>VZTD01001933.1:87136-366375 GCA_013397725.1 Rhagologus leucostigma | reverse complement strand
GCGGGAGGGGAGGGAGCGGGAGGACGGCCCCGCGCAGGCGCGGTGGGAGGAGCCGGGGGGCCCGGGCTCCTCCCACCAAACGGAGAACCAAAATTCGGAATCACAACTTGAGCCAAAGAGAGCAGGAAAGACTCGGGATGTCGTGGATCCCCAGAGAAACTCGCGTTAGCAAGAAGTGTGTTAAATGAAATCTATATACACATATGTGTAGATTTAAAGGGGAAAATAAAGTTATAACACTACATGGTATTAAAGCTGGTATTGATGCTGCTCTGTGCGTTTAAACATCGGAGAAGAGCAAAATGCAGAATCTGAATTCTGGTGAGAGCAGTGTTTTCACCTCGCTGCTCACAGCGTTAGCACACGGAGCTCCAGAGAGCGCCGGCGGACGCACCCCCGCGGCTGCCTCGGCGGGGTCTGGGGACGCAGCCCTGGGCGGACAGGACGGGACAGGGCGAAAGAAGCGATGCGCACAGGGCGGATGCTGCTCGGGAGTGCCGGAGCTGCCGGAGCTCAGGTGACAGCACGAGTCGCAGCGGAGTAGCTGTCATCCCGAGCTGTCATCCCGAGCTGTCATCCCGAGGCAGCATCCAGGCAACGCCGCGTAACGTCCCTGCCTGTTCCTTTGAACCTCGTAGCTCCACCGCCAGTGTGGCTGCAGATTAAAGCCACCGAAAGTTAGAAAACGTCAAAAGTCATGAGCGAATCTTTATTCTGTGCCTTTGCTTTCTTCGTGTAATAAAGGACGAGAATCTTTAAGCTGGACGCGGCTTCTTTCGAAGCACGGGATGCACGGTGCTTACCGATGTAAAAGCCAGCAATCATCCCCCATCCCTTCTTAAATATGCATCCCTAGGCCACATTTAGTGCACACACTTCCTCGCTGGCATTTCTTCAACAGTGCTTGCTACAGTACTTCGTAAACATCATTTTATGTCCGCATCCTTTGATGGAAAGAGGTAAAGCAACTATTGAGTTGAGTTTAAAATTTGCAATTTATAGATGAAGAGACACGACGGATAAATCAACTAATATCCTGCTTGATGCCAGTGACCCAATTTTTTTCAGATAGATTTTTGCAGGATATCTGGTTCAGAGGAGTGCTCCCAGAGCCTTTTGCAGCTGACAGTGCTTGGCATTTCTGCAAGCAGCGATCAAGTCAGGCAATGAGAAACTTAGAGGGATCAGCTCCCTAGGGGTCTCTGGGTTTGACTGATTAAGCATGGGATCACTGATGGAGAAAGAACTCAGCTGCTAGGCCAGGTTCCTGTTGCATGATCAAGGGAAGGTCGTCTCTCGCCCTCTTCTCATAATCCCAATGCTTTACAGCTCTATAATTCAGGCCTTACAGAAAACAGTTCCCTTAATTATACAACAGGGATTCATTTTTAGGACAGAATTAGTCCATACTTGGAGTAGGGCTCAGTGAGAAAATAACATAAAATTTAAGTTTGCATGTGAAACATACAATAAATTGTTTAGGAACAGTTTTTCTGATTTATTCTTTTTAACTTCTGCATGCCAAACTTCAAGAAAACAAACATTTTTAAATGTCCTTTAAAAAATCCCCATCTCTAAATTTGTTTTTTATTGTAGGCCAATGTCCCAAGAACAAGGGATGCTCTGCAGGACCCTGTGGTGTAACCAAACTCACAATAAAAAGGAAGATTACATTTGGTGACCATTTTGTCTTATAAATCTCCTATGATAACCTACTGACAGATGTCAGCAAGACCATCTGATAGGCCAGAGGCATGCATGGAAGCATGCATGTATCTGTAAACAATGCTGCATTGGTGCCCAGTGACTTTTCAACCTGCACACTCAGGATTTTTTGCGTTCCATACAAGGAAGAATGCGTTTTTAATCACTTGTGTCCAGAACCTGCTAAAACACCTTCCACAAGGTTTTATAGTAGAAGTACAGGAAACACATTCACATAGAGATCAAGTGAGTATCTCTGTAGTCTGCAGACTCTTGCAATATGTGCTGGGGAGCCTCCTTCAAGGTTGTACAGATGCTCTCTCCTTAGAGACAGATTTGGAAACCTGTTGAGCCTCCCCTCACGTAGGGCTGATCATTCTGTAGCAGCACAGGGAGAGTGAGAACATAGAGCTGCTCCTCTAAGTCTTAGGAGAACAAACTAGCTTTCTTCCCAAGAGAGATCCGCCAAAACCATGGTCCAGCTTCCACTGAAACTCCACCCAAGAGGCTAAAAATGGTTGTCAAACCTCAGGCATGCAACATCTAAATTAACTGAACATTTTCTATCAAACACCTCCAACACACTTAGCGTACAAGTGCTAAAGGGACAGAGACTCATCTTAAAAGGGGCCATAATTCATATAATTTATTCAACTTAATCCTCAGTCCATCATCCAGCAGGTGAGCTGGAGACAAATTTGAATACAGATTTGTCATGTGAAAACAATGTTAACTGGACCATTCAGAAAAATATTGCTAAAGTACTGACTTTAAAGTGAAAAAAAAAGGGTGGTACTTGGCAATGACGTTTCCCAGTAGCACAACACAGATTATTCTGGAGGAAGAGGGTGAATGAACGAAGCAGCAGAAACAACCAAAATTCACCCTTCCAAACTGTAGCTTCACAGGAGCAGAGAATTGCAGCCAACTCTGTCCTCAGCAAGCCCTCCCACACGAGAGGTGTTGCCACAGAAGTCCTGAGTGTATTAGCTCCCTGCAGGGATTATTATGAGCTCTGTAGGCAGTAATGTACGGAGCAACAGTGATGACGGCAAGGGGTTCCCAGCAGGGCTTAGGTTGCTGCTGAAACTGTGGCTCAGGGGAAGAATAAACCACAGATGCTTGAGCATGGCTAGTAAAGGTGCTGAGGGCTGAAAAGATCTCAGGGAGAAAAAAATCAGAGTGGGCAGCACTGTCCTGATAATTAAAACAGGAAAATAAGAAAGAAGAAGAAGAAGAAAAAAAAAAACCCAGGAACATAATCTCAGAATTTCATCAGATAAGGTAGTTCCTTAAATTACGAATGGTTAAAAAAAGAGAAGTAGTCCTTTTGCAAGGGCCTGTTAAGGCCAATTCCACCGCTGTGGTACCTTGAGGGTGGGGAGGAAGGGCACAGCAGAGAACGTGGGGATGGATCAGGGAAGGTGACTGTGTTAGAGAGGGCTTGGAGGGCTTGCCAGCAGGGTGGCACAGGGAGGGCTGGCAGGCTGGACAGCAGCTCTGATAACCCTCTGCAGAGCAAGGATTAGGAGGCAACTTGGAACTGCAGGGAAACCAGTGGGGTAGGGGAGACAACCTGACAAAGAAACCTTCACAGTTTGTGTAAAACCCCGGGTTTCCACTCCTGTGTGGTATTTCAGAGGCTGGGACACAACTCATGTGGTCTGCCTGACTGCTGGCCCTGAGCTGCCACAAATGCCTGAGTGACTCCAGGCTTGCTTTGCACATCTGAACCCGCTGGTGAAAGGGTCTCTGGGGAACACCTGAAAACTTATACATGGACTGATCTTCATCCCAGGTAAGCTCCTTTTCCTTCCAGCATCACTCCTGTTCCCCTGTTCCCTCACAGCAGCTGGGAGGTTTGGGAGCTTCCCCGCTCCATGTGTGTGCAAAGCACTGCAAGGAGCCAGCTGTAAACCTGAACTTCAGCCAAAGGAAATTAGTTTTATAGGTGGAAAAGTAGGGTCAGCTTAGTTTCTCTGCCCTGCAAAAGATCAGAATACGTCTACATAAGCTGCTATTAACTTCTGGTATTGTTTTCAGAAGCTGAAGAAATAATGATAAATTTCATTGGAGAGCCCTCGGCTGAATAATTTTCCACTTGGAAAGGTAATGCTGTTCAAAATGAATTGATTTCTTAAGTCACATCTTTTTTAGAGAAACAGACAAGACTGAATATGTTCTATCGCAATGTTCTGAAACAAATATTAAATTTTTGCCTAAGGAATCCAGCTTTCCATCATAGAAAAAGGTCAAAATCCAAATAGCAACACCTTCTGGCCCCCTTGAAGAACAGAATTCCCCCTCAAGATTTTCTAACCAGCCCTGGCCACATAGATTGACTGGCACTGCAGTTAAAGATCTGCTTTAACTGTATGGATAACCCCAGCACCGCTCATATATGCAGATATTTTTCTCTTGTTTCAAAGGGGTTTTTTCGGCATTTGACCGAAGTCATTGACAGGACATTACAAATGCAGGTAGAAAATTAAGATCTCTGATGTTAGCAATAAATTTCTTCATTCTTGCCCCTTTTCTAGACCACCAATTTATGCACAGCAGTTACTACTCAATCAGAAGAACTGGCAGTCACAGCTAGTTGTGGTTTGAGAAGTGGGTCATTCAGAGATCCTTGGCCTCACAATCTCAGCTCTTGAAAGGCTGAAACACGATCTCAGTCCCTAACCTTGATGATGGATGAGGATGCCTGGACAGCGATGTAGGAGAGGAAGGAAGTAAGGTGATACCGCGGGCTAAATATCGCAGCTCTCCCCATCATGAAAGCAGCCTCACAGGTTGATCTAAGCCATGAAAAATCATTCGGAGCCGACTTCGAGGGCGGCAGAGGGAGGCAGAAGTGCACGGGAGACTTTCCCCACGCACCGGTAGATGGAGCGCTGCGGTACCGAGACTGCTCCGCACAGCCGGCTGCACCCCGCCACCACGGGCACTGCCTCCGGAACGCTGCAGGGCTTTATTGGCAATGCTGTTGCAAGAAAATACCAGTGGATATTTAGAAACTGCAGTTAGATTTTTTTTTTATTATTAATTAAAGCTTTGGGGAAAAAGAAAAGAGTCTGCTTAGTCTGTTTAGATAATACCCCTCTGTAAAATACATTGATTTTCAGCCAATAATTTGCACGTATTAAAAGCCTGAAGGATTGGACCCACCATGAAATAGAAAAGTCCCACTGACTACTCTAAAAAGACTTGTCAAGTACTGTTGTAAATAAATTCTTACCTAAACTTGGATCTAATTATTTTTTTAGCATTTAAGTCCACACTACTTAAAAGACCAACTCACATATTTGTTTTAAACAACACCACCATTCAGAAAAATAAAGTTTTCTCCTACTCTCTCTGCACACACTCACAGACAACGTGCACACACACACACATACACACACGTGTGCATTCACACACGTGCAGCAGTTTTAAGTAAGGACTACTGTTAATATCAACTATGCTGTTACTTATAAAAGAATTTTATTACTCTTTGTGAACTCCTTCACAGGAATCCTTTCTCATGACTAAGAATGTTATCAGGGTTCTTGTGAAATCTAAATTATCATTTGTGTCTCCCTTTATAAGTTGACTCAAATCAGGCAATTATCTGTTAAAACTGTCATTAGGAGACTTTTGGAACAGTCTAGCAGGGACAACCATCTTTCAAGACATGGATGAAACTAGTTTCACTGTTCCCTCAGAAGTTAAACTATAAAGTAAAAACAGGGAACCACCTTTGCTCCTTGTTCTCTTCAGTATCATGTTCAAAAAAGTTGTTAGGCTAAAACACAAGAAACTTGCTTCCAGCACAACTTATTTCTTTCAGAACAGCCCTCCCTCCTCCAATTATTTTTTAAATAGCATACCAGACTCTCACAGTCCATGTCAACAACTTGATGCACGGTAGCCACATCAGGTTTCTCATATGCTTAGGTCATTAGCTAGCAAGAACATTGTCAAGCTGTTAGTTTTGAAATATCCCATTTTTAGATTGTTTTGGAGTTGCTGGAAGTTTGATACAGAAATCTGCTCCTTCATTAAGCTAATTTTTGTTTAACCCTCACATATGCATGCCACAGTCCAGATAGTATAGAGGCATTTAAGTTTAGCTTCTACATACAACCCTAAGCGCTGGCTTATCTGATTTGCAATACATTTGCATTTTTTATCTGATTCAGAATTCAAGAAAACTCAGCTTCAAAACATCTGAGTTTTGTTGAAATATCCGTAACTTCAAGCTTCACAGTTAAAGCCATACCTGCTCGTGTTGATCTGTGGTCTGTTGCACCCTCACACTGAGCTCCCCCTCTCCCCCTGTTTGCCTCTCAATGGATGCATTCTTGAGCAGACAGGAGGTGACACATCAGCAACACAAAGCAGGACATTTCCTCTAAACTTCTAGTTTTCCCCCTCTGTAGCAGTGCTTTTTGATACCACAAACCTGCAAAACCACAAATATCTCAGTTTCTAAGCAGGTCCTTCTCCCACTGACCCAGCATCCTTTAAAGTAACCTGGAAATACCTAATTGATTTCAGTGGACTCCAGTTCTGAATGGTGGAATTATCTGATCTTATCGTGTCTTCTTTTCATGTGACAACTATAATTACGTTTAGCAGAACTGTTACAGGTGTTTCTAGAGATTCAGCTGCCTTAGGGCAGAAACAATTCTGTTCTGTCAGTAAGGGCCACGTATTTTTGTTCATCTGTAGTATAGACCAGTTCTAACTAGTCTTACCCACCTCTTTGATTATTCCAGTGTGTTTGCAGCACTGATTTATGTAACCTAATTGTCCATTTTATCAATACAGTCTACTTCAGATAATATATTTGAGGGCATCTCCTTCCCCTTTTTTAAAAAACTACACCTGTGTTGTCAACATATTTTTATATCTGTTGATTCTTTCAGCCCTACCACAATCCCATGAAATGCAAAATCTGACTCTTTGTTTCAATTTACTGGTTAATTTGGATTTTTTGGCACCACCACAAGCATACATGAATTCACACCATTGTGAGATTACCATTTGAATTCCTGAAATTTTCAAACTATTTTAACAAGTCTTTGAATTCTTGTCATCCCCTTTAAAGTTTCCTCTCCTAGTTCATAGTTTAATCTGATCTTATAAATATGTCACAGAACTATGCTTTCCAAAGCTACCCCCCTCTGCAGTGCTGAACAAAACTCAAGGTAGACATAAAGAGAAAAAAAAAACCAGCTCATTCCTACAACAAGGGAATCCCACTGTTGGAAAAGAAAACTAAAATCATATGGAACTATGGGTGATTGTAACAGTTTTGGATCGGGCCTTGATACTTCATAAAATTCTGCATGTATGATCCAACATGACACCAAAGTTTTTTGTCTTTTTTGTGCTGCCTTCAATACTGCCTGACCCTTCAGTAACACTATTTCTAAAGAAAGGAAAGAGTCAGCAGCATCACTGAGGTGCACAACCAAGAATCAGGAGACACAGCATCTCTTTCTAGACCAACCTCATGCTGTGAGGTGAGTAACACGGCCAGATTCACATCAGGCACTATCATGCTCTGTGAACCGCCCTCTTGTCGCCAGTGGCCTTGGGTAGTATTCAGAACACAAAGAAGTCTCTTAATTCTATTTGTAACCCCTTCGGTTTTTGGTTTCTACAACTGGAAAAATGAGATAACCTTACTTGTGGGGTTTAATTCATGGATGGTTTAAAACTGACTGAAAAATTCAGACAGACAGAAATCAGAAGTATAAGGTATTGCCAGAGATAAATACTTTCAAGGTGGCTTTGTTACTGTTCTGGCTACCTGCCCACAGAGCTTTGCATGCAATTTAATATCACCAGGAGAAGAAATATTTGATTTTATAGATCTGTAACCTCTAGCTGATTAAAAAACCTAAGTAGAGAGGGAAAAAAAAGATTAAGTACTTGACTGAGGCAGTATTTAACATCCTGTCCAGATGCACTCTTCCAGTCCCTTCTAAAATGGGCTGTCATGATACTCAGTAGTCGTAAGAACAGGAAAAAGAGTCAGGTGAGGATGGGAAGTGTGCTCTCTCTCTCAAAGGATGCACTTAGTCAGTATGTCTGGGCTACAATGCCCTCTTTGATCTATTCTAAGAAATCTCTTTCTTCCAGGACGGGAAAATATTGCCATTTTAGTTGTGCAGAGCACAGAGAGCTGATACACACTTGAAGTGAGAGGGCTGCACACTGCAACATCCTCTTGCCACCCTGGGTCTGGAAGCAGCCTGGCCACATTTGCACGGGGCTGTGCCCAACAGGAGGAGCTCTGCCTTCTGCATTTCATTCTCCTGCACTCACAGTTCAAGGATTAATTCAGGCTGAACTACACGAAAGTAATGTGCACCTGCCTGCATGGAAGTGCCTTAGGTCAGGGGTTTTGCAAACAAATGTACTCAATGCAGGTCAGGCTCCCTGTCCAAAGCCCTAATTAGAGGTGTAGATCACAATCCGTGTAAGGATGCCTAAGGCTGCACTGACCCTGAAAATGACCATCCTCCCACTCTTCCCTCAGGTCCTCCCCCAAAACAGCACTGACAAAGCCATGCAGAGATTATTCTGAGAGTAGAATAATAAACTGAGTGGTCTGAAAACAAATATACCTATAAGAAAGGAAACAAATGAGTAGCTAAAGCGGCAGCGTTCTTAAAACATTTGCAGATGGAACTGTACACAAGTACATCCTAATTCCTTGCTTCGTGTGGCAGGAGTGGAAGGGAAAGAAGTAAAACAAACTTATTACTGCTAGGAAAGGTGGGATTGACCCAAAGTGGCAACAAATGCAATGGTAATACTCCCAGCTTACACAATGCTAGCTTTTGAATGCACCAGCTGGTATGACCCTGCTCTAAAAATAATTCAAGTCCTGGTAAGATGATAAAGATCATCTCGCAAACATTTTCCTCACCTTATGCTTGCTTGGTAAGTATCAGAATCAGTACAGCAGAATTAGCGCATTCAGGTAGCAGTCACCACAGAAGAGATAACACGAGACAAACGCATAATGTGGACAAACTTCCAAAAGACATTAGAATTTAAATGTTTTCTTGTCATATGCACTGAATAATGAACCCACTTTTAAACAATCTACAACTCAAGGAAAACAACACAAAAAATCAGGAAGAGTCTTACAAAAGGGAAAAGGGTCACAGCTAATTTAAGAAGGTGTTTGCTACTGCTGTTTTACCTGTCCTTACTCTGACATCAGGAAAAAAAAGTTGACTGGTTTCAGATAGCCATTAGCTGCCCTGTCCTTAGATAATCTTTGAGAGCTGAGAGGGCAGGAATTAATGTATACAAATACAGCACACTTGAAAAATATTAACTAAAGCTGGGAATAAACTATTCTCTAATGGACGTCTCAGACCTGATTAACAAAGAGAAAAACTGAAGCAGACACTTTCCAAGGGAAATGTATACAACAGAACTATTCCAGGCTTTTATGACCTGATCTTTAAAACTGGCAAAGAAGAGATTTAATTTTGTTTACTTAAACAACTTAGAAAAAAAAAATGTCCCAGTGCTCTACCCCTTTGTCAGACGGATTCCAGAGCAGAGGATTAGCTAACAGTTTGGTCTCACAGTGTGTACACACACGTACTACCTCACATCTGAAAGAGGAACTTCGTCAGTTTGCAAAACGAGGAGAAATGCATGTTGGCCCAAGTTCTCTGTTTCTGTCAGCCTCTATGGTGAAGTGGCACAGTGGGTGAGGACATCAAGGAAAAGGTTTTAAGCATCGGTTGCCACTTCTCACTACAAAAGAAAATTTAGCCTTTCTGCTTCTTCTTGTTCATGTAGGAGCAAACAAACACAGCTTCTGTAAAACCCATGACAGTACTGTAAGTACTAACAGCATCAGTATTATAAATGTGTTAGTAACTAGATCCTCCTAACCAGGGGCTGAACCCCTGGGACAGCATGAACCCTGGCACGTAGCCTCCCAGACAGACTGTCTGTCTGGGGAGGAAGTTGGAGAGAGTGGCTGCAACCTTCTTGCAGCCAGAGCTACCAGAGGAGACCAGAGGAGCTCAGGATCCGGATGGTGCTGGCTGAGCAGAGCTGTGCCGCCAGGATGCAACGATTCAACACTGTCCGCCAGCAGGTGCTTCTGCCAGAGCTCCCCTGGAGGGCTGCCCAAGACTCGCAGCTGCCCTCCCTTCACCCACCCTCCTTTCCAGTCTGTAGGGCACTGTGCTGGAAACCTGATAACTGCCAGGCTTGCTCAGGGAAAGGTGCGCATGAAGGCGTCCCTTAAGGTTGCTGCTTGCCTTCCTTTTGGATGGAATCCTCCCTGCAACTCCTCTCTCACCTTCAGCTCTTCTGCTTCTACATGTTCAGAGGCCACCCTCTTTGTCCAGCACCATCTATACGCATACAGAGGATCTTAGAGCCTAGAGTAACTGTTCTTGCTTTAAAGCAAAGTTAAAGCATCTTTTAGTTGAAAAATTCCTAGCCTATTCCTAGAGCTTTACAGTGGAAGGTGCTTTGGTCACTGACTCTTTCCAGCTGTATTACTCTTATTTTGACCAATGCAAGTACAATCTGGTTTTTATGACAGGGGCCTGCCGGTTATATTAAATTTTGATTGTGCAGTTTAGAAAGGATTTCTAAGAAAAAAACACTGCTAAATGAAGACATCACTGCAAAATTAGAACATCACTCACATTTCCAGACTGAGATCTCATTTGCAAATGGTGAACAGGCCAAGACCAGATGCCTCACATTGGTGAATTGCACCTAATGCCCTTTTGTAATGTGCCACAATGTGGCAAAAGCTAATCACATTCAGGCTCATTTTTTAAGAACAAAATGTTAGATAGATCTTAAAAGACCCGGAAAAGAGAGGCAGGCAAAGGTAAACAGAGGTGTATGTTATGTTTTATCTTTCACCACAGACCTTATGGCTGCTATAAGATGCTGGTAGAAGTTTTGTAGCCTCTGGTGCGTGAGATGAACTTGGTTTGGTCAGGTGATTGCAGGGATGGGATTTAGCAGAGCAGATAATCTTTTTGATTCTATCCTCTATGAGAGTCTTTTTGCTAAGCAGGAAGTTATACTGATGTTGGATACAGTGGTTTGCAATGTCAGCATTACCTCTGCTCACTCTGATCTTCATGGAGTGAACCACAAATACAGTGAGAATCCAAAAGATTCCCAAAGAACGTGTGGTGGAAGGCCAGGTTCTGACACCCCAGTTACTTTACTCTGTTACAGGATTCAGAATTGATAGTGATGCCATTTGTGAAAAACAAAATTGTCCAACAGAGCTTCCCCTGCCAAGGCGTTAAATAGGAGATACTGATCCTCAGTGCTTAAACATCTGTTTCAATACAAATTTTCCATTCTAGGATGCTAACTGGAAAAGCCCAACAACAAGAAAACCTAACGTAGCATCCCAGGGTGTTGTACAACCACCTGGGCAAATAAGTTACAGTAGCTGTTCTTATTTACTGCAGAACACGGCTGGGTTTGGTCTTCTATTTCAGGTAGATGATACTAAATTTTACATAAAAGTGTCAGCAGCTTTAAATGTAGCCAGGTAAGGAATGCAAAGAGGTCAGCTTCAGGGAGGCATATTTGGAGAGTATAGTCATATTCAGACTCAGTTTTTACCAGGTTTTTCAATGAGGCATGATAACATAAAACCAAAGAGTGAAATTCCACACTGGAGTGAGTAGTCCAAAAACACACTGCTCTGATAGTGTTCCAAGTAAGCCAAAACTTAGATGGTCCAGAAGTATTGCCTAGGCTTTAGTCAGGCTATCCACATAAGGCTGAAATGTCACCCTTGATGAAAACAGAAACAACAACCAGAAAGCACATTTCTCTAATCACTCCATTTATCACGCTGCTTTCTGTTGCAGCACCTACTGGGTTTTACAATTAATCAGGCTTTTTTCAATATGCTCAGGATCATGGAGGTCTCAGTGGCAAGTTTAAAAGTTGCCTTTGAGGTAACACCAGATGTGCATCAAGTGTGAAGGGTGAGCTCTTTGCGTAATTAACATCACAATTATTATCACCAATACATTGACCATACTCCAAAACGTGTCTTCATGTTACTCACATAATAATACCAGAAGCTTAGCAAAAGCCTGTTAGTGACTATAACCTGCTGCTTTCAGTGTTTTAATGCCAATCCTCTGAATTTACTCCAATTGCCTTTCTGGTTCTTACACAGCCATTTGCTCCCTTTACTTCTAACCTCCATAACATTCAGCTGCAACTCATTTTGACTCCTCTGCTGACTCAGCCGTAGACTGAACTGCAAGCAAAGTTCAAATTTCAAGGCATGATATATATATATATATATCTTACATTATATATATATACTTTTTTTTTAGCTGGAGGTGTATAGCAAGTCTGGAAACACACATACTTGTCTTCGTGCATCCTTTATTACTAGTCGTAAGAAAGAGATCCTCCATATGCTGCTGTAGGCCTTGGCTGAAACACAATTTTATTTTACTTTTTGATTTAGTTAGTGAAGACAACAAGGGGATTGAGCTCATGAGAATCTCTTCGGGTAGAGTAACCAAACATTGACAGACATGTGAGTAATTCGGCATTGACTTTGCGGCCAGCATAGCAAATGACATTGGAGAATTAATGTTTCATGGCCCAGGAGCCCACTTATAAATGCAGCTGGAATTAACAACTGCCTGCTGTGATGCCCAGCAGTAGTGATGAAGGAGATGTAATATGCGTTTAGTGCTGTTTGGTTTTCAAAGCAGTATTTTAGCTGGCAATGCTACGTTGTAAGTTCCCTGGGAGCCAGCAGTTGAATCTGATTTCACAGACAAGAAACACGAGAGCCTAGAAACATTTGATCTACCGGATATTGCTGGCACTGCTTACTGCTGCCTTCTAAGAACACAGACCTCTGTCACGTACCTTTCCTTAGGGCACAAATCGCTTTCTGCCTCGCTCAGGAGGAGGAGGAGGTTACTCTAATGAAAATGCAAGTATACCTTACATTATTCAGGAGGCCATCAAAGGCTTTGCATATCCTATGGCAGTTATGTAAGATATGATCTGCAGTCCTCCCCCACTCCCAATTTATACCTCAGAACAATCAGAATATTTATTAGCACACAGGTGTTGGTTAATCAACGCAGTATCTGTGACAAGGCACTGAAGTTGTAAAAGACCAGTCTGTGCACAGAAGCTAGGAACTGAGGACAGTCCGGCAGGTTTTCTTCCTGCAGGGCAATGAAATTTTGCTGAATATTTACATGTCTAAGCTTTCATTCACATCTGCAGCTTCTGCCTCCTGAAAAAAGGAAAAGAGAAGGGACAAACCTGGTTCACAGAGATCTTACCGGGAAGGCAGGACGCAGAGATTTTAGATATGCCAATGTGATATTTTTCACTTCTGAAAATGTGGCAAGAAGGATCAGAATAGTGTTCTGGAAAGTAAAGTGATCTTCCAAAAATTAATAACCCATCTGTAAGCAGAAATCAAAGGTCCACGCTCTCCTAAGGGCTTCTACTCCAAGTTCCTAGAGCTACTTTTTGTTTCTTTGAATGGCCTATTATTGCACTATCAGCTACTGGTTTTGTGTGTCTGCATCCAGAAAAAACAGTCAGGTTCTTCAATACAGCATCTGCTGCTGCACACGGGGATGGTCAGTGGCCTTCCATGTGCCCCAGCAGGGGAAACTATCCAGCATGCAGCACCACAGATGGTTGCGCTGATGGAGCGAGAGGCTGGCACATGGCAGCACAGACACAGGGGCAAGAGATAAGTGGTCTCCTTAAATGAGACTTGCTAATACAGAAAATGCTTCAGGTAACTGCATCCTAAAACTTTCACATTTCTGGGAAAAAAAAGGAAAAACCAAATCTTTGTTTAGGTTCAAGGGGAAACTCTATGCTCCAGTATCTAGACTCTTTTCTCTAGATTTCCCCTTCCTTCATCCCTGTTCCTGTAAAGCCCTCTCCATGCCACTGATGGCTAGGAACCTCTCATACGCTGCTCAGCAGAAAAGCAGGAAAAATGTTTTAGAATTACTTCACTAACTGTTTTATTAACCAGCACTTCAGTTGTGCTCCATGCTGTACCAGCATAATTGCTGGGTGTTGAGGACGTTATTGGGCATTTCAGCTTGTTTCTTTTACACTATCGTTGTTGTGAATCATCATACTCCTGGCAAACAATTATGAATTGTTTGTTCACTGCTTTAATCCGGCTGAATTCAAAGGAGGCCGAAAGGGTAAAGAGGACTCCATTACATGTTCACGAGAAGAAGGCTCTTAAGTTTACTGGCTTGTGTTCACCACCACTCCCTGCTTTTGACTAAGTCACCGTTAAAATATGAACAAGGTGCATATTGACACATTTACACCAGATACAGAAGGCCTTGCTTCTGTCATACATACGTTTGTTCCAAGCACCGCCTTGCTGTGCGCCTCTTATCAGTGCCTTAACTGCACTGGATCTACTTTGGACACAGGATTTAACCTTAGTGCAACTCACGGTGTCTGGTCCAGAGGAGGAATCTAAGGAAGTAACTCTAAAATATCCACGCAAAAAATAAGCTGTATGGAGGATAAAGCAAAAGAACATCAAATTACTGTTTTTTAAATTTCCTAGTTTTTGCTTGTGATGGATAGGTACTTACAGCTGCAGTTTTCAACTATGTTTTAGGTTGATGCAAGAAGGAATACCCTTTGCTAGCCTAAGGAATAGCTAGAAGACATAAATCATATTTAAAGCTACATCACACTTCCTTAGTCTAGGCCACCAACACCTGCCACTTTCTATATTAAAAGAGGTAAAAGAACCTAACTAAGCTGACCATAAGCCATTGGTGGGGGTGAGAGGGAGGGACTGTTAAATGGAGCTGAGAGGGAGGGGGTGTTAAACCGGCCTACATCTGTGATTTCCATCACGGACAGTGTCACTCAACACTTACAGGGAAAAGAACCCAGGGATGTAACCAGGCCACCATGAAGTTTGAAGAACTCCAGAATGCAGCAGGCTGGCCAGGAAAAGTCTTCTCTGTCCTTATACCCTGTTCTTACTCTTGCCATTAAACCACAAATGTGCACCCAAAAGCATCCACATAGAAGAGACTGGTGAAAGAGATGGGGCTAATAGAAAACAATGCAAATAAGTACAAAGCACATTTGATGGTGAAGGTGGCATGTCAAACATCTTCCCAGGAGAGGGAAAAATGAAGAGCCTAACCCTCCCTCAGGCACTTACTTTCAGTGTCCTTTGCACTCACCTATGTTCTTAAAAATCCTGTGCAGGTTGTTTGGCTGGCATATGCTAGCCTGGAAAAGCATTAGCTCTCACCTTTCTTATAGCAGCCTAAAGTCCTTTCTGCTGCCCTATCCTTAATAAAACACCAGGAGAATTACAGTCATCATTCTTAGCATCTTAAGCCTGTTACTGATGTTAAGTGCCCCCTACTTCATGGTTCTAAATTCGCTATTCTATTACCTTTTCTTTCGCTAGTTCCTTGTCTGGACTCCATCGTAACATCGTGTTCATTCAAATGAGCCCTGCTAGAAGTATTTTAATCAGAAAAGTAAGCATATTCCTCATTATATTTTCAGACTGCAAAGAGTAAGTAAGAGGATGATGCACAGCACAACTGACTCTTGTCGAAGGTTAAAGCAAGCTGCTAAATGAAGGCTACAGAGAAGTGAAAGACTAGTTTTGGCTAACCCAACTCTACTTCTTGCCCCATTGTGCTGCAGTGTGTGTCATACTTGATTTTGGTCTGTCCCTGCTCTTTCTACTGGCAGCTGATGCTTCTCACCAAGAAGTGATAAAGGAGATTATTTCAGAGATGTGTACTGCAAAGATTAGTTATCTCTGATTTGCAGATGTCAGTGTATTACCCGAGATCTTCTCTTGCATTATTTAAGCAATAAGGTTGGTGGCGGTTTATGCTGACTTAAAGAAACTGGATTTATTTTTTTTTTCAGTTACCCGCTGATCATGAGAGGTTTCAATCCAGCCAGAAGGCTTTGTTCAACCATTACCTGTTGCATGTGAGGCTGTGCATGTAGGCGTGACAGCCTGCACCAACAGAACCCAGCTCTACAAGGAGCGACTTCAGAAGATTACAGCTTTGAAGTGCAAAGCCTCAACCTAGGCCACTTCTGCAAATTCTGTAATGCTCAATTTCAGAACTGGCAGAAAATGTTCTTCCCCCTTTATAGGCAGTAACTGTTATTACACATTGTACCACTCAACATCTTCTAAAAAAGACTCAACCAAACCGTCTTCGAATTTTGTAACTCTACTGCCTTAGAATTACATAATGCATGCTGATATTGGGTAACACTGTAATCCAGCTCTCCTAATTTTTTTAAGTAATCAGAAATACATAAGAAAGCTTACAAAACTTTTCAGATATATGCCAACACAGCAAAGAAATTATCTAGCTTTTTAGGAAGTCTGCTTTGTGTGGCAGTCCTTCAGACTCCTTTTGCCACTCTTAGTGACCTAATCTATTCCTAACACTGCTACTTTTCTCTTTCTTTCCTCCACCGTCAATTCCAGCTGCTGAAATCAAAAAATTATGTCATAACCGCTGTAGACATCCCCCTTTCCTAACTCCCTTCAAGGCAGAACGTAAAGACCTTGCACACCAAAACATTCTAGAAACACTCAGATTTAACAGGTGAAATTTCTCCCAGAGGCACAAAATTTTCATGGTGAAGAGTCTCCATTTTAACCTAGTGGGACTGCTGCAAAGAAATCTTTTATGGCAGGATTTTCCTGGGGCTTCCTTTCCTCAAGGGAGGAAAGACCCAATTCAGTTTAAAAAAAAAAAAAAAAAAAAACCCACACCAAAAAACCCCATACAAAATCCAAATACTTTCCCAGAGCAGCTCACAGAGCATGGATACCCCGAGCTCTGTTACTTCATGATTCAGGTTTATCCCACACTGGACCAGAAGTCTCCCTCAAATGCACAGGAATTTCTCCTGTAAGCTGTCTTCCGCAGCATCAAATGCTGAATACACAGGAGAATTATCAGAAGAACAACAATCAAGAAATCAGTGTCTTGGGAAACACAGTGACAAGAATGACCTCCCAGCTGACATTATTGAATGTGTACAATATAAGCATTCTCAAACCACTGCAAGCCATCCAAAACTGCTTTGCTAAACAAAAGTTTCATCAACCCTTACACACTTTTCCCCCATACTTAAAAAAGTTGTCAGTTGTAGTAGCTCATGAATTTTGTTGGAAGTAAAGCCAGAGGCTTTCCCTTTTAAGATGCTTTACCTAAGGCACAGCAGCCTTAGGGCATCATCAGACACTATACCTCCAGGGGGAAAGACTCCAGGGGTTGGGTAGCTCTGACCCAACACCAACAGCACAAAAAGGCTCAAATCCAAGCACTGCTGTTCCCTTTGGGGGTAAAGCACAGAGCATGGTCCTGTTTCCCAGTCAAGGCGATTGTTTGCCACCCTCAAGGATGCTCTCCCACTGCCTGTAGCATGGCACAATCTGACAGGAAAACACACACCCCCTCCTCACAGAAGGCACCATAGTGCAGGAACTGTAACCAGCTCCCTTTGCAGAGCCGTCTTCTGCTCTGCTGAGGTGACTGAGGCGAGCAGTTTGATCTGGAAAGTGTCCTACTTACTTTGAAGGCAAAGTAGAGAGTTTTTCTAAATCGTGACGTTTTTCTTTCTTCAGTCCAGTCATGACTTACGAGTCATTAAAAATTACCTTGATTTGAAGCAGGAATTTTTCCAATGTCTTTGATTTCCTGCCTCAAAAGCCTGCTCTGTTCCTTCAGGCTTACACACATAGCCTCAGAGGGCCTTCTGTTTCCAGTAGGGTTCACATTGGCTGAGCACATGAAAAGCAGCCTTGATGGTGGGTGGCTTTCTGCTGTGAAGTGTGACACTGACCTCCACCTTCCCCTGGCACCCACACCTGCTTCATATAATTCACATCATGCTCCTAAAAATGAGTTCAGAAAACCCTTTGATACAAGTTCATCAAGGTCTTACTCAGCCAGGGGGATACATATCATTTACTCACAAGAGGCCAGCCTGCTTAGCACAGTGGGCTGCAGCTTTGCACCAGCGGGTTTCAGCTGAGACTCAAACAGGTGTAACAAACTGGGCACAATGTGCCCACCACATCAAACACAGACAGTTCCTGAATAGTAAACAAGTCATGGGAACCTTATAAATCTCTCTTTTTGTGCCTTACTGAACTCAAGAGGCACATGTTCAGAATATGCTGGTGCATTGTGGCTAAAAAGAAACACAAAACGAAATAAAAACCCCCTAAAAACCAATACAAAACAAAACCAAAACACACACACATGCATACACACACCAAAAAAAAAACAAAACAACACCGCGAAAAAAAACCCAAAACAACAAAAAAAAGAAGATACAGGTTCTGGACTGATCCTTCTTCCAATAAAGTCAGTAGGAGTTTTGTTGTGTGTATCAAAGCTCTCACAGACAGGTTTCCTTCCCCTCACATCAGTTGATCAAAACATCACTAAGAGAGAGCAGGTTGGTTTGCGTAGGAAGGTGAAATAAGACATTCCAAAATGAAAAGAGAGAAAGAAAGTGTTAAATCTTCCCAGAAGTCATTTCACCAAGCTAATATCAATTTACAATGAATACCGAAGCAGGATGACGGGAGTCTGACCCATATGTTCTATGAACACAAAACTAGCCAATTACATAGATATTTAAAGACACCTGAAGTGTCAGCTGAAACTGATGCCAGTAGTAGTTTGAAAAAGAACACTTTTTTTTTCAGAATCCAGTGTAAGATGGCAGATTTCTGCAGGTTTTCCAGAGAAGATGATTCAACACCCTGCGAACAATAAATTAGGAATCATAACCATGACTGACCCCTTAGATTTGCAATATAGATTGCCTCTGGATTTGTAACTTGTTCCCCTTCCTAAAAGATGTCCTCTTTGTTCAATCAGCAGATGTTGCTCACTGCATGGCCGCATTTAGTGTGCAATTAAGAATTATTTCTAACTTTATATCTAAAAAGACTCAAATTAAAACAAGCAAATCTTAACCTTGGAGTTCTTAGCTTTCAAGCTTCCACTGTTGCTTTAATAAATTAATTATGATTTCTTAGGAGCTGAGGAAAAGGGACAAGGGACCCCCACCACCCCATTTATTAAATGATTGTTGAATATTTTTTACCACTTTTCTGCCTTTTTTCTTTCATGTACTCTACCTCTGTCCAGTACCTTTGCTCACTTAAACACCTTTCCTCTAATTCTGAGTTCTACTTCTCATCTTTCCCAGCAGCTTCCAAATTCAGATTTCAAGGGGATCACAGAATTTTCTCCTCATATTCTCTTTTGCCTCCTCTTTCTCTCCTGTACTAGCAGTGCCCCAGCCCTTCAGCCTGGACTTTTTCTACATAAGTGAACCTATTTCTAAAACTGAGCCCAAGGCATCTCCTCAGCACGGAATGTGGCATCCCCTGCCACAGAGGACACTTGGCCAAAAAGTGGATCTGGTGAAATTTACCTTCATTGCTCAACTCGACCAAAGACAGAATGCAGAATTTGGGGCAGCCTTTGCAGTAACTGGTGCCATTTATTAACCCTGCCTGTAATTACACGAGTCAATAAGAAACAAGCGGGTTGTGCCCAGGCAGTTTTCCACTGACGTAAGGGAACACACACACAGCTGGCTGAAAGGAGCCCGTTCTCTCTGACGGACATTCAGTAATGGATTTGCTGCACCTGAAGCAAAGTTTTATTTCAACACTTGTTTTTAAAAAGCAGCAACCAGTTGTCCACACCCCAGTGATCTGTGTAATTGAGTTCATGACATATGACAATGTTTACTAAGAAAATGGCAGATGGCAATTACTGGGTTTTTTCCTTTCTTTTTTTTTTTATTTTATTTTAAAAAAAGGGCACATATGTATATCATGATTATGCTCAGGGAATTCCTGTTGAAAACAACTTTTATTTAGTAGAGGATATTAAAGCTTGTTTAAAAAACCTGTCCTCCATGAGAAGAGTGGCAGATGGAGTTAACAAGCTCTCCTGCTACTTTACTTAAAAACACTGTGTAATAAGAGGTTGTGTGTTTTAAAAAATGCATTCCCAACATAATTTGTAATCCTTTCCTGGTGAGAGGACATAAACACTCTGAGGAAGGTGGCACGGCTCTGAGGAGAGGGCATTTCTCCAACGCTAAAGGGCTAGGCTTGGAAAAAGTAAACGTTGGTTCTTTACGAAAACTGCTGCTGAATCTCAAAGTGAGAGAGAAATAAGGGCAGCCACACCATGCAGCTTTATGCTCATTTCCATCAAAACAGCAGGTACAGAGGAGGCAGGTCACAGTTGCAAGGTGCTTGTGAAGGACAGAGGTTTTGAGGCTGCACTTGGGCACTCAAAAGGACAAACTCCCAAAAGGGAAGTAACTGTCTTAGTAAATCCATAGTGAAATTACACTGGGCTGAAATTGCACAACTTGCCCTATGCTTGCCCTGGCTCTGCAGGTTAATTGCAGTGCCCTGCTTGAGGCATTGTATTTTCTTAGCAGGTCAAACTAAAAATGCTAAAGCCACCTTTCTAGGTGCCAAGATGCGATCAAGATCTTCTGAACGGTGTTTTGCCACATACATGTGACAGATTGTGTAAATCACGTGAACCTTGGGTCTGCAAACCCCTCTTGTTCCCTCATGATGCAGATGGGTTTGCTCTTTGCCAGTCACTGGTTCATCTCTTTATTCCTTCAGCCTCACTGGACAGAAGTGTTTAAACCCTTTCAGGTTGTTTCCCCTTCTCCCAGACCTGATTCCCCTTCCCTGTCTCACAGCAGCTGGGAAATGTAGGCAGACTCCCCAGTGATGTCTGAAGCAAGTACAGCACACTTGTCTTGGTGACCACCAAGGCTTTCAGCAGCTGTTGTCAGTGACTTCTTTTCCACATATATGCAAGAATGGTGCAGGTTTGGAGAAATTATTTGCACTCCAGAGGCAGATGGTTAAGTAACAGCGGTCAGAAAAAAATATATTGAAAAAACCAGTGGGAAAGCATATATTAATTAATAACTACTTGAGTAAGACTTGAAGAAGAAACTGCTAGAAGTTGATTAGCACGACCCTTTAGGCGACAAGACATTAATATAATATGTTTTCTACCTTGAGTATTTAAAATTAAATTACTATTCCAGGTTGGGCTACATCTTGCAACACAGGATCAGAATTTCCTGCCGTGAAATCAGTGAAAGTAATTCAGAAAGATGGAAGCAGAGAAGATTGCAACGAGAAGATCAGCCTTTTATTTTCCTTTAAATGATGCAGATGTAATGAGTTACAACACTGTGTTTAAGAAAACACCCCAGTCTGACCCCACACCTGAGTATGGGCAGGCAACAAGAGTATTTCCTTTCTGTTATGAGGCTGGTGCTTACTGCCAGTGCCAGTTTGCAGCAGAACACGGCTGTCTCAAAACATTTTGCTCAGCTAAATCTCAAGGACTTCGGCCTTTAGAGTCTGTGTGTTCTGTGTGTAGAAAGGACCCAAACGTTGCATCTGAATTAATACAAGCTTTTAAGAAAATTCAGTAAGCTTTGTTCCTTTCTAAACGGAACAATTCACTGAATACTAGAGTTAGATAAATAAACCTCACAGTCTTTGGAGTAAGAGCTGTGGCCTGCAGTGAGTGTTTAACCACCACCCAGGCAGAGTCAGTCTTCCGTGGGTGTCTCTACCCTCATAATTACACATGTAATTACTCTGAACCACGAAGAGCTGCAACAAAGAGAGCACCACTTCAGGATACGCTCTAGTTAGCTGCTTAGGATGTTCTCTGGGGAAGTGAAAGACACTAATTCAAGTGTCCTTAAGCGGGAAAGAAATACAAATATTTTTATCTCCCCTTTCAGAAATGGGTGGCTAAAAAGCTGCCACCACCATTTCATGCAGAGCTCTGTGATAATTGCTAGATGCCTAAAATTAGATTTTCAGGTCCTCTGGGGCAGCATGGAGGTTTTGGGGATCTGTTTTTAGACAGAAGCATCTCAAGCTGTCATTAGGTACCTGACTCCTTTTGGAAAAAAGCCCTTTGCCTACCACCTCATTCACACCTGTTTCCCCCAGGTAAGACAGATGCTGCTAAAGCAGGGCCTGAATAAAACCCAAAACGCATTAATTTCCTTGATTTGACGTTTAGAAAACAAAAATGGAGAGAACCTGCACTGCCTTCATATCTTTTTTGAAACAGCTCTGCATTCAGCAGCATTCTGTGCTCCACTTAGCAAACTTCTATTTTCCAATGTTGCAGACTAGCAATCGCTTGCATTACCAAAAAAATCTTTTTACTCCAGTGGGTGACTCTGAGACAAAGGCTGTGCTGTGCTCACCTGGGTTGCTAGTGAGCAGAGAGTGGGTGCCAAGTACATGACAGAAGCAGTGATTTGCTGACAGAAGTGTAAACACAGCAGGAGAGACTGGGATACTCTCGATATTAAAAAAAAAAAAGTACAAGCACTTTTGATATTACACTTAAGGAAAAAAGTGACAGTAGGAGTTGACAAGGAACAGACTGTCTGCCCAAACACTTCAGCAGCATTGAAGGAGAAGAAAACCAGAAGCTGGAAAAGCCCCCAGCCTGTATCTGACTTGGCTAATGACAATTATTCATCGTATTTCATAGCTGGGCATCTGGGTTCTCGCTCTTTGCCACCTCTGTGAAGCTTTGGTGGCTTATCACAGCTGCCAGGACAGCATGAGGGTGTGAGGCTGACAGGACCACAGTATCTTTCTCCAGGAACTGTGAATGAATGTGCCAGCTCTGCTGCAGCACTCCCTGCTCATGCCTGGGGCAATAAGCATGCAGTTACTCACCTGCTCTTATTTTGAGACCAAAGGCCACTGTCTTGAGAGCTGGACCCACCCCTGTCAGGTGTTACCTTGGTGTTTGCTGTTGGAAGAGACTCAGGGGAAGAAGATAGAGGTGGAATTGGTGCTCAAGAAGTTGAAAATAATCTGCAAAAAAAAAAGTAATACTTGCTCCATCTAAGTTCAGCTATTTGTCAGTTTACATAAATGGAAACAATAACATTGAAATTATTTACCAAAAAATATAGTGCACTCTTTCACTATTACAAAAATAAACTATTTTAGACGTCTCTGGATAAAAATAGCCCATGACATCAGCTCTGTTTTGCCTCAGCTCCAGCAAAAGCTGTGGACTACAAGGGATGTGTGTGAGGTTGGAGGTATTTTTAGGTTGCCTATTGGGGACTGTTGGGAATAAAATCGGTACTAAATCTCTCTCATTCATTCAGGGAACAAAATTCCCTACAGGGAAGGGGAGAAAGCAGAAACAGCTAATTTCTCTCACAACCATGCACTGACACTTTCCAATGCTTCCCCTGCATCACCAAACAGGGAGAGAGGAGCAGCAGCTCCCTCTGGAAGAGCTAATTCATATTTTCTCTCAGCTGACCTTTAAGAGAGCCCAGAAAGACTAAACAAGGCTGGAGGAATCCAGATTCTGAGGCTAAACAGCAAAAATTTTCCGAAGAGCCCCAAGAGCCACATGTTGACAGCAGCCCCACTGAGACAGCAGTGTTAGAGGCAAATATCCTGTGCCAGCTTTTGTGTCTCCTCCTCCTCCTCACCTTCTCCTCTCCCACAGAACCAAACTGCGTGTGACCTTTCGGGGGCTATTTTCCATCACATTCCTGAGAGTTAAGAGATTCAGATTTTCAAGTTTTTATCTACAGCTGCGGTAATGAACTTGGACAACAAATTCTGAAGCCACGAAATAACCAGACTGAATAAAACTCGCAGCTACCTTTTTTTTTTTTAAAAAAAAAAGTAGTAAGTCATTACATTACATGATTTGCCATGTAATTGACAGCACATAGCACAAGCCTGTTTCATTAGTGAGCAAACAACAACAGTAATAAAAAGACATATTGTTAAAGCACTAATCTCCCACTAAGGGACAGCTGGGAGGTTTCATGGAAGATGTCACTGGGGGTACCAGTTGAAATCACAGTGTGTCCACGTGCAAGGTTTAAAATCAATTTTTGAGAAAGTATGAGCAGGTCGCAACTGCATTTTTGTTCCCTGCAGGAAGCTTCAAAATAATGAGGCGTATTCCGAAAATTCCGTGGTTTTTTCAGTTATGGATTAGAAATATTATTAAAATAGGAGATATAGGAGAAAGGAAAGTTACTAAGGAAAAGAGTTGCCACAAGTTTGAGGTTTATTTTATCACGGAAGAAACCATAAACAAAATGCTCTCAGTATATTTTTATTACAGTTACCTTTTGCACGTAGTGCTTAGCTGATGAGTTTACGTGCCAGATACCCTGTCTGCACTGAGAGTACTTGTGCGTGCACAGCAGATAACATCTCCTCTTTGTCCTGCTCTGTTATCAAGCCCGAAGTCCCACCGCTGCCTGCTCAGCCGGCCCTGACTCACACACCGACAGAGCCCAGGCGTGGGGAGGTGGAGCTGTCGCCCCACCACTCCAAGCTGTGGGTTGTGCTCAGGGCTGGGTTTTTGCTGCCGTTCACGGTATCTTAATTGTGTAAGGCTTTGTGGTGCGTGACTCAGCCCCACGGACGGATAATGGTGTCAAGTGCAGCAAACAGCCTCAGAACAGCCTGTTTAGTAAACCAGTCAGCAAATACCTACAAATAAGGGAAGAGCTTAAAGAAGTCTGGAATTCCCTGGGAATGAATCACAAACACTAAAACCTGCCCAAATTTAGCACGTAGTGTTTTCCAAGCTGAAGGAGCATACCAACGTGAAACGCTCAAAGTTTGCAAAGGCAGCTCAGCCTCGTCTCTTTCACAGATAGATCCCAAAGCACTTTGCCAAACAGGTCGATATCATTACACTCCCTTTTCATGCAGGGTGACAGAGGCTGGCCTGAGGAGTGGCAGCCTGCAAGCAAGAACTGTGGCCAAGGGTAGAACAAAAGTCTCCTTTGTCACCCACCAGTGACCTTCCAGTCTAATAAACCCAGATATTCTCTTTTGTTGGGGTGGGGAGAGATGTTTCAACTTCAGATTTGTGCTTCGAATTAATTCTGCTTTGAATTTATTTAATCTAATTACTCAAAGTTTAATTTTTTCCTCCTTATCAAATATATACTAAAAAACCCAACAACTTTGTAAGAGAATCTGTTTAAACCAAAACCAGTCCCACTGTTATTAGTCCATAGGTCCATGAGGCAGGGAGCCAACACTTGGTATTTAAATGGCCCCATCTTCCCTGTTACCAGAATTCTTGATAAAATTCATACGATCCTACTTCATATGACACTACAGCATTGAACACAGGGGCTTTGCAGAAGCCAGAAGAGACACTGGAGGAGTCCATCTGTTCACATTCCCCAGTGAAAGGCTGGTTTGTGAGCTTACAGGGTAATGGAAGCATAACAACATACAGCAGAGCTATGAGGGAGAAGGCAGGAGCTGTGACAGGGCAAAGGATCACAACCCTGGCTTCAGAGAATATCCTACACCCTGCCTCGTAGTTAAACCCTCTTCTCCCACCCAGACCTCTTCTCTGGGGCAGGCTCCTCCAAGACCACTGTCACTGAGGAAAACAGAGAAAAATTCCATTGGGCAAAATGCTTGAAAGGTGAAGGATGGGTCTACTGTATTTGTCCTCAGCTGCTGAAGGCAGGAACACAGAAAACTCCATGTGATCTGCCAGTAAAATGTTTAAACATGACTGCTTTGTTTCACCGAGTCCTTTCTACAGAAGCCATTGGTGGTGATGGTGAGAGATTGCCATGCACAAGCAAGGTGCTCCATTTCTCCACGTTCCTTCGAAACAAATCTTTCCCAGGAGCTCCCCTGCTGCTCCAACAGGCGTTACCTCATGTGATGCCTGAAGTTTTCTAATTCAATTTACTGTTTCCATCTCTTCCAGTCCAGATTCTTACCACGTTAGACAAACTTCCCATCAAGCACTGATAATGCAATGGAAAAATCTCACTGTGCTGCCTCCAGGAGAGCTTCTGACTTGCCATCAGCCTTATGAATAGTTTTACTCTGAGTTTCCTGGGAGGCGGTATCAACTACATCTAGTCCAGTATTAGCTACCTTATGTGATTCCTTCTGTTACAAAAATTAAGAGGAACATTTCTTTTTAATTGAAAATTGAAGTCCTTTTAGATGGAGTCTCTGAAAAAAAGCCATCAGAAAGATACTTGCTTCTCTACACCATGCTCATGTGAACAGCACCACAGCTTGCTTACAGGCTGAAAATAGATTTTTCTACAACATCAAGCCCATCTTGCTCTCAAGCAAGGGAGAGGAGGAAGGGTCTTGTGTACTCTGTATGTTTTGTGCACACACTAGCCAAGAACTGCCTGAAAAATAACTAGTGACATCCTTCCTTCAATCAGATTCAAAGAGGTTAAGCATATTTGTGCAGTATGGAAATGAGTGGTCTTTCACACACAGTTTAATACACAAAGCAGGGGAGGCACAGGTTTATACAGCGAAAATCACATTTATGCTCTTAGAAACGCTGGTTGTTCTGCCAGGGAGAGTTGTTAGCATTAGAAAAAAAGACAACACTTCCTCCTTTAAATTACAATGAACAACTGTGGGCGTTTATACTCCTGGCCATTACCAGTTATCTCAGCTGTATTTATCTAAACTCTGTTTATGATCAGAGATACAGAACATATATTGTAGCACACCAATAAAACTTGATGTAAGAGTCACACCTTAGACAATGCAGAGTTCAAGGACTTCACATCCATGCGTTGCTTTTATTGATAGTTGTGATGAACTAGGCCAGACAGAACTTCAGCCCTCCACTAGGAATGGAAAAACACCAGCATGGCAACCCATATGCTAGTAATCATCAGCTTTTGGGGTAAGACCACACAAAAAGGGGAGAAAATAGTCCAGGGAAAGGGCCACTGCTGCTTTTCTCTAACGCTTTCACTCTGCACTCCAAATGTTGTAAGAAAGAATTGCTAAGCTTACAGACTTCCTTGCCCTGTGCTTGGCTCCCTTCCAGCTGGGAAAGCACATGAATACAGCAGCTGAAGGCATGAGAAGACTCTGGACAAAGAAAAGAGGTTAACTAGGGAATGTTTAAACTCCTTTTTTACAGCTTGAAGCAAGCCTTTGCTAAGGACCTGAAACTAGGCACTGCAGAACATTTAAGGGCTTCTTTTGTATCATTCTCAGCCCAGAGTATTTATCCTCTGTCTTTGTCACAGAACACAGGAAGGAGAGGATCTTGCTGCTAGACTGACAAGGAAGCTTACCACTCCACTAATTTCCAAAGGTTCTGCTGTGATTCTTCTTTTAGGCCATCCCAGGGCAATGGGACCTCAACCACACCTGCAGACAGGACACAAAGCTGCCTCCCTGCTGGGCTGCTTGGCATTGCTGCTCCCTGCACTAGTTCTCTGCAACTTCATGAGGAGCTGTGCGGTGCTGCCAGCCTCTGGAAACCATCTCCTTTTTCAGTGCGTAGCAAAGGGTTTTCTTAGAAAATTGTGGTCATCATCATTATCCGGCAGTTTAATAAAAGGTGCGCTAACTGTTTCCCTGGAAAGTCAGAAAGTTCCTTGTTGCGCTCTGATAAATATCTGACAACCATTAAAAACTGTATTCTGCAATAACCCAGGGCAGGGAAGTAGCATTTCCCTGTCCTCCAGGGCTTAGAAGTACGGGCATGCCCAGCCCAATGACACACTAAGCAAATGTGGAATATCTGGCCCTTGTTGGAGGGTTTAAAGATATATGTGTTTCTCACAGGGCTGCCCTCTCCTCTGCACAGGCAGGAGGCTGTTTTGAAGGAGATAAACACGTGACACAGCTTTGAGGTGTTTCTGAAATCCCTCCCCTGAGTCACTCAGAAAACTGCTTTGAAAATCTAGAGTCAAGCTACGGGAGGTCAGTGTTTGGTGCAGCACACCAGGACATATCTAGGACCTTGGCCTGCTGCATTTCTCTGTCATACTGCAAAGAAAATGGGATCCCTCTGTTTTTCCAAGTCCCAGACCTCCTACAGCCTCAGTTGCCCTCCATGACTACTCACCCAGGCGAGCAGCAGGGCAGGGCAGGTTCAGCTGCTCTCCCCCAGGCTGTGGGGATGGGAAGCAATGCAGGCACTTAGACCTATGTCACAGCTTTTGACAAGAGAAGTCCTCCAAATCCCCAACCAAAGCATAACCAGCTAACAGTAACAACAAGAAAATAATCCCTGAGCAGAGTAAAGTTAATTTAAAAGGATAATATCTAAGATAGTGTCAAGCCGCTATGAAATCCAAAGTGGAAAGCAGCAGCTCCCCATGAGCAAAACACATGGGCTGGCTCTTAGGGGTTTGTCCCGTGTGCAGTCAGAAGAACTGATATTATGTTATGAACATGTTGGATCTAAAAAAAGAATAACTTTAAATGTTATCAGAAATATCTTTTCTTCATCTCCCTGTGCAAGGGCTGATAAGAAACGCTGTGGTAACATTTGCTATCACTACATTTGTACATGTCTTTTAGCAAGGACAATGACAAACTGGATTTTGACTTCCTCCTTTTTTGTTTAGATTTAACTTAATAGTTGCTACGGTTTCATGTAATGAAGTCCACAAACTCATTCTCTCACTGAGTTTGTAGATTGTCTGCAAATGGCTGAAAAGAACAATAAATCGGAGTGTGTTCCTCATTCAGAATGACTTCCCTAAAAATTTCTAACAGGAATCCTCAAGCTGTATATCCTCTGCAATGACATTGATGTTAATAGTTGGTATTCGAAGTACAAGGCAGACTGGTTAAGTCTGAATGGCCTGATGGATCACATGGAACCATTTCTGATAAAAAACATTTATACATCTCAGCTGCATGTTGCAGAGGAAAGCCCCATTAAAAATAGAAGGTCATAACAGCTATATAAAAATTATAAGGATGAAAAATAATGAAATAGTCAGAGAACAGAGTAACATAGGTCTACGAAATACATTTGAATCTGAAGTTCCTCTTACCCTTTCCATTTCAGGGAGGAAAAAATGCACTCATTGTGTCAATAAATCTGTACATTTGAAGGCATTTTATTGCGCACCTAAATGCAAGCCTACGCTAATAGGACATAATTTGGCTTACAAAGCTGAGGACTTAAAAGCTAAGAAATGGCAACAGAAGGACTTCCTTTGCAGTCTGAGATATTTCCTCTCACATATGCAGGCATGCATACACCTCTGTATGAGACTGCTTGCAGCTACAGCTCTGCAAGGCCTATCAGGGATACAGAATCTCTCACATGTTGTCTCTGTCCTTCAAAATATAAGGCCAGCAGTGGGAACCACACTTTGCTATCTGCTGGGGATGGGATGGAGTACATCCTAGCTGAGATAAAGCTTATGGGTAGAAGCAATATTTTCATTAGCCCAATTAGGGTAGTTAGGAAAAGGAGTAAACCTTCTAGGCAGACAAGTGCTTTTACAGGTCAGGAACAGAATCAGCAAATTCCCTACAAAGCTGAAGGCATTTACTCTGGGAAAAAAAAAAAAAAAAAACTAACCAAAAAACTCCCTCTCCAGTCCCAGGATCTGAGCTCCATGGAGGCAATGGCCTCCTCAGCAGATAATGCAAATCCCTGTAGGTGGGTGCTTGCCTGTCACAAGGGTTGAGACCTGCTTTTTCCCGGAGCTATGTTCCATATCCTGGAGGGGCCCTTCCTCCCTGGCAATCACTGACTGTGGCTGCAGAGGTAGAGCAAAACCAGGCTCCCCAGCTGCTCTGGGTGGGAGCACAGTTATGGCATGACCACAGGAGGATGGGGGCAGCACCGGGCAGGAGCTAATCCCTCTGCACCGATGACAAGTCAGGGCAGCTCCACCACCCAGCTCCAAAACAGGAAACCCCGCAAGGTGGATTATACCCACACAGCTTTGGGTCTCCCCTTCCCACCTAAATCACCTGCAGCCAGCCTGAGGCATCACTGTGCTCCAACTGCCCATCAGCATTTTGGCCCTTGCTCTTGCAGATCTGTCTTCCAAGAAAAGGTGTTTTTTTTGTGTGCTTCCTCATAATGTTGGCTGAAAGGTCTTAGGATTGCAGGAGCTACATTACGGGAAAAAAAAACAACAGATAAATGGAAGGGATAAATGAGAATACTAAGAAAGCAGTAGGCCAGATACACCAAGATTCCAGGGTGAGTCTCTCAGTAATTTGGGATGCATTCCTCATTTAGGAAAGCTGGTACCAAGAGCTGCAGATTGTAGGTGAATCATCAGGTATTTACTGGAGAGTAAGGGGGGGCGGTGGCTGGCCTGGCTGCCTTGCTGATGTTTTTCTGAAGTTGGAATACGCACATGGCAATTCTTTTCTCCTTACCTATTCCTCAAAACTTCTTGTAAGTATGCATGCTTGCAAGTCACCCCAGGTTAGCTCTGTCAGAATAACAACAAATCATTCCAAATACACAGGTTTGGCTTTTCTGAATTCCCTTGAAGGTTGAAAGCTATTAAGTGGACATGTTTTCCTCCATGTGATTCTCCTGGTGTGGCTTTGTGGTGGCCTGATGTCATACCTAACCACAAAAGACTATGATCTAATATACCATAACTGTTAAAAAAATATAATGTCCAACACATTGGTTTCCAAACCTCACAGGGAAAATATTTATGCCATAAAACTTCTCAGCTTTTCAAAGAGAAGGGCCCTGAAAGATGACATTTAAAATACCATATGGTATACTTGGGGAATAGGAACATTAAATGGGTGAGATTGCTCTTTAAATTATTATTATTATTATTATTTTACAAAAATATTTGGTACTTCTGTAGAATATAGAAAATATTCTAGAGACATGAAAGAATGTTCCTTTTAAAGCTGCAGGTCTCTCTTATACCACACTGGCAGTTCAGCAGTTCGGCATTGCTGGAGCAGTATAAAGCAGCCTCTGGGTGAGAACCTGGTTCAGGCAGCAGGGAATCGCAATTTAACAAGTCAATCATTTGCAGGCTGGAGTTGAAGAAAAGACTTATAGGAAAGAATAAGCAATTCATCTGTAGCAAAATGCTGTTGGTGAGGGTAAGGCAGCAGAAGATATTTTCAGGACATTGTGAACAGGCAGGAGACTGTGAAGGAACAAAAGTATATTAAAAAAAAGACAAATCCTTCAAGACAGACTTCAGCATTGCCACTTATCGCTGTTTTGTTTCCAGCAGCTGAGATTCTGTGCCCTTTTACAAACATGCAGTTTATGTTTAGAGCTAAATGGGTTTATCTTGAAATGCAGCCCTTTTCCTGAGGGCTTGTGGCCTGTACAGCTTTCTTTCCGCCTTTTTTTTTCTGCTTTGCCCAGCTATGGCTTCATTCCCACATTTGACTAAGGTACAAGCTGGCAGCCCCCAAGAGGCAGGAGAAGGGCTGGAATTTCCCAGGTCGCATGCAGGTCTCCAGCCTTCTCCTAGGCATGGGGCACAACCTCTGAGCAGGAAAGCTGCTCACAGCTGCTTTCTGTTCTCCAAGACAAGTTTAATAACGTCACTCTCTACACTAATTCATTCTCTGTAGAGCAAGAAATACCATCACTGCTACCACAGGCAATCTTCAATGCATGCATTTCCATTTCTCCCTCCTCACAGTGAGGCAAGGAAAAGGTGTTGTTCACTTCTCTCCCCACTGACATCTCACAGGCTTTGCCAGCATGATGGTCCTACAGCTGACTGTGGCACCTCAGTGATCCCAAATCCAGAGGTGAAGGCATGCAGGCATCAGGGGTACCTGGTTGCAGCTCAGGCTTGGCCAGATCTTCCTGGGGTGCAGGCATTCCAAGTGATCCCTTACCCTGGTCTGACCCCAGGCTCTACACCTGGGCTGATGCAAACACAGATTTGGACCAGAGCTGCATGTTTTGGGACAGCTCCAGTGCACTGGGCTCTGCCTCAGATCTGGCAGGCGGAAGCTTGGGCTGCAAAAGCTGGGAAATCAGTCTAAAAATATGTGTTTCAGTAAAAGTTTGTTTTTCAGCTCTGTTTTTCTGCCTTACATGCTAGAAATGTGGGCAAGTGGTTTTTGGTACCAAGAGCTGCCTTTTCATTAGAAAAGAATGTCCCCGCCAACCACATCCCCATGTAAGGAAAAAGCAGCAACTTACTGGTAAAGCTGTTAAGTGGGAAGGCAGAATTACATTCTCTGTTCAACCTTACTGTCATTCAAGCGAGGCTTCGATGTTTTCGGCAGCTCCTTACCAGGAGTGACGTACGCACAGAGGTCGGCACGAAACCCACTCACTCAGCTGAGGGCTGCTGAAAGCAGGAGCCTCACCAGGCTGCCAGGCAGAGCCTCTACTCCCTGCTGCATCCAGGTTGTTGAGGTCTGTGTGTTTACCTAAATCAGAGAAAGTGTGGGATGAAATACTTCTTCATTAAGTCTGCAGCTGGGGTCATGCCTTCCAATTAATTGAAAAGCCCAGAATAACTAACATTTTGCGCTTATTGTTTTTGGACTGAAGGAGGAACGTCCCCCTGACAAAACGAATGCATGGAGAGCATAATGGAAAAAGGTGAAAAGTTTCTCTTACCTTGTACAGAAAGTGTGCCACGTGCAGCTTGATCTGTCAGCTGAGTGAACTCATAAGCCGCTACCAAAACTTAAAGGCTCACAGGAGCACAACACAGTCACCGCTGGGTACTTGGATAAAAAAAATTTTGATTATTATCCATACATATATATATATATATATATAGATATATGCATATATTTATATATCCTGAAAATGAGAAAACGGTGGAATAGTTTTAATTCTGATTCTGTAGACAAAATTCTGGTTTTATAATCTCAATTTCCAGTGTCTGGGGAAACAATAAGCAAAAGGAAAAGTTTGGGAGATACAAAGTCTGGACACCGGATGGCATTTTGGAGCATGGATTCATCTCCTGTTAAAAACAAAACCAAATGCTGAACTCTTTAACCTAACCATAGTATCCTGCTGATTCAATAAGCCCCTCCATTCAAAGAATGTAAACTCTGCTATGACAGGAGCTGAGAGCTCTCTTTTATGGAGAGCAGGAAACTTTTCTAAAGGGCCAGTTTATGATCTGGTTGGAGAGCTGGAAATAATTAAGTGTTCTTGTCAAAGGTCAAAGTCATAGGGTTAAATTCCTAGGAACTCAAAACAACCCTCAGTGACTGTGCCAAGACTGATCATTTGGCCCTTTTCTGCCCACAATGGGTAGGCAGTGAGCAGCCTGGGACAGGAGTGAGCCATGCCTCAGTTATCTGATATTTCCAATTCCAAGTCTGACATTTTTAGACTCATCACACGCTTGTGGTCTAAAAAAGCAAAGCTGAGGTTGAAAAAATAAAAATAAAATCTGAAAATAAGAATTTCAGCCAAATGACCTATTTATAGGCCACATATGAGCTAAATGACAAATGAAGATCCTGATTCATATTCTACTTCTGATGTAACCCTGCTCGATTTGATGGGGCATTAGACTCTGCAGGAAGAATCTGGCCCTGGGGGAGCTGTCACGCTCTGCTGTGTACACACAAACTGCAGAACTGTCTATATCTGTAGGGATCTCGCTGCTTAAATTTGAAGCTGTGCATGGTGTTATTACTGAGCAGGGCTCAAAAACGTAATGAGGTGGAAGGGGGAATTCACTCGTTGGGTGCTTTTTACCAAATAATGAGATCAGAGAAGCAACAGACTGTCTCCCCTCGTGACACTTAGCTGGAACACAGTGCAACAATGAGTTGTCAACACCCCTAAAGCAACTTATAAGCTCGTCCTGGTGAGACTCTGTCCAATGCACTCAGCAGCCTGAAAGCTGAGGCAAGAGGAAAACAGAGGTGGAGAGGACCAACACCTCCTCCACAAACTGTGTGACACGGGAGAAACGCACTGCCCTTGGAGCTGCTTTTCCCATTGCTTCTTATTCAAAGTCTTTTGCCCTGGCGCCTCCAAAAACTCTTTGACTCTTGCTTTGACCATCTTTATAAGGCAAGAAAATGGCTCCAGAAACCCTCAGAGAGTGTTTCTCAGCTCTAATTGCAGTCAAATTGTCTGTTACAAGCCAAGCAGATTTTCTTTCTACACCAGGAGAGAAGAATTATAGTTTTGCCTCAGGCGTTAAGCTCAAAATCATCTCCGTTCAGCCTTGTGCAAGGAATTGGGTGATTCTCTGTTCGTCCAAATCTCTTGCTTCAGTCAAGGCAACCCACCTGGTATCAAATTTCTCCTTTAAAATTCAAGGTCTCAGATTGGATATGAAATGTTCACAAAATTTGGTGGACATCTTGCTTCACAATGGGGTGAACTGAGGTCAAATTATAAATATTTATGTGATTTTGGGACAGATCAGGTCCTGGCACAGTGGGATGAGTCAGTCTCTACTGAAGATGGCCCTTTTGCCTTTGTCTCTTCTCAAGCTGTGGTTCTGCCAGTCCTCAAGCAATCCTGCTCCATCAGTTCATCCTTATTCATCCCCCCACTTCAAATTTCTAAACCTGAAGAGCAACTGAGACCATCCGGTGACCTCCTGCACTGACTGTTCTGTCTTTTGTGAATCTAAATTGATTTTCCTTGCATGGGAACATCCAGGATCTACCCTTTGACCTTCAGCCTGAGGTTGTGTATTAGGAGTAAGAGAGAATGCAAAAATGGCATTTGACTGTCAGCATTGCCAAGAAATACGAGCCATCCTCTACTAGGAAACAGTCTGTTCGTGTCCAGTGCCTGGAAATATGGGAATTGCCAGGCTTGCTTAGAAACAAGGGTCAATATCCTGTCCCTGATGCTAGCCAGCACCAGATGCTTGAGAGAAAGGTCTGAGAAGCCTGCAGCTGGGCAGATAGGGGATAATTCCATTCTTATCTTCCTGCTGTGGGGAACAGCACGGCAAGCATGGACACAAACACAGACACACACACGCGGGCCTCGGAGAGCTCTTTTCCTGGGAATACCGCAGTATTCTGTGTCAAATATTTTTAATGCCCATTACTACAGTGTGCAACAGACCCCAGGGACCAGGCTCTGTTAAGGAAGGGAGTGAATAAGGCATGGAATGATGAAGGTTCAGGAACTCTATTTAGCTCTTGGGTTTCTATAATCAGTGTGCAGCTAATAAGTCAGCTGAAAACGGCCACTAAAAACAATCATGTTCACCAGTCCAGGACCTAAAATGTCACCATTTTGCAAAAGAACAATGTTTTTGAAAGAAATTGCCAACCCTTCACCCGTATTCTATATGTGGGCATATTTTATAACCCAAGTATATTCTTGATTATTTTAGGCAAGTAGTCAATGGTCTTCAAGTCTCTAAGGTATGTTCAGCTTTCAGTAATGCTCCTCCTAGTCCCTGCTTATTGGAAGTGAGATGAAGTGGGACCAGGCTGAGCTTGGATATGTTTTTACACTGCCCTGAACAGATCACCATTTCTACCTATGATTTAATAATGTTGTTTTGTTTTTGTTTCATAACAGCACTGTTTCACAGGAAAAAAAGAGGCTTTCTTTGTGTCAAGCTGCAGCTGGGGATTTGATGTGAGGTTTGTCAGGGATTCTGGAAAGCTACTGGAACAGCCACTGTGGATTTACTGGCCCAATTTCTTTCTCTGTTTTGAGTATATCTGCTGTTATGTAAATCTGATGATTGTGAAAACACTACACTGTTTAATGCCCACAGCTCAGATGAGAGGGGGAGGAGGAAGTTTGTGCCGCCCTGTAAGAGAATCTTGTTATTGATACAGTTGAGGAAAACAGATCTCAGCACACTTTGCTTATTTAATTAGTGTCTGTTTCTAAGCCTCAGCTGTCCCACAGAACTCCTTCTGTACCAGTAATTAAAACACACAAAATTGTACAGAGCTATAAGATCATAATCCACATTATCTGATACTGCTGCTATTTGATAGCTCTTCAAACAAAGTACAAAGCAACCCTGACCTTCCTAATGGGCTTTGCTCAGAAAGAGAATCAACACAAAGGGACGTATAACTCTGCCCTCTAAAACCAGTGGGCATAGAAAATAGGATTGTGATTTCTTGGCCAAAAAAAAAAGGGTTTCCTTGGTATTAGTGGAGTAAGCTATTTTTAGTTTTGTTCTGAAGTCTTTGTGAGGGGCCTCTCTGAATCAGTCCAAAACACAAAGTCCTCCTCCTTAATCTGGAGAACATTGTACTCTTTCTCTTGCAACGCGTGCTATTGAACAGCAAAAGAATAACCCCATGGGCAGGTTTTTCTGGAAAGCTCCTTAAATAAAAGCTCCTTCTGTCCTCCCTCATCCTTTGTAGATGCAGTTCCATCCAGGTTTTACCAGCTCCTGCGCAAGTAAAGGGCAGCCAGGGCTGAGTTCCAGGGTTAACTCTAGGACAGCTCTGTGTGTGTCACACTTTGTCCTCACTTCACAGCAGGCAAACTTTCTTCTCTTTCTCTTTCTACTCCTCCCTATCCTTTCCACAAGGGCAGATGACCCACATAACTGCTTCTTTTCCTCAGGCAGGGCATCATTTAAGAGAAGCAGTACATTCTCTAGATATTGCTAGTTCCGCATGGGAAACTGCCTGGCCATGTCGTGCAAAAAATTAATCTGATATAAATTAATTCTGCTGGCTCAAGTGTTGATGGTTACCCTTGCATTGGCAGGTTTAATACCAGAGCAGACCTTGCCATCAGCACAAAGCCCCCATAAGAGCATGGAATCAGCATAAACCCTGTGCTGCAGGTTTTGGCTGATTGGCCCACTCATCACGTCCAAATGTCATTCCCTGGTGAGGATCGAGTACGTACGGATGAGTGGCTGCTCTACAGAGTCTTGCAACAACCAGCCATGATGCTGGGTGGTCCAGGGTCCCAGCAGATTTGGCAGTGTCATCTGCACTTCTGCACAGGGACTACAAGAGGGGAAGGCATGATTCTGGCTTGTCAGATGTTTGCTCGCCTGCCAGGCAGAAAACCCTTCCTCACACCAGGTTGTGGCATGGTGCTCCAGCCAACTGTGCCCCATCAGGCAGAGACGGATGCCCAAGACCCCTTTACATGGGATCCTGAGGACACCAGCCCACTTTAACTCCTGGCTGCCCCCCAGGTGTACTTCGAGTCTGATGTGTCCCTGCAATACCAGTCTTCAATACAAACCTCAGTTTACAACCAAGAAACCTCTCCTTATGTCTTGGTCCATCTTGCTTTCCCTGAGGAACACAGTCCAGCGCTGACCCCTCACCCTCCTCTGCTAGAAGAGCCAAGCCAAGCCAACCCAGCTGGTTGAGGGACTGTTTTTTGAGCGGCCCCACGAAGCTGTTTGGCTGCAGCTGCCCTGTAACTGATCCCACCAAGCTTGGTGGGACAGGCCTGAGCTTTCCAAAAAGAGCCACCTCAGATGTAACAGGAGAAATTAGGGGGCCTTACAGGCTCAGAGCCAGCACAGTGCTGGCTCTGAGGATGCTGTTCAACATATACCCCCATAAGCCCTGTTGCTGGGGCCAAGGCTGTGTCAGGTACCTGGTCCTGCTGGGTGGCCCATCACCTACTCTTTGAGCTGAAACAAAACCTTTTTCCACTGCAAATGATTTCCTATGGAAAAATAAGGGTGTTAGTTAAATGAAATTATCTGTCATATACATCTAATAGAGAGCAAAATGTTACCATTTGGTTAAAAAAATGCCTTATATGCTCCCAAATTTAAAGAAGTTTAATCAAAACACTGTAGGTTTCAATACTCAGCCCAACTCAGTGTTTTCCACACAAAATGTTTTAAAATAGAATGTCTGTTTTAGAGGGACCCACCGCCTTCCCATTTTCTCATTAAATAGTCAGGATCATATCACTGTTTTACTGTTAACGGGGAAATAAAAAAAGTTACGTAGGCAGTTCAGAAACAACTTTTTCCCCGCTTGTACAGTCAAGGTAAATTACACTTTGAAGAAATAGGAAGATACATGATTCTGGAAGTTTTTTTAACTGAAAGAAAATAGAGATTATTGCTTTCTTCTGATCTTGATGTAAGTCTTTTTCCCTGGAGACTGCAGGAAGAATTTCCTGTATTTTCCCATTAGCGATGCCCCGCTCTGCTTGATGCCTTTCTGTGGTGCTCCATTCTCGGGGGCCACACTTGACCATATGCCAAGGCCCTGCCCTTCTGCCTTCCAGCTTCATCACTAACTCCACAGTGCTGTTGGAATCAGGTGGCATAACTGAGAAAGGGGGTATAGGCCTTAGTCCTGTACAGTGTTCCTTTAGCAAGCTGAGTATCTTTCATGCTAAAGAGATAATGAGAAGTGGTCCTCTTAAATTCAGAGGATACCCCCTGAAGAACATCACTCCCTCTGTGCTTCCCAGCCATCTCTTTTTAGCCCTCGTTCTTCTCCCTGCCAACTGAGTCCTGCCCTAAGGATAGTAATAACTTTACTATGAGTTAAGTAATAACTGTTCCTTTTGTTATCTGTGCTGTTTCCAGACTCTCAATTAATTTCTAACTTTTACCAAACCTGGAAGTTCTTAAATTACAGAAAAAACATATATGAAAACTTCAGTGTTCTGTTCTAAACAAAGCCCAAATGCATTTTCCTCATTTCTTTACAACATCACAGTAATAATATTGAAGCTATTACCAAAGTATAACTTCACAATGAATAGCCATTATGTGCAGTACCCCACGTGTTTTTTGGGAATGGGAGGTACGAACATCCTTCACGCAAAAGTAAAATGTGAATAATGAAGATACTTGCAGGTATGTGCTCTCAGAAGAAAAGCACGGGTCCAAAAGCACTGGACATAACTTTTATCCCTGAGAGTGATTAAATGCAGATGGCTACCAGGAAAGCTGGGTTTCGCAATAGCAATCATATAGGATCCTTCAGACTATTTGGCTAGTAATTTAAGTTAGGAAAGCTATTTGCAGAATGTGACCTCTGGAATGTAGTTATTCCAGGAAGATGTAACATATTATCAGGGAGTGAATTCCAGGACTGAGTTATTTCTGGTAACAATTGAACGATGTCAAAAATATTTACAACAAACTTATAAAATAAAAACATTCAAATATTTGTCAAGGAGTTTATTTACAATGAAAAGTTTCTGCAGATCTCATTAGTTTCTACTTAGGACAGAAATAAATGGACAGAGACTTTGGAAATGATCCTGTATGTTCATTTACAAGATACATGCCATTCTCATTAATTTTAAACAATGGGCAATAAACAGCAAAGGCTAACAAGACACGCAACCCACAAACAGCTGCGAGTGCCCTGCTCATAGTTCAGCCCTTCACAGAACTTCTCCGTTTCTTCACAGCTGGTCTCCATATGAACCAGCAGCTCAGCCCCAATGAAAACTTTTACCCTTGTGCAAATAAACCCAAAGCAAAGGTAAGTCAGAGCAATGGCACCGCAGCTCTTTGCACGGAAGCACAGACCTGTGCAAGCACAAGGCACTAGGAACATGAGGGAAGATCTTAAATACTTCCCGTGTAAAACTGCCCACCAGCTAAAAAGCTTTTGCTCTCACCACCAGATATTGTAAACCTTACTGCAAATGAGGACAGAATATTGGAAAGGATTTTCCAACCCCGCATCATAAAATTCCTTTCCATCTGCACCTTCAAAAGAGGTTTGTTTTTTTTATCCCACTAATACTCCCAGCTGTCAGGGGTAGACATCTCCTTTCAGGGATGACATGAGCATTTGAGGTTCATTTATTCTTGTGTCAGAGCTCTTCTTCAGCCTAAACAGCTTTCTTCTTTTTCCGGGGTGTATTTGCTGAAGTATCTATAAACAGCAATTGTATCCCCTTGAAGCTTTTGTTTTGCAAAGCTAAACAAACCAATAGGCTTTTTAATACCTTTTCCTAACAAAAAAACAACCCCTAATCATCTGCTTAATGAACCTAATGACCTCTCTTGGCATCTCTCCCAGTGTGAATTGATTTTGCTTGGAAGTAGGTGACTAAATTTGTAGATAATATCTTGTTAGTGCTTTACAAAATAGCACTGATATTTCTACGCTCTGCCTGGCAATTTAATTCCCTTTCCTTAAGGGCAGGTCATGTTAGTGACCCTGGGTGGTCTTGTGATCAATTAGTACACAACTGGCACCCTCACATCTTTCCTTCCCCTGTGTACACACACCGAGCATGGTGACTGCACAAGTCACATTCAGGCTGACCCAGCAATCCCTTCCTCTAAAGCTCCTCTTGCCACGTACACCAGCCTTGGCCCAGAAACGCAGCTTTGGATGGATGAAAGGTGTTTCACCCAAAACAAAACTTTGCCTCTGAACACCTCCCACTTGTCAACAACCCACAGACCTTAATGGGTGTCCCATCTACACCTTTCTCATTTTCCCTTCCCTGTACGCTACTGTCCGACACTTCTCCCCAAAAACGCCTCCCAGCCACCCTGCTCACCCCTGTCTTGTCAAAACACTGTACACACGTCAGCCTCTGCACTGCTCAGTCATCCATGGAGTCAGGTTTGATACTGCCTCAGGGCCAGCCTTGGCTGTTTTTCCTAGCACCCAGAAAAAGTTCTTTACTCCCAGATAGTCTCTATTGCTCTGTCCTCTTCCTACCACACTAAAAAATACTGGAACAACACAACAAACTCTTGCTCAAGCAATGCCTGTTACGTACTTCATTATTTTAAGGAGAACGTTTTGCAGTAGCTAAAGATAGTCCTTGGGTTTTACATTATTTACTTAAGTGCGTGTTGAGCAATCTAACCTTAGCACAGATAAACAAAGCATCCCAGAGAAATTGTAGCACAATAATCTATGTGTCCTGAGAGAAAGTCATGCCTCAGAAGCTCTCAATCAGAAAGCAGTAAAAAAAAGGAATTTGAAGTGCAGCTGACTATAAATTATTACGCTGATCATTTTACAGTACTTATTTCCATTGTTTCTTTTGACTGCAAACATCCCAAAGGTGGGAGGTGAATCAGGACCCTGAGGACAACTGAATTGGATCTATCAGGCTCATTGCAATGGCTCAGTTTGTGCTATACCTTCCCTTCCCATTGATCCCAGACCTGTCTTGTTTGCAAGACGCAGCAGCTGCCCGGTCCGGTGGCAATTGTTGTGCCGTGCTGGCACTGCTTCACGCAAATGTCTGCTGCACCCTGGCACTGAGGTGCATCAGAAAGGGTTCAGCTCACCCATTTATAACCCAGCTGTGCGTCATGCAGCGCTGCTACTTAGAGCAGAATCCACCTCTTGGATATGTATTTTCAGTTTTGTAAAACACACCCAGAAGCCACTGTTGTCTTTTCCCCTCAGAGCCACCACTTTAGTCAGCATCCAAACCAACAGAAGCTGGGAATATTCTGTTTCCACTGGGTGAAAAACATACCAAGTGCTTTGTGCTACAGCCTTCCTGGCAAGACACAAAACTCTCTAAGTCGTACCCATTTTCAGACTGCAATGTCAAACCAGATGTGGGACCAGATTTACTGTAAAAGGCTTCTTCTGGGCCATGAATCGTCCAGCAAATCTCTAATGCCTGGAGCACAACTTGGAGCAATTATAGCCTCACTTGTAAACCCAATGTGATACATCATTTCACATAATTTTGACACAAGCCCAGTTGAAACTCAGTGGATTGTTTTACTTTTTGGTGTCTGCTAATGCTTCAATACAGCTTCATTCCCTCAGCAAAGGCATTAACTCAGTGCCTCAAAATGAGAGGGAGATAGTTTGTACCTGCTTTCAATATCTCTATATTTGGGATATTTTAACATAGATTGTTGTTCCAGTGAAATAAGAAGAGGCTTTTTGGAGTGTTTAGTGGAGTCAGGACCAAATCCCCAAAACACAGATGTATCTGAGTTTCAGAAAAGTTTTTCAGGAAAACCGAAAGAGGCTGTTCCCAGGAGCTCACTGATACACACTGATGCAGACACCCACAAAGTATAATTCCTATTTTTTAGGACCAAGTCTTGCTAGTTCCTTGTTCTTTATTGCTCTCATTTTTCAAGGTTTGTACTGAAGATCACTTCAAATGTATCCATCTAATATAGTGGCCAGGGGGAGAGGAAGAAGTTTTTAATGATGTTGAAAAAAATACAAGCCAAAAGTCAATCCCGACACACAGAGACTCTGCAGTTGATATTGCCAAGGAGAAGAAGAGAAAGAAGGTATTAAAAACATGCCAGAATTTCTTATCAGAGACTACACTCCATAGCAGAGCTGGGAAAGGGGCCTCAAGCCTTTTGGCTTTCAGTCCACTGCCTCAACCTTCTATACCACTTTTCTGAACCCTTAGCTTACACTGGGGTGGCACATCCACCTCTGCCTGAGTATTTATTCTGCTTGCAAGCTTCATCACAGGTCAATTTATGTCAAGGCGCAGGAAAATTGGAAAAAAAAAATGCCAATGAGCCACAACCAGAGGCTCACTCTATTAAGCTTAATTAGCTAAGCAGTGCTCCAGGAGCAGCTGAGGAACTACAGACCCTGCCTCAGAGGGGCACAGGACTAAACAGGAGAGTCTGCCATGACGGCTATGTTCCAGAGGCAGTGCAAATGGGAAAGGAGCAATTACAGAAGTCCCTGAGCCTGCTGTGTCATTTCATGCAATGTCTGTTTCATGTCATGTCTCATGCAACAACTGCGCTATGTAAAAGCAATTTATGTAAAACTACCTTTTCCTGAGGAACCAGGGTGCAGATACAGAGACAGCTCTGGGGGCTGAAGCTCAGACAGAACTTGATGGGTCTAAACATTACAAGACACTAATTACCTCAAAAGGGGCTATAAACATACAGATTCATGAGGCTGTGGGAAGATGATTTGGCCACAGATTGATCTAGGAAAAAAGAAAAAGTTGGCCACTGGACTTTGGGGAAAATTATTACAGATACTTTTTAGGAAAATAAATGGATCTGTTGGACCAGTGTTGAATAGGAGAAGGATTTCTTTTAAATGAGGAATACCTCCGGAAATTTTGGCCAAGCAGCACTGTAGGCAGTCAGAGAATAAAAGAATTAACAGACAGCAAATCATTCAGTAGTAAAGCCACTGGTGTTTATACCAGGAGTCCTTCTGTGAGGAAAAGGTTCCGCGAGCCAAAAACGCAGCAGTAGCTGATGTTTGTAATGTGGATGCAGTCTGAAACAAGCTGAAGCTGCCTTAAAAAAAGAGTCTGTTTTCTCTTGGTATTTGAGCAACACCTTGCTGGTGTTTTTCACCAACTCTGTGGTCATCAGAAAGGATTGCTAAATTTCTTTTTTAAGCCAAGTAATTTATTATACAACCAAAAATTTTGGAGAATAATGGGTTTCACACACGGAAGAACAAACTGACTTCCATGACCATTTAAAATAACAAGACACACAGCTGGCACCAATCTGGACACACAGCATCAGTTTGTCCAGCTTCAGAAAATGAAAAGCTGGGATTGAAGACTTTGACTTGAAAGAGATGGGAAAACCTAAGTAATTATTTTTTTTGTGCTCAACAAACTGCAGCAAAAGCATCTGGTTATTCCTCTTCATCTAAAGTTAACCTTTCATTTCTGGAGGAAGGAGGGTCCTCAGATGTGTTTCCTTACATTTACCGTAAGATTTCTATTATTTGACTTTTCCAGGAGCATCTATCCACATCCCAGCTGGAACTTCCTATTTGAAATTGCAGCTCAGAGTTTACAAACCTATGATGAGACTTCTGAGGATTGGGCAAATGCTTCACCTCTCCACCGACAAAGAAAACAGCAATCTTCTAAGTGCAACAGAATTTAATACGAAAAGCATTATAAATGCCTACAAAAACATAAATTATTTTCACCAGTAAGAGGCATCTTTTGTCAATATGTCATCGTTTGCCCTGAGGACTGTGCAGGTTAAGAAAATAATACTTTTATCTCATCAGAATAACAAATCCAGCCTGTTCAGGCCTGCTGTAGTCTAACTAGTTGGATTTTCTAAGATTTCCAAATGCCTGAGGACCTTTTCTGCCTTCTGCTTGCCCTGGTAATTTGGAGGAAACACACACTCACAGCCCAAATACATGGTTGCAACTCCTGCCTTTGCTAAGGAAGGCTCATTTCTGCGGGAAGCAGACTTTCCAAACACAGCCCACAGTGGCACGGAGGCATCTGCAGGCTCTGGGTCACCATCTAACAAGGATAAGGTGCAAAAGCAGGAAAAGTTCTTGTTGCTAGAGCTTGGTGCCTGCCCCTGCTTCAGCCGCAGCAGCCCAGTGCAGCTTGGATCACAAGCCAGAGAGCTCAGCTAATGGGCTCTGTGGTCAGGTTGAAGCTGATACAAGTCATTTTCGTACACAGGGTCACCCTTGCAAAAGTAGGAGCTGCTACCTTAGCCAGGCTGCTGCATCTGCAGGGGTGATAACCTCTGGGCCAGGGCAAGGCAGGCAACACGTTTTTGTGCACCTGAACTTGAAGCCCCGATATTGCCACCTCAAAATGAATTAGCAGCCATTGAGCTAGGAACTGCAGCCAGCTTGGATCATGAAGCAGAAGGGAAATACAGTTCTAGGAAGGAGACCAGCATGACCATCTGATGGACATTAGTGACTTTCTCCTGAGTTAATTTGATTTTCCCCTGCCTTGATCTGTCTTTTCAGAGCTGCAAGGCTCTTTTTTAGCATTGTAGCAAGGTTAGAAATATCCTCAGGAACTGGGACTGCCAAGCAAATCATGATGATAAAATGAAATTATTACCCATCATAGCTCCACCAAATTTGGTGACTACAAGACAGTCACAGATGACCACTGGACTCTCTCCCTGCAGGCTCTCTGATTCGAGGAGCACTCAGCCCAAATATCTGACAAATCTGTCAAAAACAAGGCCTGCAAAGTAGAAAGGAAATAACAAAAAACCGGAAGAAAAACATTTGTGGTTTCTGTCTTTTACAAAAGAAGAAGAGGGGAGACAGAGTAAAAATGTACTCCTACAACCAAGCCTTCCATATGGAGCCAATGGGCAGATGTGGTTTCCTTGGACTACACTGACCTTTCCAACGACACGAGAAACCCGATGAGAAGGGTCGGAGGAGGGAATCAGGAACAGCGTCCCTGGCAGGGTAAGTGCTGCCCAGCAAAACCTCTCTGTTGTGATTGCTGGTGTTCTGGAGAGGAGCTGCTGTCCAATAAGTAGCTGAGCTTGAGCCTGCAAGCCTATACACAGCCTGGTCCCTCTCCATGCAGATGTGCAGCAACCTTCTTGATTTTTTTAACAACACCACCAACTGATCTGAAGTCTGTGGTTGTTAAAGGCCAAATTAATTGCTGTTTTGCTCTCATGAGCTTTTTTTTGTTGAAGTAATTTTTTCTGTGTGACAACTGACCATGGCAGTTTAACTCCTACGTCTACTTGGATCCTGATAAGTTGTTTAATGAAGATGCCTTTCATGAGTAATCAGAGAAGTCCTGCCCCATTTCCAAAGGCAAATCAGGAAGTCGGCTGGTAGCAGTGAATTTATTTGCCACTCCCATTTGAAAAGGGGTCAAAACCCATGTATTGCTGTTTGCCAAGAAGAAATATATTGTAAACTCTTCTGGACAAAGACGGTCCTTATTCCAAGCTATGCATTGCCAAACAGATCATTATCTCTTAATTATATAACTACTTGTATTTACCAGGAAGTTTTTGATTTTCTTTTCAGCACTGAGTTTACAGTAAAGTATGCTTCACTCAGTCCTGTAAGCATCAGGATATACTGATAGTTCTCTAAAAAGAGGTTTAGTATGTGAGAAAGTTCAAATATAATTAAAATAGAGTTTTAAAGACAAAAGAGATCACTCTTCGCAAGTGCAGATTTCACCATAGATCTGCCTCAGTCAATCCTGTTCATTCCAAGGCTTTCTAGACTACAGATCTTCGTGTGGCTGAACTTACATCACAACGGTTTGCTTTTTTTTATTTAGGCAATTCATAGTGATGGAGGAACATAATGAAATTGCTGTACTTTCTAGTCTGTGGTGGTGGGTGAGCTGTTTTCTAATGCTAGTGGCATTTGATTTCTGAAGTAAAATATGCTTTGGTAAGAAAGCATCTGTGAACATTATTTGAATAACGACTACAAAACTGTGTCAGCAGTACCTGCCCCTCTTTCACTTTCTGCAGCTGTTCACAACTGATCTGTGATTGTACGGAGAACAAGCATGAGTACTCAGGAAATACTACGTGGTGACCTGCCACGGGCTGCCCAGCCTCTTAGAGTTACACCATTCAGGGTGTGACAGGATATGACAAAAGGTTAATGAGGATACGACTTGAGTACACATTGTATTGAAAGCAGCAAATGCAGTTTTGCCCTCTTTTGGACTATCTGAAGGAATCATTTCCAAGGCTAAAAAATACACTTGGATAAAATGCTTGTAGAGTAAATTTTGCTAAGTAATTTGCAACACTGGTGAATTTGTACTGAACTAAACAATTCTGCCAAAAAGACAAGGCAAGGCTGAAGACACCTGTGTAGCAGCCTAACCCTCCTAAAAGCAACCCTCATCAACTGCCTTGTAAGTCGCTGAAGTCAGTATCCACCAGCTGCACATCCGACAGATGGACCTCCCTAAGCCAGGAAATAACAGAGAGAAAACCCAGCTCAGTGCTGAGGCTTCCTCCAAAGCAACGCTGCTTCACAGCGCCAGCTAAAAAAAGTTAATTTTTGCTGGTAGAAGCCTGGTATAAACAGTAGGCAAGACTTAACGATGGGCATTGGAGTGTTGTGCTGAGGCTAAGTGCATGGAACATGAAATGTTTTTGCCTGCTTCTCAGGAAAAGAAAAGAAGGCTGATAAAAGCAACTCATGTTTCATCAGGCAAGCTACACTGCCTCTTGGGATGAGCTTTGACTCTCCCACTCAGAAGAGCCAGGGGACCCACTGTGGCTGAGAGATACAGCCTGCAGCTGGATAGCAGAGATAAATTAACGTGTGGGGACCAAGATTTAAAGGTGGGTGAGTCAAAACACCTCAGAGCAGAAGCGTTCATAACTCAGGTCTGTGACAGAGGATGTGAGAGGAGTGGAAACAGGGAAAGAGGAATCTGGTTTTTCAAGCGGGAAGGGGGCTGAGGAAGGAAGAAGTAGTTTGGGGAAGGTACGGCATTCTCCGTCATCTTCCAAACAGTCCCCATGAATTCCTTCCGCCAGTCATCCCACCTACCCTTTTCCCAAAAATGAATTCTTGTACTTACCACTAGACCATGCCTTTTAATCTGCGTGGTTTCACGCAGATTAAATCCACAGAGAGCACAAACTTGACGGAGCTGTTACACAAAAATGTAACAGATTCCTGCTAGCAATCCCCTACTATGTATCTAGCATGTCCTCCTACATGCAAACTTAGGACTCCTCTCTGCTCCTGGAGTTTGCCCTCAGTAATCAAAGTGGGCTAATTGATAATGACAGTTATGATGATTTTACAGCTACTCTGAATAACTTCAATTGTAGGTTATGGCTTGGTTTTTTGCAAACAAAATCATTTTCATTAGCTCACTGTCACCTAAATTTGCTCTTTCAAAGCAAAGCATTCTCCAAGTGCCCTACCATACAAGCTTGGTGGCAGGCATGTTATCATAAGTAGTATATTTTAGGAAAATATAGGCATTTTAAAGAAATCTTAATGTTGTGCTTTTAAGAATCAAAACTGGACACTATTGTTCTTGCCACTCAGTAGGAAAATATTTTGAATTAATCACATTCTAACCAAAGAGTATGTCATGAATATCAAACACGTAAAACACTCCAACAGCATCTGAGGAACAGCCTGAAAAGCAGAGACTCTTCTTTGCCTGTGAATGACACAATAAATAGTGAAATATGTGCCATTACTTGGTTCGGAGCATGTGGTGGGCTGTGCTCAGACCCTCAGACATTCTGTCCAAGATCACATCAACAGTTCTCCTCAGTCAGCAATAAAAAAAAGAGACCTAAACAGATTCACAGAAGTTTTAGGCAGACCAGTATACTACAGAGCAAAAATTAATGGTCCTCAACTAATCTTCGTGATACCTTTGATTTAAAAGTCAGTGGTTGTGCTTACATGGCATGACAAAAAAGCTGGAAGGACATATGGCCCATAATGGATCCACCCTGTATTCTCTTTGGAGAGACTCTCAATATGTTGCCTAGACATCTTCTCTGAGGTAAGGAACAAACAGGGATCAAACCCAGGTATATATTTGTGCTCTTCCCTCTGCCTAACTACTGATCAAGATCCTCCTGTCCTGTGCCTGAACAGCACTGGGCTCCCTGCCAAAAAGGGTATTCAAACCAGTGCCTGTTTCTGCATCAGAAGTTGCTTGCCCAGGCGAAGGAGCTGGAACTAGGTGGTCTTTAAGGTCCGTTCCAACCCAAATCATTCTGTGATTCTATGATCTTCTACATGTCTTCCAGGGAAAGCATAATCTTTGTTTCTGGACCTTATTTGTTGTTATGGAAATGACTGCAATATCCATGCATTCAGCATGAACAGGAAAAGCTCTAAAGGATTCTGTGGCCTTTAGGGATGCCTAAACCAGAGCTGGTCTAAGTTCTGTGACATTTTTTCTCTATGATAGCTTGTCAATCTGTTGGCTTCCTCCCACTGGTTGTCTGATCCTAGAGAGTGCCCAAAGGCTCTTCTAGAGGAATATTAGGGGCTGAAACACCTGACAAGAGGTTACTTGTTTACGTGCTCATGGAAAGAATTAAAGAAGGAAAAATGAATCTTACTTTCCAGATCATCTGAAGTGCAAGAAATGACCTCTTGTCACCAAGATTCAAAGGTTGAGGGATGCTACCTTGGCTCGCTGGGCACCGGCGTGTCCTTTCTTCGCAAGCTTCACATGACGTGCTGAGGCAGGCAATCGTATGATGGCCTGGTGCAGGGATTTGGTTATGGGGGAGTAGATGACCATGAATCACCCACATCCTTATCCCCCCTCTTTGCCCCAGGCCACAGGGAAACAAATCTGTTTTAACTAAACTTCACCTCCCTCCAAATAAAAGCTTGTTTCTCTCTGAATAGATGAGCTCTTGTCTGCCAGTACAGCATCTCTAGATGTCTCAGGCAGGACACCTCAGCAGGACTTCATTTTGCCTTGCATTACTCTCGTATGGCTTTCTGAAAATAAAACACCCTTGTGTAACAATAGCACTGATTGTTTCTACTCTGCTTCCTGATTCAAAGCAGTACAGAAAATATTCTTTTTCTACGCTGCAACCAAACAGCTTCAGAAAGTTTGATTTTCAGAGGGGCTTTCTCCTTCCTCTAGAATTAAGAGTTGGACGCTGATAGACAGGAGTAGCAAATTGTGCTGTTTCTACGTTAATTAAACAGCCAGTTAAAAGTGACACAGAGATAGAACTCCTGCCGTGCCCGGCCCGGGCCCCACAGAAAACATCCCTCATAACGCAGGATGTCTTGATCTCAGGTGAGGGAGGAGAAGGAGGTTTTTACAGTCATTTAAGCCCCCATGCAGGTACACAGCTCACTTTTCAGCCAGGATAGGGATGTAGCCCACTTCAACGGAGATGAGAAAAGAGCTCCTTTTCTGCCTTTCGTGAGACAGACATTCTTCAATTTATTTTATGGCTACAGATGACATAGCTGTCTAGAGGCACTCTGGTGAGGAGAAGCGAGGAGGAGAAGAGCCAGTGTGGGGGTGGAAAGCTGAAGCTCTGCCCCTCCATTTGATGTGGTCTCTTTTAAAGGTCACCCACTGGGACCTGACATCAGTCAAACTATTTTTGTAAAAATGAAGATTTATATAACACATTTGTGCTATAGCTCTTCGTTCTTTTTTCTTAAATTACTTAAAGCAATATAATAACTTTCACAGGCATATCATAGGAGACTGCCAACATTTCAAACATTTCCTTGATGTAGGATGATCACAATTGAAAGGAATGTGAATTTTATCCAGCCGTCGGTAAGGTTTTGTTTTCCTTAATCCCTGAGACTAAATCACTGGATAGTTTTCAGCCTCCAAACTAAATCTTAATTGAGACTAGCTGTCATTTAGGTTACTGCATGACTCTTATAACCAAAGCACCAGGGTACATTTGAGGAAAGACTGGGACAGTCCCTGGGATGGGGACCCTCAGCACTTCTCATTAGTGTGAGCTGGTTGTGCAAGAGAGCTCTCCAATACTTAGGAAAAAAGCAATCAAAGTTTCTTTTCAGTGTTAAAGTTCCTTCATTTGAAGTGTTCTCCTACGCAAAACCTGTGCGCAGTGTAAGCCAGCCAGAGTTCCCACAGACTGGAGATCAAGCTGGTGGTTTGTGTCCCAGGGGGATGCCATTTTGCTTCATGCTGCATACACATAAGTGATTTTTCTTTTCCTCCAACACGAGAGTTCAGTTTATCTCTCAAACTGTACAAAACCAAAACCTTCCATCCCCCAACAAAAGTCACTAGCAGTAGGGTTCTATCTAGGCCTCTGTAGAGCTGTTGAAGAAAACAAGTGGTTCAGCTGCGACACTGAAATTAGTAGACAAGATCCTGACAGAGAGGAAAATTAGAGATATTTCAGTGTCATTTCTACTGCAATAACTTGGAACATCTCCAAGCACTCTGACAGCCAAAAGGCAACATTTTTCCACAAAGTAAGTTAGGCCCCTTTAAATAAAGACCAGAGGGCAGTTTCTGTCCCCTTTGCCAGGATCATCCACAGATGAAAGGAGATGGGAATGGAAACACCAAGTACAACCCACTGTTCATCTCCCCAGCAGCAACAAATCTATGCCAACACCAATGCAGGGAAAAGGTCTTGCCAAAGGTGGGAGTGAGAGAGAAGGAAGAGAACAGTGCATTTGCCATGTCCCAAAGTTCCCCTTCTCACCCCAACCCCGCCCCCCGCCCCACAATCTCCATGGCACCCCTCAGGCAACAGAAGGGATGGTCTAGAGGCTTTGTTTAATTTGGAGGAAAACCTAGAAGTACTCGCAGTTCTCTGTGACTTGTCTGGAGAAGAACCACTTAAATTGTAATGCCAAGGCTTAGCTTTAACTAGGATTTTAGCCCCAAGTCCTACTTAAAGATTAATAATTTAGATGGACTGTTTAGGTTGTGCCAGTGCCAGTGAAAACAGACAGGCTATTTCTCACCCTGAAAACAAGTAGGGAAGAGGTGAAATCCAGGAAACCCTGGAGGGACCCATTTCTCCCTTTCTAGAAGGACTGTGGATTCCTAGCCTGGGACTGCATGTCTAACTTTCTGACAAGTAAAATTAGGTCAGAAGTGTCTGAGTTTCTGCACCATGGCTTCTCCCTTTTAAACAGAGGGTGAAACTCATTCCTGCTTCACAAGCAAGTCAAAAGGGTGAACTCAACATCTTGCACACCAACATTGTGCTGAAAAGAAAGTAAAAAGCCTGTACACAACCAGCCTGAGCACCTCAGCACTTCATGGGCTTCATTCCAAACAGCACCAGCATCTCCTTGAAACAGAATTAAATGTTCTTTTTATGTGACCTGTTGAAAGTTCACACATCAGATTCATACTTCTATTTCATGTCAGGATTCAGCTAAATAATGAACCCCAGGGAGTATTTTGCTTTAGGAAAGTATTCCCAATAAATATCAACAGACTTTTGATTTTTTTGAAGCTATACTGAATGCATAACTCAACCATAATGAATGAGTGACTGCTGCTTCTTATCACAGCTCTCAGTCATAGAAAACCTTTGCCAAATCCCTACTAATTGAACAGTACAGATTGGGGAGCAACTGGCTGCTGGAAGGGATGTGGGAGTGCTGGCAGGGAGTAAGTCCCGTGTGCTAGCAGCATACACTGGCAGTAGGGACAGCTGGCAGAGCCCTTGGCTGCACCAGCAGGAGCACGGCCAGCGGATGTGGTGAAGTGGTTTTTCCCCTTTGCTCTGTGCTCATTAGAGCGTATTTAGACACCGTGTCCAGTTTCACCCATCCCATCCCCCTGTGGCAATACAGGAAACACTCCGATAGCCTTGGGTGAGTTTAGTGTAGAGCCACTACAATGGCCATGGCTGGAGCCACGGCTGGAGCACCCAGCCTTTGAAGAGAGGCTGAGGGACCAGGAATCATTCTGCCCGGAGAAGCGATGGCTTTGGGGGTGATCTATCAGTGGCCCTACGGTACCTACAAGAAGGTTACCATGAAGACCAAGACAGGCTCTTCAGAGGTGCATGCTGAGAGAATGAGAGACAAAAGCTGTACATCAAAACAGGGGAATTTCTGACTTGATGTGAGGAAAGTAATTTTCCCCAAGGACAGCCAAAGCATCAGCAGGTTGCCCAGAGACACCACATCTCCATCCCTGCAAGTTTTCAAGATCAGCTGAACAAAGCCCTGAGTGATCTGGGCTGATTTCACAGCTGGGCCTGCTTTGAGCAGGAGGCTGGGCTAGGTGAGCTCAAAAGGTCCTTTTCCTACCTGAATTATTCTGACATTCTTGTACTGTAAACTGTTATTTGTCATGAAAGGTATAGAAACAGTATCAGCCATCACTGAATATCTCTTGACACATAGGGCAGCTAACCTATAATGATGACCTGCGGGCCTTCTCTCCAATAGCACTGCATCCACTTAGTTAAGGATCTGCTGAGGCAAGAACTCCTGAATTATTTTCATTATAACTACGTGAGTGGTCATGACTGAATGCTGATCTGCCAAGACCTGGTCTGGAGCCAGGTGAAGTAACTGGAAAGTTTGAGAGTACACATCAGCTGATGTAGATATCCAAACTTGAACTCATTATTGGCAACTCAGTTACGCTCTGTGAAAAGACGTACTTAGGCAGAAAGCTAAAATAGGTCAGACTGATTAATGCCAAAACACATTTTCTCTCCCCAGACTACAAAGGGAGTCTGACTACTCCAGATATAGCTGTGTACAGTGCACACCTGTGCAGTTAGATCAGATGGTTCCTGCCCCTATTGACTTCAGTAGGGGGGTGAGGTGATGGATTATGCTTGAAGTCTATCGAGGTCAGCACAGTCAGACTCCCAATAAAATGCAGAAAGTCCATGCAGAACTGTATTTCTGGTACATCTTCCAGTTTAGAGTTCTAGTCCCACAACTTTACGATTGTAACAGTTATTTATTTGGAATATATTTTCCTTCTTGACTCTCATGGGTGGAACAGTCTTGAGGATGATAACAAGAGACTGTGTGAAATTTTATAGTGGAAAATGTGAGGAAAGCTGAGGAGAAAAATACCTGACTACTAGCACATCTTACAAGTTATGAATGTACTGTGGGATCTGATAACTTTTACCTGAAGCCTAGATACATTGTGCCAAGCTTCTTCCCAAGTCCACAACAAAGGCAATATGAGCCTGTTTCCATGGTTCTAGCAGAGGAAAAGGCTGGTGCCATCTTCGATGTTATCAGGGGGAATATTTCCAGCAGATGGAGTTGAGCTGCCCAGGCTGAGAAGGGCTCCAGGAAGCCTGAAAAAGCTGGGGTTAACTCTGTAGTTTCACAGTCTGTTTCTGTTGGCAGAAGCAGGAGGCCACGAGGTGAAGTGAATCAAGACTCCAGTCCGGGTTAAAAATAACAGTGTGGGAGGAGAGGGCTGCTGGAGGGTGAGCAGAGAAGGGCAGTGGCCAGCTCTGCTTCCAGATAGCCAAATGCCTGGGAGGTGGCACAGGGTGAAGGATGAGACTTCTGTTCCTGGCAACCACCAGATCATGCTGGCTGGGACCTCCTGAAGTGGAAGCCCAGCCAGCTGAGGAGCTGAATCTGGGTGAAGGAAGGTGAAGGAGGCTCTGACTGCTGCCCCAAAACACTCCCAGTGGGGAAATAGAGCAGGAAACAGTGAGTGACAGCAGCTGAAGGACAGTATCGTTCCCACACACTGAAAATATGTTTATCTTGGTCAGTAATATGTTTAGGTTGGAAATTAGAATAAGGTTTCATTTCCTCTTCATTTCACTTATTTTCTTCAGTCTTCAGCATTTTTGCCTCCACAAATAAAACAATGTCCAAACCAGAATCCCTCCGGCATCCACCCTCCATTAACAAGTGCCTGCAAAATGACTTCTCTGTCAGCACCCTGATGACGGGCAGAGCTACAGTACTATAAGGATATAAATGACAAACAGGTCTCAGAGAAGCAATAGCTTGCATTAGGCAAAACGAAATTAAGAAAACAACAGACAAGCTTCCAAGTACAGAGGTCTAAAGAAATGTCACGTGCCCAAACCTTATTTGTTTCCCATTAACAAATATGCCAGCCTACAAGAAAGGCCTTCAGTGTTTCTGAATCAGCCTTCTCCACACTTTTCTGTGTTGTTCAGTTTCCAGCTCACACTGTCCACGCTTCCATTTTATTTTATTTCCATTTTATTTTGTATTCTTCCTATGTTTACTAAGCCACCTCCAGGTACTCACCACAGGTACTCCACTGTGTATCTACACAGTGGAGCTCAGGACACAAAGTTAAGATGGGAGAGAGATGATCAGGAGGGACAGCATGAGCTGTGAAGGTCTTCTAGGCAGCCAAGACACTTGTCTATGTACTTTGGAAACCCTTTGATACAGATCAGTCCATGAGTATTCAGGTCTCACCTCTAGCTTTCTTCCTGTGTGTTTTCCCCCTCTCCTCCTGCTGGTATGAGAGCAGACTCCCTGACACTTGCTCTCTAAGTAGCTGGCAGAGGCACACAAGAAACTGTGGCTTGTGCTGCATGAGTTGCCACAGAAAAACCCACGCTGAACGAGCCGCACATCTAGAAACAGCTCCCACCCAAAGGAAAGTGTTACAATTACCATCATTATCACAATTAACATCTCATCTCAACTCCCGAACACCCAACAGAAAATTCAGACCCTCTCTTCCCACTTTTGGAAAGTAGCTTTGCAATTCTTGTGTAATTACTCAGAAAAAAAAAGGTAATAAAGCCAATTATCCTGTCCTTGAGTCATGCCACTCGCAGGCTTAGTGCTGCGAGCTGAATTCCCCAACCGACCAAACCGAGACAGCTCTGTGGAAAGTTGACGCAGTGTTTAGGAATGCCAAGCCAAGCAAGGAGTTTGTCAAAACAAGCTTTTCTAAATCTGTCCCATGAAGCAGAACAAGCACATGGAAAACACCAGTGCTATGAGAAGAAGACCTGTAGGACCCCAGTCCTTAAACCTACTCTATACTTTGGCTCTAGCATAGCTGTGAAAATAAATACGTGTTAAAAAATCACCGCATCTAGAACCTGGTCAAAGGGAAGGCCCCAGAATAGACACAATCATATTAATATCACAAGTCCTTCTTCCAATGGCAACATTTACTCCAGTTGGGAAATCAATCTGGGCTACAAATGGGTGTAAAGTCAAGGTTCTTTCAGCCTTCCAAGAAGTCAAAGTACATCAAAAAACATGAGACGTGTTACTCACTGCCTGTGCAAAAAGCCTTGCTCTGCAGTATTTGTGCTGGAAGGAAAAGGAAGGCCTTACAGAAAGAATCAAGAGGCCTTTTCAGTGCATTTGTCCTGCAGGCACTTCTTCCTGGCCCATGGCATGTTAAACAGGATTGTTCAGGTGTCAAACACTCACAGAGAGGATGGATACTCATACACATAAGTTTTACTGCATCATTGCAATTCACACATGCCAAACAAGCTTCAAAGATTGCCCATGCTGACCTCTAAGGTGGTGGAGGCAGATCATTCAAGGGTGAGACTGTTACCTCTACACAGAGTAATGATTCTCTGTGTCTCTCTTTCAACTCCTGTCTCCCTCTCAGAGAGGTTAGTGAACCTCTGCCCTGCACTCCTACTTAACTCCCACCACACATCATACTTTTCAGAGTGCAGTCACTTCATATAAAGTGAAGTCACTTCACTGTACAGTGAAGACAGGTGTGCCTGCTGCCCTACTCCTTTCAGTCTCCTAAGTTAGCAAGGAATGGCTTTGCCTTGTGCCTGCTACCTAGCATAAAATGCCTCCTCTTACATCCAAGTGCAGTCAAATATCTAACATTTCCATCCCTATCGCACCTATGCAGGAAAGCTGGCCATAGTCACTCTTGATTCACATGTGTATAAGCCAGTACTTTCAGTCACTGACCGGTTCCTGTTGTCCCAAAACTAGGATTCAGATCCCACAGTTGACCGAGAAACTCATCCTGATATAGACTTTCCTACGTAAATAAGTGCAATACACCTGTTGCCACTTAGCCTTTAATGTATTTATGTACAGTTTGCCTAATACTGTGTTCTACATTATTTATATACTGGTGATATAACAAACCTGAAAAACAGTTGTAAGGTGACGCAAATATTCAGTGCCTCATGGGCCCACAAAAAAGCGATCCTGGTATCTTCCTTTGTATTAAGAACTTTGTCCTTTCACATTCTTCTTGAAAGGTTGCCCACAGCTCAAAAGCTACTTTGAAAACCTTCACCTTTGCTCAGTATTTGCAGCGTAGAGAAGTGAAACAAACCCAATAGTAACATCCTGGCTGCGGAACCAAATAACTGGTAGCCATGAGGTGAAAATGATTATTAGATCTGGATTTCATCCTTGTTTGTGTTTTGAACAGGCTTGTGATACTGACCCAAAGTCTGGCTTTCCTCTCCGGGGAATTTAATCACTAGAATAGCACAAAGCATCTACAGGCCCAGACCTTCCTCCCTTAAAGGCCCCCACACTGCTACCACAGAACCACCTCAGTGACCCTTTGCTGGGGCTTCTCACATGTTACAGCTCCCAAGCACAAGACACTCTGCCCCAAGGGACCAAGGGAAAGCCCTAACATAAGGAGACAGGGGGGTATCCTGCCTGCTTTAACACCCACCAGGAATGGCACTGAGTGAGCAGGCAAACTGAGCTAAACATGGAGTACTGGATGTGGGAGAAGTCAGTTCTGTCTAGAGCCTCTGAAAGTCGTGTATTCACTTAGCCTGGCCTGCTTGAACTATAATGCCCACAGCATTTTTACCACAACATTTGTGCCTTTACCACTATCTCTTGTTTACCGGAATAGTATTTTTTTGAAAAGGATTCAGTGCTTGTTTCATGTAACAGGCAAACCCTGCATCCTGAGTTACGTGGTCAGTTGCTGACACTGAAAGCAAAAGTCATTTTTAGTTGCCCATTTTCTAACTTTTGTGCACCTCCAGCACCTGACCACCTTGCTATGTCCAGAGATAATCTGCCATTATTAATTCTCTCCCTGCTTTCGGTTGTTAGTGGATGAATATAAAATGTCACCTTTGACAAAATAAATTGATTTAGATTCTCTTGCCTCTCTTCAGGCAGCACAGTTCAGCCTATGCTCAGGCAGCTCAGACAGTCTCTGTTCTCTGCCCATCTGTCAAAATCCTTTTAAAACCGTAAACATTTCAGAAATGGTCTCATTAATGCTGTACACATGGAAATATCACCTCCTTGACCTTTACTCAGCAATCTGCTCTGTAACATTTGCTTTCAGGTACACTGTATCACACAGGGAGTGCGTGTTTAGCTGACTATCCATTATAAACAAGCCTGAGTCACTTTTTCCAAAACACAATCTCCCAGTCAAATAAAACAGTTATAAAAGCACATCTTTGGTTTGTTAGCATCTTGAATTTGGCTGAAGATTCAAATACACATTTTTGGAGATGAGATCAGTTTACCAGACAATGCATAAGATGCTAAAGAATAGGCCTGTCCTTGACATTGCCATTTATTACTCCATCACTGGTTGCATCATTATCCATGTCTAATGAAATATGTCATATGTTCCTAGGTCAAAACCCGAGCCACTGAGTACTCCGAGCCTCAAAGAATGAGTCCTTTGGTATCCCTCAGGAACACCAATTCTGAATGCCTCCTCATTTTAAATTACTTTAGAAAGCACGACTATTAGCAAGATTGCAGTTAATTTGATGCCTTTATTTAGTCTGATATTGTAAGAGTTTGGGGTTTATTTTACTCAGAGCATCTTGTGGAACAAAATCATGTCTTACAGAAATTTCAATAGGTGTATGTTTAAGTTGATATCAAAAACATTACCAATCAAACAGACACCATCTTAGCAAAATTACATTGCAATTAGTTCACGAGACAGTTTTACGTTGATTACCATGAATTTTATCACCTTTTCCTAATCCCTTCCTGTGATTTGCCCCAGAATTTATCAGATTGCTACCCACTTTTCAACTATTTGAGTCATAACTCCCATTTTTTCCTTATTTTTGGCTTCAGTGTCCTGACAACTGATTTAATTCTTTACCAGTTCATGATGCTGAAATATGATGGAGGTACATATGAGTGCAGTAAATGAGAACATATTTTTTCTCAGGCTGCAGCAGAGAAAGCTATGATTTTTCTTGGTCATTCTGACTTCCTCTACATCATGTCTCCTCTGCTGGATTAGAAAGAAAATTCCTGCATATGAGCTCAAACATGGAAAAGAAAAATAGGAAAAGAAAAAGTAGAAAACCTTGCTAAAACTCCCAAATTTTCACCTTTGCTCTTCTTTTGGTCAGGAGAGGAAACCTGTTGGAAGAGTTGCAGGTGGAATCTATCCCTTCTCACACCAGCCTCTTTCTGAAGTGATGCAACTCCGTCACTCCAAGCTTTGGGCAGCACCTAAGGCAAACATAGCAAAATCGGACAGATCTCTTCACCAGCACTGCAGTGCACATGACCAGTAACAAGGAGATAACCTTCCTGCCTTCCTCCAGCACCTTCTTTCCCTGAAAGGAGCAACGGGTTTAACCCAGAGCAAGGAAACAGAGCAGACACAATACGGAAAGAAAAAGCTCCCCTCTCTAAGCATATTTGCTCTTGATTCCTCTGGTTCACTCGGGATAACTTCTCTCCATTGCACACATATTAGGGCAAAGGCAGATGCCAGAGGAGGAAGGAAGGGACAACTGACCTTCAGGAGATGACCATTTGTGCTTGGTGCATCTCTGTGCGTTGTCATTACCACAGGTCTGCACAACTTGTGCTGTTTAAGGAAGGGATAAAGCTGTGATAATTTGAGATTAGCTGCCTGTGTAAAATGATAGTGAGTGACAGAAACATCCCAGCCTGGACCCGGTAAAATGGATTAGTAAAGATCAGTATCTCAAATTTCAGGCTGGAGTCTACTGCTGTTTCTAGTTACATAAATGGAAACACAGAGCAATCTATCAATTCACTGCTACCTCACACTCTAACTCTAAATGCCTGCAACAGGAGCTCGGGTCACCTTCCAAATCCAGGTGGAAGGTTTTAAGAACTGAATTATTACTTACATGCCACAGGAAAGTAACTGATACTCTGAAGTGTCTTTGACTAATGTATTTTGTCTAACATTTCATGTGCTCCAAAATTGAGTCCTATTTATCACTGCTGGCAAGAAATAGGATCACTTGTGTGGCAAGCTTTACTGATTAAGGTTGAAAACAATTTGTACAATACTGTTGCCACCTCTGTTGAAGAAGGAACAGCTGCTACCCCTCACACCAGCTTTAAAGGGTAAAGATGGATGGCTAGAAATCTGCACATGCATTCATGTGGGAAGCAGGAGGAAAGGAAAACTGGCAAGACCCATGCTATAAGCACATCTGGGCTCAGAGAACAGGCATCCACTATTTAAGGAATGGCTCCCTGATGCTCAGCTTTGAAAGTGGAACAAATATTTAGTGCTGGCTCTGAATTTTCCAGCTTTCGAGTTTAAAACAACATGAAACAGCCTTTGCAGCATGGAGCCATTCCACACGGATTCACTCACTGGGTTTGGCTTACAGGGCTACTCTGGGGATGACCAGCCTTCATGAAGTGATCCACTGTGCCTTGGCTGGCTCCGGAGTCAAGTCACCAAAGATCATTCGAGGTTTCCAGAGGCCTCATCAGCACTTCATTTAAGCACCATTTCCTTGCTGATGGCAATACTTGGAAAACTAGGTAAGAGTTAAGGACTTCCTGGAATTAAACAGGAGTGTGACACAAGATGATTAAGAGGATTTTGGGAGGGGGCCTTGCACAAAGTCTTGGGCTCCACCTTTTTCTTCCTTTTTGCCAGCAACATGCTTCCTCTCCCACAACCTGCCGTGGTGTCCTCCCTTTGCCGAGCGCGCTCACTCCCAGCAGGAAGGGCAGCAGCAGCTATCACAACAGCCGAGTGGCTCAAGGGCAGAGAAAGTTTGCACTGACCTAAGTTGTTTGACATAAAACGTGTTTATCAAGAAGCAGCAGGCAGCTGGCCTGCTGGAAAGGACCTTTTTGGTAAGCCTTTTTTAATTCAGGAAAGGGCGAGGACCACTGATCTGAGGTGTCAGTGGAAGGTGGAGCAAGAATTATTGCATAAAGCCTCTTTCAAGCCAGTCCATGCTGTTTACTCAGGGCAAGTCCTCTGGGACTTCCCCAGCAGCTCTACTGCCATGCTTGTGCCTTTGAGATAATTCTATACAACTTTAGGCTGGAAATTGTAAAATTTCAGTATGGAACAAATGAGCATTAAGGCTGCCCTTGATGGCAGCAATGGATGGATTTGCTTAGACTCCGTTCACGACAAGTCCTAGGCTGTGACTGTTCTCCTCATTGGCTCTCAAAAGCAGCAGAGAGCAGGGGAGATAAAAATGCTAACAATAAAACTCTGAAGGAGGAAAACCCAGTGGAATAAAGCACCAAAGCAAAAAAACAGAGAAGAGAGTTCTTGAAATAAAGTCCTATAGGAGGTGGGAGAACAGAGGAGTAGGTCAACCTATAACACTTCCTGCTCCATCAGCAAACAAATCATCGCTCCCAGGATCTTGTCCAGATTATTTACAAGCCCATTTAATGGCATTCAGCAACCCTACAGACCACACAGCATTACTAGTGGCTGTGGGACAAGCAGTGGGTAAGGAGGGTGAATGATTTCAGTCCTACTTGGTGACCCTGGGGTATTGGAAAACCCTGTAGGTACTGCAGCCTACTTGAAAAGCCTTATGTCCACCACAATAGATGTCAAAAATGCTCCACCTTACCAATACACATCTCTAGTGGTCTGTGGGGGAAACATCTCCAGTTCCTCAGTGTGGCAAAAGAGGGTTTGGGCATAGCTATTGTGGCTGGGCCCCCACCTCCTCGGGGGAGGTCTCTCCTCCCTTCCCATAGGGTAAGGATTTCAGAAAAAGCTGGAGTCACTAGAGGAGAGCAGCGGATGTAGGGTCAGGATGGAGCTCAACAAAACTCAGTTTTCTTGTTGTCCAGCCTCTGGGTACATGCTCACGCATTCAGTGGCACTTCACTGCACAGCCCAAACCTCCCCACACCCCTCCCTTCAGAGACAGCATCCCTTTTACTTTAGGAGCGCTGTCTGGAAAGCATCACAGAGAAAGTAAGTACCCCTAATATCATGTAGGAAAGGCCTCTGAAGAGACCGACTGGGCCAGATTTCCTTCCCTTCTCAAACAGCATTTGCAAAACTATCTATCATGGAGGACACTGCTTTACTACTGAATCCATCATAAACTGGACTAGAAATAATTCTCCTGTGTGGGATGAAGTATTTGAGGCTTTGATAGAATTATTGTAGAGAAAAACCTAAATGTACAAAACCAAAAAAACTAAAATACACCTAGCCCTTCTTTCTGTCATTGTTTTTGTTGGGGTTTTTTTCCAGCTTTGAGCACTTCAAAATATATTGGTTTTTTTCTTGTTCTGGAGTTCTCATGACTAAGTGTTAAAATGAAGGTAATTTTGAGGTAGAGCTTTAGTTTTGAGCTAGAGTTTCCTATGCAAAAATATCAAAACGGGCCATTTTAATAAAAAAATCTGAAATTTTCACAGCTAAGTTGTTCAGAACTACTAATGCTCACGGAAAGGGTTAGTTTTAGATAAAGCAGGGTTTTGTTTTGTTACAAAAATGATCTGGAAGAAAACCATTCTCAAACAGCTTATCTCTAACAAGGCTGTCAAATGCCTTGTGTTCTTGTCCCAGGGAAACTGTTTTGTAAACTGAAACTTATTGCTATTGCAAAAGCAGGAAGAGACTCCTCTGACCTCCGCAGCTTCCACGCTTAGGAAAGCACGTTCCAGTGCCACCAAAAAAAACGCCCTATCGTAATACTCCTTTGAATGCACAATCTCCTCTGTCATCCATCCAACCAAAAAAAAAAAAAAAATTAAAAAATGTTTATATTCAACTATGAGTTTGTGACAGCTGGCAGACCAAAGCAAATAGGTTGTAACTGCTTTCTGATTGCCCCATGTGCATCTGAGCACTACTAGGGCCTCCAGAAAGTTACAAATCCCAGTCTTGTCTGGTGTTAATCATTGAGCACATTTGAAAAATGTGTCACCTGTTGAAGGGCAAACTCATGTCCTCTCTCCCAACGTTTGAATCTGCTGCCAGATTTGACAGAGTTGGCACAAGCAATGGGATTCACTTCTTTCAAGGCAGATGGTTCCCACAGAACCAGGGGACCAAGTCATAAAAAAATTGAGAAGCGGTATTTTAGATCTGCTTCTCATTTGTTACGTGTAACGGCAACCACATATTTTTATGGATACAGCCTAAGTATCTGGTCGGCTAAGCTAAGCAAACAGAATGACCCGTTTCCTTTTAATTTGCTACTTTTTCCCTTTGAAATCAGTCTCAGCTGCAACTGAACGTTGGCTCATTGCAGTGTAGTTGTGCAGAACCAACCTGGGTAGAACCTCGAACACGGCGTCAGGTCTTCACTGCAAATAGTTCAGTGGTTTCGCTCCAGAGACCTGCCTCGGGAAACTACAACTCTCCCTGATGCTCCGGTAAGCAACTTTTTCCTCCACTGAGCTATTTGCAGGGAAGACACGACACCGTGTTCGAGGTTCTGCCCAGGTTAGTTCTGCACAACTACACTGCAGCGAACCAAAGTGATCAATAATCAGATCTATCTGTAGCCATGAAGCATGGGATAACTCTTCCACAGGCAACTTGCCATCCAAACAGACCAGAGATGAGAGCAACAGGTACAACAGCTCTTATTGCGGCACGAAATAATGTGATTGTGTGCGGTCATGAACACCGCAGGGAAAAGGGATGGTCTTTCCCACAGGAGGAGCAGAGGACACCCAGCTCCTGGTCAGAGCTGCGCAACACACCCCTGGACTGAGCCATTAAGACTACATTCTAGAGTTATTGACCTGGCAAGGGAAACAGTCTGGTTTGATTATCAGACTCTCTGAATGACGACAGATGAATTCTTGCACTGTGGGCAAGAACAGTCCCAGCCCCACACTGCACCATGGCCTGGGCTCCCACGAGCTGAATTCCCCTGGAGCAGACCCAAGTCAAGGTCAGGCGTTAGTTCCTCATACCATCTCCTAGAGGTGGTACCCCCTGTGGCAGAGCTGCTGGAGCACGAAAGTCTCAAGGGTTGCTTTTGTACATGAGAAAACTGAATACTGGGGTTATTTGCATGGGCTGCTGAGCCACCTCACACAGCACATTTCGCTACATCCCTATTTGCCTGCCAGTGGCTATCCACCTTGCTGCTACCCTGCATCCACCTCCCCATCTGTGCCCTGAGCTCATCTGACCCCCAAGACAGTGAATTCCAGGCAAGCAGCCCATGCAGACCTTGCTACAAACAAGCGTTTTTCATTATTGTTGGAGTTTAAGGAAAATAGCTTACAGAACTTTGGAAAAAAAAAACAACCAACAAAAACAACCAAAACTCTCTTGTATATATATACATTCATGTCAGAGGATTGCTGAACTTGGAGAAGCATTTGCTGCCAAGTGGCATGCCCTTCTTTTTGTCAGCAAAACCAGCATATACATTTGGGCTTGGATGATCACCTAACTGGGATGCTAAGGAGATGTTTGTCTAGGGATGTAACTCACTGCAATTGGAGCAAGAAAAAAAGCCCACAAAAACACAGAGCAAAAATGAATTACAAAAATGTCACCAGTGGTGTTTTTGTATTTATTCCAATGCTGAAAACAATTACCCTTTGGCAAATTTTCAAATTCTATTTATTTGACAGTGCTGCAAGTAAGCCAGGGGAAAATAAGCATGAAAGGGAACAAACTGATATTCCTGATGCAGAGCTGGATTGGCGCTTAGAGGAAGGCATACCCAACTTAACCTCCAAATGTCATCTGCACGTCATAACATAAAAATGAACAAGGTACTATTTATAGGGCTTCAAATGAGTAGCTGACAACTGATACTTAACTATGCGCATTTAAATACATATCTTTCTTAGGTAACTCCTGCCTTTCACATAAACACATTTGGTTTCAATAAAAAGGTATGCTTGGGGATTTTTTTTTTTTTTAACATGTAACAGTCCAAACTAGTCCTTTTGACTGCAATTACTGTATGACAGCTCAAACTGTAATGGACTTCATTAGCAATCACTCATCTCATGAGACACATCATTGTTCATTAATGAACTTCTGTCATCTTGGATGGAAGTCCCTTCCATTACTGTTACAGTTTTTCAGATAGTCCAGCAAGTCTCAACCTCACATGGAAAATCATTCACAACCGTGGGGGCAACCAGAATAGTTCTGCCAGCCTGAAGGTATAGGAGCATTTGGTCAAAGACAGCTATTCCACTGCAACAGAGCATCTGTGAGTTGGACTTTGCTGGCCAAGCCCCTCGTATACTTTGTATAACACATCCCGTCACCATGGCAGGCATTTTTTGTGCCAAGCAGGGGCAGCAAACACCTCGGCCAACAAAATCACAGCTGAACGACCTGCTGTCTTGCTCAAGTGCAGATTTAGAAGGGATCCACAGACTTAGACTTCATTTGGCTAGTTTGTCCAAGAGGCCCAGCTTAGTAGAGAACTGGAACAATTACTCACAGGTTTGCACATAACAAAACTGGAGGGGGTCGTGGTTCTCTTCATACCCTACAGCTCAGCTGCGATGCAAGGAAACCAGTGTTTAATTCTGTTCCTCCGTCTCACTTGATCACCCATGCCTCAGCTCTTGAGAACATACTTAAACCACCTAGCTGTAAAATCTTGCAGGGAAAGGAGGAGGAGGGACTACTCATCTGGTTTTGCTTTCAGCTTTTCCTATTAAATGGCTGCAGGCCTCTCGATCCATCTGTGCCAGAGCACTCAGGCCAGAGCCACAGGGCAAGTCATCAGTGGCACAGTGCAAAACCAGGAGAGCTGTGCTGAGGTTCCCAGGTCGCCTCATGCGAGGGAAGGAATATAGGCACCAAATTTTAAAACTGTCAGTTAGCGAAGGGATGAGATTAATCATTATCCTGTCAACTACGGTAGTTTCTACATTTCTTTATAGTTCTAAGTTCATGCTCTTTCCCATAGTAAGTTCATATTAGACCAGACCACTTCACAGCCCAGCATCTTAGAACCAAACTATTTTACTAGACTATTTTTCCTCCCCCTGTTAAGTGACATTTTATAACTACTAATTCAATGATGCATCATCACCAAAGAAGAAATGCAAGTTGGCATAAGCTTTCAGTGCCAATCGTAAAAATAGTTCTTGAAGCAATGCAATTGCTAATTATCCATGGAAAGCCATGCTAAATTTTAAACTTGGAATTTCTGCTGCAGTGTTACTCATTTTTCTTATAGGCTTTGTTTAGAGTATTGAACTCAAGGAGCCAAGAAATCCCAAAAAAGTGAGAGAAGACAAATAAAAACAGAAACTGGAAAGGGATGAAGTTGTAATATGGGAAGCAAATGGACCAGAAGAACCACAGGAGTTCAAGAACCTAAAGCTTTTAAGGCAGGATGAATGACTGGATCTCAGTGGTATCCCCCGGTGCACGACTTCTGAGCAGGGATGATAAAGTCTGTGCCTCAGAGCTGGGGAAGAGGTCTGCACAGCAATTACTGTACCTCCCACAATATAAAACTGCTGAGGTAGACCAGGCAAGGTTAGAAGCAACCTGCAATCCCTATGGACTGAAAGCTGCTTCTTGACCTGCCAAGGGCTGGATAAACTTTCAGCTACTGCTGCTACAACAAATACTTGCAGCATGTCTCAGGCGCACACATGGGAGACAGCATCCCCCCTCACACCGGCATTGACCTCAGCTGGCGTTAGCGTGCAAGGCTGCAGACTGCCCTTGGAGAGAGAGAAGGATTCTGCTTCTCTTGCTGTTTCTGCCAGGATGGCAGTACCTTCTGGCAGAGGGGCTGGGCTCACCAGTATGGCAACATCATCATCTGCTACTGCAACCAGACCTGAGAGGAACTCCAGGCCGTGTCTCATGGGAGGGGTGTGTGTGTAAATTTAAGTGTTTGATGTTTGTCTTGAAGAATGGCTTATTCATGATCGTTAGCTGAAGGAGTGAGTGGGTGGGAAAAGGCACTTTAGAGCAGCGGCTTTGAAGCCAAACTGAGCTACTGACCTGTAACCTTTTCTCCTGCCTCTGGCACAGCATACAGCAAGTGTAAGCTCATGTATGGTCACAGCTGCTGTTCTGGGTTATGTTCACACAGGCAAGAGCAGTCTGTGACAATGACTTCCTCGAGGATCTTGGCTGAATGCCACGGGTGCCACTCAGAGTGGTCCCATCTCCCTTCCAAATACATGGGCTTGAACAGGGTGAAACACCATCCTCCTGACAGCTGCCTAGGCAGAACCTGACAAGTGCCTGCAGCTCCTCTCCACTGGCATCAACCATCATCAACCTTTATTGCTTGTGTATTGCCTGGGACCACGCTGGTCTCGCTGGTCTCTGATAAATTGAGCTTTTGAGCCACAGACCGCGGAAGGCTACGGGTTGATGACTCTGCATCCCATCAGGCACCAGGGGGGATCCTGGCATGCTGATGGGAAGAGTGGGACTCCAGGAGGCACATTTTTGCACCCCCCAAGGCTCTGCTCTGCCGCCTGTGACTAATACTTCACTTAAATTAGAACACAAGGACTCCTGCTGATACATGCACTTCCAGCAGGACAGCCAAGCTTTACTTTTCATTAGCTTTCAACTACAGTACTTTAAGTTTTCATTAACTCCTGTCTGCTCTGCGTGCTGTTCATTAGGCTCTTTAGTACCCCATGTTTCATGAGACTGCCCTCCTCCCACCCCCACACTTCAAGGCTCAGTTGGTGGCAAACCCCACGCTCACAGCGCTGCGGATGGGAGAAGGCGAGTCTGTGGATTTGCCCAGGAACAAGTACGTGTATAGGTGTAATCATCTTCCCCAGGCAGCTCATTCGGCAGGGGTATGGGTCTGAACCCTAGCGGTGAGGCAGGTCTCTGGCTTTTCCACTCCCAGGCTGTACCTCCTAAAGTGTGATGGGAAAGTGGCACGGCCTGGTGCACACTGAGTGCTTACTGGTGCAGGACTTGATCCCTTAAGTTTGGTGGCTTAATCCCAACCAGCAACTAAGTACCATGCAGCCACTCACTCACACACCCTGCCAGCCCTGCAGTGGGTTGGGGAGGAGAATTGGAGAAAAGGTAAAGCCCGCAGGGTTGAGATAAGAACAGTTTAATAATTGAAATAAGCTGATAATAATAAAATAATTAATTGTAGTGGGAAGAGAGATAACCAGAAGAGAAACGGAAATAAAACCCAAGAAAGACAAGTGATACACAGCACAGTTACTCACCGCCCGCTGACCGATACCCAGCCTGTCCCTGAGCAGCCATCAGCTTCTCCTGGGCAACTCCCCCAGTTTATAGATTGAGCAGGATATTTTATTGTACAGAATATCCCTTTGGCCAGTTCGGGCCAGCTGTCCTGGTCATGCTCCTTCCTGCCTTCTTGTGCATTTCCTTGCTGGCAGAGCATGGGAAACTAGAAATCCTTGACTTAGTGGTAAGCACTACAGAGCAACAACTAAAACATCAGTGTGTAATCAACATTATTCTCATACTAAGTCCAAAAATACAGCACTGTACCAACTACAAGGAAGAAAATTAATTTTATCCTAGCCAAAACCAGGACACCTATCAATCTCTTTATCATTGTTCCCTACTTGCAAATATGTTGAGAGAGGCCCAAAGCAACAGCTTATACCTAAAAGTTCTCAAAACTGCAAAGTGTAGAAGTGTATAACAAGTCTTGCATCCATCTGTTGTAACTGCCCATGCGGAATTTCCCAATGCTTTCCTACTACTCTGCAACAGATGGGAACAAAGCTGCCAAACACTGCCAAGATTTAGTCCAGCTTGTTTTTTTCCTGAGCACTGAATTAGCACTACTGAAAAACAGGCCTGGCACAGTTTGCTCAGGGAGCTGACAGAGCTCAACCCAGGAGCTACAGAGCATGCTGTCAACAGGGTGTCAGCAGCATTTGCCTTGCCACACGGAGGAAAGCTGCAACATCCATGCTCATCTGACATGGAAACATCAACAAATTTCATCCACCTCCAGGAGCAAAAGGCTGGAAAAATTAATCTTTCGTTTTGTTTTCTCCGTCTTGCTAACCTCAGGCAAGGCAGTTACCATCCTGCCGCAATCTGTCACGCCAAAACCAACACCTTGCGTCAGCAGGATATGTGCTGTGGCACACTGTTTTTTTTGTGAATTAATATGGCTAAATAACAGAAGCAGCCATCAAAACCGCTCTTCTCCCTTGTCCAAGTGAAGCTTCCCTACTGACTCAAGTAGCATCGTGCACGCCACATTTGGCTGGTACTGCAGGGTCCTGCATCACCCTGCTCGCTTAAACCTCTCAGAAAGGCTGAGAAGGTTTGGGTTGCCGCTCCCTCCACTCTCCCCTCACAGACAGAATAAAGGTTGGACAAATAAAAACCAAGCATGGGTTTCACATCAGTATATATGCTTTAAATACATATATCCATATATGCACACACACATCAATCCTCCCTGCCACATCTCAGTCCAGCACTACCAGCCTCAAAAATGTTCACAAATTAAAAGAATACTATAGCTACAAAGTCGAGTACTCTGAACCCAGACTGTACAAACAGCCTTTGTATCTGCATTTCTTAGCTTTAAACCTCATCCACATGCCTTTTATCACATACTATTTGCCCATAAACCTCCTACCTCCTTCACTGCCAGTACCTCAAGTGTTAGTCAGGGGCTGTGGTCTAGTATGCTGTCTAGAAGAACCCTGCTTTATTTTTTGTAAAAAGTCATAATATGCTGCTGAAGTAGTGAACAATGCATTGAAAGAAAAATCATGGTCTCATACCAAAAAAAGTTTCTGTAGTTTCAGATTGCATCCATAACATTTGCATAGTTCCTGCAAAATGCCTATCACCTTATATAACCCCCAGGCTTTAAAAATAGTTTATTCATATTCATCTACTTCCAATAATTACACTGAAACATTTTTGGCCTGCTTTGCTAGGACAGTAGGTACATACAACAACAACCAAAAGCAGAGGGCTATACTTAAATTAATCAAGTAGCATAAAAAAAATGTTATATATGAGTAAGAAGGGTTTGGGATTTTTTCCTCTTAATCTCACAGTTCATTTTGACCTTAAACAAATCTGGTTTTCATTTAAGCAAGCCTGTGAGCAAAGTTGGGTCAAAATCAGAAAACAGTTGTCAGCAAGTATTATAAAAAATTCAAACATTTGAGTTTACTCTTTCCCAAAACAAAACTGTTTAAGAACAAAAGTATCTAAATTTTTATATAAAAAGCATGTTTTAAATGGAAATGAAAAACAATATTTTAGATTGCATATTTTTACACCACTCCCCCCCCAAAAAATTTGAAAGTAACAAACTTCAGATGAAGAGAGGTTTTAGACATGCCTTTCCTCACCCATTGAGAAGTGGCTCAGATGAGATACCTGATGGCAGGTGCAGCACATCCTGCCCTGGATGATGATGAATTAAGTCTCTGTGCTTCTCTGCTCCTCCCAAAACGTTGCCTCTCATCACTAGGCAGAAAAACACTGTATGGACATCTACAACAGCAGCACTACCTGAAAGCTACCTGAAAAATACCTACATTTGTTCAGGGCTGAAGGGGACATAGAATATATCATGCATGGAGCCATGTGCTGGGAAAAGGAAACAGAGACTGACTATGCTGAGTGACAAGGAGAAAAGTTTTATGATTCTATGAACTTAAACTAAAGGTCGTATAGATGACCTTGACTTTGGCGTGTATTCACTTTCGAAAGTACCATTAGTATTATTAAAACGCACAAACCCACATTAATAGGATGCTTCTAGTATCGCTTTCGGAGTGTTTTACAATAAATATACTGACACAACAGATTTTCACTTGTGAAAAGGGCTCTTTGAGCAACATTTACACCTCTCTGCTAGAGCTAGTGCAATAGCCCATCATTACTCCCTTTATGGTTCTCCTCCCAAAAGGTGAGACAGACCGCTTCCAGCAGGTTTGCAGCCTGTTGCTGAGAAAGGAAACGCAGCCCTGAAGGACAGTGACCTCTGGGGTAATGCTCTTCAACCAGTTACTCTCCAGATTGCTTAATACACTGAGAGGTATTTACGTCTAAGTGCGGAGGTTCAAGTTGCAGTTCAGCAGCAGCCATCAGATCAGTCCTGCCCCACGCAGCCACACCAGGAGTGGCTCATTTCAGGAACTGGGACTGGTTACAGGATCTGTGCCCTTGGTTTGACCCAAAAGCCATCAGCCCACCTGGTCTAAGCCTGGCAGACCTGTAAGCACCTTCAGGCAGGATCTTCCAAGCCAGAAGCATCTGACAGTTCTCACTGCAGGTTACTTGGGAACTAGGGTATGTTGTCTGTAGGTAGGGTATGTTCTCAGTTCCCATGCATGTTCTGAACAGCAAAACCAAACACGCATTAATCAAGGCTTATGCCTCAGCCATCTAGTGGGAGGTGTCCCTGCCTTGGCAGGGGATTCAAACTAGATGATCTTTAAGGTCACTTCAAACCCAAACCATTTTTTGATTCTATGATCTATCCTTTTATTTAACCAACTTCTTCTAGTTTTCTCCACTCCTACCTACTAACACTTTCCTCTGCATTTCTGTATCTGGCCAGAAGAATTCTTCTGACTAGTTCCCCTGTAAACAGAGCATGTTAGATGGCTATTTCCAGCTGCAAGTGACTATAGCTGGAATCCTGCCACACAGAGTCGTCAAAGATGAGACCCTCCTGTGATGCATAAAATACGAACTCTGTTGCCAAAGCCATCATTACAAGTCACTTCCAGTCCTCATACCAGTGCTCACTCTCACTGTTACCTGCTCAGCTCACAAGGACTGCCTCTGCAGCCTGTTCCTCAGACTATTCTCCTAATTAGAATCCAGTAACTTCCTGTAGCACTTCATTCATACCTGAAAGAGCAACAGGTATTATTATAATTTAAAATACACTGGTAAAAATAATATACCAAACAAAAGGTGAACTCAGTGTCAAGGAATAAATAATCTGTTTGCGAAGCAAAGGCACAGAGCATTTGTTCATTATGGAGCAAGAGGAGGAGGGAAAATGCCTTATGGCAGATCTGGAAGGCATGTGGGTTGTGCCTTATTTTCTTTCCTCATTGCTATGGAAGGAGTACACGGAGCAGCAGTGAGCCCTCTCAGTACAATGTTGTCCTTCTTTAGAAGAGGGGGGCTTAAGATTTTATCTTTGCATTTGACAAGGATTTCTTTAGTGCTTTTATTTTAAAAAGGATTTGAATTGATCTGTCTTTCCATCATCTTTAGTACTATGATTTACCCTCCATAAACCACACGGATCACAGAAAGGTAATTTTGCTCTTGGTACCATTTGGGCAAAATAAATGTTTTTTGTGTGCCTCAGACTGCACTACAGAACTGAAGGTATTAATAGAAATGTAAGGGTAATGATCCCAAAGCAGTCATTTGAGAAAGCTTTTTTTACCTCTGGAGTGCTATTTGGTCGCCTAAGCTATAAAGTCAAGCTCAAGCATCCTGCAGCCTTTGGTTCATGGGATTTAGCATGAGGTCACTGCTGCCTAACATGGTGGCAAGTAATGCAATTCCCTTCAAGAGTCTCTGAAGTAAGCAAGAGAAATGAATGCTCTAGGCACTTTGTAAGCTGGTTTCATGCCTTACTCTTTGGCAGTGGCACAAATCCCACACCAACAGATGAAATAACATGTCAACAGACCTCAGACTTGATTGCCATAAACAAAAGGCCATTCTGCTTTACTCTGTTGTATGGATCCCTCAGCCAATGACTCCCCCCAGTTCTGTGTTCCTTCCCAGGCTGAGCATGCACCAACTGGTCAATATCACATCTCAGGAAAGCAAGGGACTGCTAGGATCAAACATACGGCCTGTCCTGCCATAGTTGAGACTTATCGCTTCATAAATATCTCAAGGAGACTGAGCTACGCTCTTGATCCACAAGCAAAGGAACTGACACTGGCATTACTGCAATGGCACAACCTCACCCTATAGCTATGCCTGCAAGATTCCCACCACCTAGACAAACTCCAGCAGTGCCAGCACACTTCCCAGGTCACAGGAGAGATGTATATTCAGCAGGAGCAAGAAATCCTGCACAAGCTGTTTGGCCATCACTCCCCAGAAGGGACACAAGGCAGGCACACACTGTCCTTCCTCAGGGTCACACCTTGCAGAAGAAAAGGTGGCCTGGAGGGAATACAAGAGAGGGAAATAGGGCTCTGGCCCTCTGCCTCAAGAGGAGGGGCCAAAAGCAGTGTATGGGTCACACACCCCAGGGGCTGGAGAGGAGGAAGAGGAGAGCAAAAGTGATCACTAAATCTTCTTCAAAACAGAGTCCAGAGAGAGATGAACTAAGTAAGGCCAAAAGCAGCAAGGCAGCACATGCTGCTTTTATGAGGAGTCCCCCCAAAGTCGTCTCCCACCTGGCCAAACTCTTTGGCCAATGTCTGATCACACTTGTGGATGCATATTGAAATAAATACACTGGGCTTGGGGCAACAAGTCACCTCTGGCCCCTTCAATCCTCTGGCCACTTGACATATTTGATGTACAGGGAAGTTTTTGATCCTGTTCTTTAAATCCTCTGCAGGCTGGATGAGGGGTAAGCAATTGGGTCCAACATGTTGAAAACATTTTAGAAGTTGGGAGGACAGAGGGAGTAAACAAGAAAAAATACAACCAGCTACTTGCACACAAAAATATAATTTCTTTTTCTTTCCTGGGAAGTTCTGCTTCTGTGCTTAAGACCCAGACAGACAGGAAAAGCCCTTGCCAGGACATCAGTTTTCCTCATTTGTGGGAACAGAGAAAGGAGACTGCTGTGCAACCTTTAGGAGCAGTCTTGCTGTCAGCTGAAGGACCCTACATCTTACTCAGGGCCTTTTGTTATAAATCTATTCTGGTTGGGAGTGGTGGCAGCTGTTAGTGTCATGATGGAAGCATACTTTAAGGAAGCAGTCACTTTGTGCAGTCGTGTCTTCTGTAACTTTGGGCAAAGCATTAAGGTTGTCTAGAAGACCTTGGGGCAGGAAGGAAGTCATGCCTCCTGAGTTCTCCACATGCTACCAAGAGGATAGTGAAAGCATCAGAAGTGCAGGAGCATCTGTCATACCTCAGAGACTCCCCCCCCGCCCCAACAGGCCAAAAGAAACAGACGCATTTCTTACAATCACTTTCCTGGATTTGGAAGTACAAATAGTGAAAGTTACCAAGCTCTTAAAAAAAAAAAGTATGTGTGCTCTGTTTCCCAGGTTTCCTCCAGACTGATTCTCCTGGCAAACAGAAAAGACCCCCAAGCCAAGTAACTCTACTCAGCCTCATCCTGCGTGTCGCATGCTCGAAGGATTAAGTTATGGTTTACTGCAGCTGTACCCAGAGCTCGCCTAAAACGTCACACCCTCCATGGGTAGCACAAACTCTTTGCATATTCCTTTAACTCACAATTTTCTCACAAGCTTGCTCAGCTATTTCCTGACACCTCCGACGGGTCATTTGGTGGTTTTTTTCCACGTAGTTCAAGTCCATCTTTGAAACCTGAAGTGTCTCAGAAAATTCACACTGAGTAATTGGTCATCGGTGGACAGTCACCACTTAATGCTCAGGAGGCAAATTCCATGTAGGGTCACAGTTTCAGTGTCCCTTATCAGCATACAGGCGGGGCCTCAGCACTGTTATGTTTATGTTACCCAAGACAACAAGCAGGTTTAAAAAACAAACCAAAATGACCTTTGAAAGTCGTGACAGCATGACTGATCATTTTAAAGCTAGATTAATGATCTTCAGTGTAGAGATTGACCCTTTATTTTATGTTTGTATTATCCATATGGTGGGTCTGGCTCTAGACACTGTCCCAACAAGAAGAGCAAGAAAAATACTTTTTAAAAGGCTGAGTTATTCAAACTCATAAAGCATTATAATTCCAAACCAAAATTGTGGTTTGGTTGTGCTTTGGTTTACCAGCTGCATTTCTCTCAAAGTTTATTAGTGATGCCCACAAAGTAGCTGATTTTACCCTGGATGAGGTCTGTTTGTCCTTTTGGTTCCCCAGCACAAAGCTACAACATAGGCTGGAGATAGGCAGATGGAGGAACTGCTGAAATAAGCATTCCAGAGCTACTGAACAACTCTGAGTATCAGCCTCCCTGATAAATGTATAGGGAGCAGTAAAGTAAGGCCATGCAGCATGCATCAGTTTATGACACCTGCCAAAATTCCTTAGACCTTAACAGGGATAAAAAAAAAGCCATGCCATTGATTAAAAACATATATCGCTGACAGTGGCAAAGTTATTTAATGATATTTTGGAGACAATGAGAGCTTTTCCTTAGGAAAGTCTTGTGCACCATCAGGAGAGGCACGCAGGGAAACCCTGTGCAGAACAGAACTGTTTGAATTGGCAGGATGGTAAGTAAATGGAAAGACATTTTCCTCCTTTGCTCATCTCTGTTTCATTGACCTTTTCTTTCAGAGGATGGAAAAAGAGCACTCGGGTCTGTGAAGAAATATTTGGAACAAGGAAATCCTGCAAATGAAAAGAAGTCCTACAATTGGGAAAAGCAAAAAACCAGCCAGTGTAACCACAATGCTGGATTTCCTATGGAGATAACCATCATCGATGCACAAAGCTCCTGTGTTCCTTCAATTAACATACTGTAGGTGGAAGCCAAAAACACTGGATAATGGTAAGTTTCACTTTCTACAAAGTCAAAAGCTGTTTTAATAGAAGCATAAGTGCCTTTCTTTTCAGTTCAGCAAGAAAAAGAGTATTTTCTCAGAGGCTGACTGAACACCCACGTTGTTCAGAAGCCAGGCAGAGCACTTCTTGTTAAGCTTCCTTACAATTAGTTGTGGAGTTAAACCTAGCTGGTATCCTCAGTAGGGATAACACTGCAAGTCTCAGTAGTAAATGCATTTTCACTGAACATATTGCCAAGAAGATTTTCTCAGGTAAAGAAGGGGAAAGCTTGTCTCTAGTAAATGATGTTTTAGGGGACTGGTACAGCCTGTTGGGGCACAGCACTTAAGCACAAAGACATGAGCAACTTTGTCCATCTTGCCATTAGAGGTGACCTTTTGAAGATCACACTGGTAATTTCTCATATTTAAGGGAAATTTTTAGATGTCAAGAGGAAAAATTCAGCATCTCCTGTGCTAAGGACAGTCTAAGACACTTCAGGAGGCCTTGTACCCCACCACTCCAAACCCTTCACAAGTTCCCAAATTCATGCTCCCCATTTGCTGGTCCACAGCACCACAGCAGCCAAATTTCCCTGCAGAGGGCAATACCACAGGTAAGGCAAGTAGGCTCAGGGCTTAGACAGGGAAAGAAAAGGAGATTAAGAATGCTGCTAACCTACACATTTAATGAAGTATTTCTTCTTTCTGTCAGCCTAACACACAAACATATGGGCATGTCTATGCATTACCACACACCTACTCTTCAGCATTTGAAGTCTAGATGGCCCTTGAGGCAGGAATCACGTCATGCAGAACAAAGCACAAACTCCATGCCATAATAAACATTTTATCAGTAATGAGACCAATTTGGAGCTGAACTACAATCTTAACTTTGCTCCATAGCTTTCACACCCAAAGAACAGTCATAGAAGCTACATCCTTACATGGGTGATAGAAAAGATAAGGAAGCACATTTACGATGTAATTAAGCCAATCATGCTGGTCTCCCAGTAATGGACCCATTTCTAATTATCCTGGAGTCATCTTATCTTGCACGTGTTGCTTGAACACTTGTTTAAGGTGCTGCCAGAGTGCCTTTTCAGTAGGACATGGTTGCCAATAGAAACTTCACAGCACAAATCTGAAGCCAGGCTTGCATACCTGTCCCAGTCTCTAGCACTACATTCATTCTTGAGAAAACTATTTTAAAAGAAAACTACAGTGCGATTCTGGAAGGGGTCTGCGTGAAAGAAATTAAATAAGAACTTGGAATTGATGATTTTATAAGCAACATAAACCACTTTTTTCCACTTGTTACTGTTCTAAAAAATGAAACACTTTCCAACTTTCAACATCAAACAGCCCAAATGGTTGGGTTTGATAAAGGACAGAAAGAATCTCCAAGTTTTTCTTGAAATCCCCTAAGATCCCAAATGCATCTCTTCATATTTTCAGTGAATCTTTCAACAGAGATCCTTTTCCAGAAGCCATACTAGTTTAGGGTTTACTCTTTGCCCCTTACATTTATTCTCCGCACCTTTTGCTGTTTCCACCATAAATGAAAGTCATGGTTCCTTATACCCCTTTTAAAGAAGTGCATAAATAACCACCAAAAATGTGTCCTGCATAAGTACGTCAGTTATACAATTAAACATTTTCTCCTTCTCATGATATGTTTTATTGAGGTATAAATCAGGACTACGAGGCAATTTACCACAGACAGGAATTCTGTGGAGGGGGTGTGCAGATCCCCTGGGCTTGTCTGGAAAATGAGAAACATACTCATAGATGATATGGCTTGCTGGGTACAAGATTCACGGGAGCTAGAGAGCACTCTGTCTAGACTGAGATTTAACTCTCTCATTTAAATCAAGTGAAATAGGACTGTGCTGGATGCAATTGCATTAAAACCTTTCTGTGGTGGATTAAGGAGCTTTTTGCAAAGCCAAGTCACACTGAAGAAACTGTGCGGGCAGAACGAATTGGTGCCAAATCACAGGGAGAAAGCAGGAGCTGAAAGATAGCAAGTGTCTCCCTATGTTTAGCAAGGCTTTAGCTGCGCTCACTTTCTTCCACCAAGCAGAAACTTTCCCTTCTCTACTGCTACTAAGACAGGTAGAGAAATGCTCGTGGCACACTTTGCTTTCTTACAGTCAGGACTCAGTTGCAGATCCTCCTTATTTCCCTCTAGGAAGGTGTGAATTGAGGTCAAATAAAGAACTTTGGCTTGCTTGCATCTGGAACGTGCCTGGAAAGAGACAGCAGGATTCAGATATAGCTTTTTTCTTACTCTCAAAAACTGGCCAAAACCACCTCCCTGCACTTTGGCCAAAAGGCAAAGTCACTGTGATGGAAGGGAAATTCCTGCCTTGCAGTGTGCCCGGCAGAGGTGATTGCCCCATTTCCATTGATGGAGGATGGAGTGATCCTGTTCCTCTCTTAGCTGGGCTCTGAGACGTGTACAATCACATTTGTCTCAGTGACTGCCCATTCAGACATCCCCTCCCACCACATCCTCCAAGTCCATACTCAGGATTTGCAGAAGGAAGCACCACAGCCAGCCCTGCACCCAAGGATCTGGGACATGAGCATCCACCTCACCTAACAAAGACAACTAGCCTTGGCAGTCCTCTCTACAGTCAGTAGAATCTGGTATTAGACTTAACAGGCCCCGGAGACACCTCACTCTCAGCATCTCAGCTAGGCAGGATACATTTCAGCCTTCCTGCCCAGAAAAATATAACACTTGTACCTAACACTAGCACCTTCCAAAAACCAGCCAGCTAAGCTCTGCCCATACATCTTAGTGCCTGCACAATAATGGGGCGAGAGCAGCATTTTCCTCTCTGGGCACAACCCAGCCCACACCTGGATTCAGGGTAGCTGCATGACTAAACTAAATTGTCCTCTTAGCTGCTTGTTTGGAAGCAGATGGCAGAAGCAAGATACAGCAGTGAGTAACAAGCTGAAACAAGTCCACAGGCTCAGACGACCCCCAAGCAAGTTATACTTGAATCATGTGCCTCACTCTTGACATGCAGCACCTGAAAGTACACAGCATTAATTTTTCATCCTTGTGAGCCTTCCACTGTCCAGCACTGCCAGCCCATGATATGTTCTCCAGAGAACAAGACTATGTGCCCTACCAGCTCCCAGATTTTGCAAGAGTCCCAGCATTAAATTAATTTTTTTAGAAAAATATATATATTTTTTTTTTACTCAGCCCTCAGTGCTTTATCTGCTTCTGCAGTTCAGACCACAAAACCGATCCACCTGGTTTGTTCAGGCAGCAACAACATGCCCTTCCTGAGGATGTCCTCTCCGAACATGCCATCGTGGATTTTCTCTGCACATTCCCTGGTGCCCTGCTCTACAGTAAACTGAGTTGTTCTGTGACACTCGTTCAGCAGCTTATCCCCAGCCCCAACTTTCTGCACTAGATCCTTGGCTTCCAGCTGAACATATATACCCTGCCTAATTGTTAGGGTTTCCAAACAATAGCTAATCACAGGTTTGGCATCAGCAGCAAGTTCTGAATCAGGCTTCAGTAGCATTGTCTGACCAGAGGCTAGCAAGGGGAGAGGCCCCTTGACAACAGAGAAGGGAAACTGGAATTAATACTTGTACTAAGACATACAGAAAAAGAGTGGGAGGGCTAGAAGAACTCCATGTAAAGGGGGTGAGGGTTAACAAGAGAGCACAGTACCTTTCAATCCTCTGTTTTGTTTTGTACTTTAGGGTGCAGTAAAACGTATTTATACCCAGTTCCTTAGTTTACAAGAAAAGCAGGTTGCCTTAAAGGTTTTAAAACCAGCCTCAGCTGAGCAGCAGTTCTCCCAGCCTGGATTTTGAGGATTACGTTTCACTCCGTGAATAATACTTTCATTCATTTTTTCCATCTACAACCTCTACCTCCAGCTGACAGAGATGGTTTATTTTCATCTCCATTGAAACACAGAAAGATAAAAGCCTGAAGTAGCAACTGCCTGAAATATAGGAAGTTACGGAGATATTGTGCACAGGGCTTTAGGTCATTAAAAATCACCATGGAGAAATTTGGGTATAGTGTTGAGTGAGGCCGCAAGAAAAACTGAGTACTCTAGGATGGATCTTGAAGAAAAGTACTAATTGCTTGGATTATATATATATATATTTAAGGAAAAAAAGGATCTTCAGACTAAATTAGCAGTGGAGGCAGAAAATTAAAAGCATGTAATGGAGAGTTTCGTGTGCTTTCCATTTGTTTCCCATCTGCTGTGCAAGTAGTTAGTTCATCAACATACATTGGCCACAGTTTATCTAAAGGAAGCCTGGCCTTGGGAGCAGCTCCTGCATTTACTGTTGTTTAATGCAGCAGTAAGACCTTAGGGACAACTCATAAGCGGGAAGTCCACCCCCTGATAATCCTCATACAAAACAGAGCAGCCCTCAGGAGATGCTGGCAGACAAAGCAAAGTGTGGAAAAAAGCCTAAGCCTGCTCTGTTTTATGCCTGTGTCCAACCCAGTAACTCCTAGACTGCAGCCAGGTACAAGTTTAGAGCCAGCTTAGTCCTCCTTCCTTTCCAAGTATGCCAAAGTGCAAGAGAGGCATATCTCATGCTCCAGCCAGCTGGAGAGTAACGAGAAACAGAGATACAGAGATTTAGCTGAAGTTTAGGCTATGGATTAATGCATCCTGGACCAACTGGAGAAAGTATTCCTGAGTTAACAAGGATGAGTGTAGAAGGGAGAGCACTGTGGAGCAACCTGGTATTTAAAGGCTGGGCTCTTCCAGTGACTCCTCATACCATTTTTTAGTATTAGCTTGGCCAGTTAAAGACAGCCTCTACTTGTTATGTTTCACTGTTGTGTGGGGTTACCACAGGGTGTATCTAGATCACCAGGATTCACCTAAGAAACAGCCAAAGTAAACACTCTTTGTACCTGTATACAGCCTTTCTCTGAATGGCCATTTCATATAAACCCCTATCGCATGGTCGCCATTGCTATTCCACTAGAGAGTGGGGGATCCAGAGCAGCTAACTAAATACACATACAAAAGGGATAGAATAGGTCAGTGCAAACAATAAATGCTTGGAACCAATGCTCTGATGGTCAGAAGCAGTCACACACCAGGGAGAAGTCAGGGAGGACTCCCTTTTGCTTTTCTCTGTTTTGAGCTGGCTGAAACCATTAGGTCTGAAGAGCACAAAGAGAAAAACCAGAACAAAGCAAAGCCCCTACCTTTCACAGTTTCTCTAATGTAACCTAAGCCAGAAATACTCAGATTTTACAAGAAAGACAGCTCTACAACACACCCAGCAGTGCAAACAGCTCAGTGGAGTGTGGCAAGACAGGACACTCCGAGGGCCCACCCTAAGAGCCGCCCACACGCGAGCTGGCACATACAGGGACACAGGACCAGCCACCACACCTGCAGGCTGGGCTCAGACCCAGGGCAAACATTTGCCTTTCACAACAAAAACAAATGAAAGGCTCTGGGTTGCCCCAGATGAACATAAATATTTTTCTCTAGGAATTCTTCTGTTTTGTTTTTTGTGTGTGTGTTTTTTTTTATTTAAACTAACAAAGAGCAGGGTAGAAGTGAAGGGGCTCTCTGAAAACACTTTAAAGATTTATTTGCTTTAATACTAAAGCAAGAGGATCTAGCATCTACTTAAGTTCTATGAATACATACATTTCTTATTAGCAGCATTATAATGCCATTAAAGAACAGATTCCCTCATCTGCCTACAAACCATTTTGCCTTTGCTTACACTGTCTGTTCATTTCCCAGAATGTTTTTAAGAAGTCTTATTCAACTTTAGTCGTTTTCTCCCTTCTCTCATTCATGACATTTCTGTATGCTCATGATTATTTATTTGGCATGGCATTTTGATGTAAGAGAACAGCCAAGCCTTGTGTGCATATAGAGCACAGAATTTCCACTTTAGGAGACTTGGATCCCGTAATTTATAGATGGCACAAAAAGCTAATTTAAGGAGTGAAAGTTGAGAGGTGTTATCTGTGCATGGCTTTTGGCAAGGCAAATCAAAGTCCTATCATCAACTTCAGCTTTAGACAACTTTTGCCCTTGGCCCCAGTCCCAGTATTACACCTCGAACCTTGCTCTGCTATTGAACCTGAAAAAACATCTTGACTCTATGCAGCTGGCCTGCTCTAGGGGACTGCAATACCACCAGCAGTGGCACCCCAAGCCTGCTCAAGTGGACAGAGGAAACACAAAGGTGGCTTGTCTTAGGCTCTCTGCATGAGAGCTTAGAGACAGACAAAGCTCTGTAATTTCCTTCCAGTAACACTGAGCTTCTCCCAGACCCTGGCTGACTCCTTTCACAGTTGAGCCCAAAGCCGTTTGCAAGTTGCAGAAGGACTTGGTCACTTTACTGGATTGCAGAGCTCACCTTGCTGTTAAAATCACACTTGCCCAGGCCAAGCAGCAAACAGAGACACTTTCCTCCATCACACAAAGGATGATGGCAGCAACACGGGCCGTGCCTGCCTGCCCACAGCTATGCAGACCGACAGCTACAGACACCTGGAAAAGGATCTGATGGCTACTCCCCTCCCTACTAATGAAGCATTTGAGCTACAGCCATTGTTTATTCAAGAACCTAATAAGAGATGACTGTGGCTATTTTCCACTTAACATCATTAGTTAAACAGAAATTGATTGCAGATGGAGAACAGCCATTGTGTTTTATTACCAATGATTTGTTTCCTGGGATTTAACGGTAGATCTAGTTTGGCAGATCTGTTCCCTTAGGCTGCAGACACTACAGGGTGTGCCTACACTCCGTGTTTACAAGCCATTAAGAGGGCTCGCTTTTGGCTTTTTTTGGCTCTAGGCATGTCAGTAAGTCTTAAAGGCTCTGTGTGAGAGAACATGAGTAGAGCTTGGTTTGTTTGTTATCACTCAAAGATTGCTGACATGCTTTAACTATCTCTTAACAGAAAAGCTATCCACTACAGGCAATCATTACTTGCTTTCAACAGAAGACCTCAGCAGCCTTGAAGAGAAATGAGCAAAAAAGGAACATTTTATATAAATGGCTTTTATATATCTTAAGTCGTTCAAGTGAAACACAAAAGATAGCTCCAACCCACCAAGTTTAATTTGGCTGGGCCTTGCTGCTCCCTCTATGCTACACCAGATCAGATCTGTGGAACTACACCTGCAATAACTGGGATGCAAGTCTGAACTCTGTCAGGCCCATCTTTCTGCATTAACACTGTAATGCATACAAGATCCCACTCAAAATTTTCAGCTGGTGCCTATTAAAAATGAGACTCAGCTAATTAAAACAAGCAGTGGGTGTTCTATCAAGCAAATAGCTTCAGAAATCTTTACTGGCTCCAAGGACATAGTGGGAAACAGTGCTAAATACCACTGTTGAAAATCTTCTCTGGAGCCTGTCTCAGATTTTCGGCCTCAGATTTCCCCCTTCTGTGAGTTTTCCCCTTTGATACTCAAAGGACAGGTGCCTCAGGTTCCCATTCTGCAAGGTACCCTCCCGTTACAAGGACTGCAGCAAATGACAGCACTGGTGGGGTCTGGTAGGACCTGATTCTCAGCATTTAACTACACAGTGTCTATAGAGCAATTGTAAGATGTTTCTGGCAGATCCCTTTCACTGTGTGCCTTCACCATCTGATGGAGCTTCCCTACTGAGACTGACAGCTGGAGTATGTAGGAACCACCATCTTCCATAAAAAACGAACCATCCTTCTAATCCATGTGCTGGTTTTTGTGTAAAACCAGCTGCCTTGCTGAGATACAAATAACCTAGCAGTATCCTCAAAGGAGAAGCTTGTTCCTAACCTCCATTGGTTACATGTCAATTCATGCCTCAGGTCTGAAAATGTTTAGCCCTTTCACTGGCTTTTAACCCACATGGACTATAAAGCCATCAAATACCTGCTGGTACCCAGATTATTAGGGATGGATAAACTCAAACAATGACATTGGTAGATTGTTCTCCCAGGCTCCCCACAGACCACATGACCACGAAAAAGAATGGTCCACCCTGAACCTTGCCATCCTTGCTTCACATGACCGTCTGTGAAGCCATACTTTGATAAAGCTCAGAGATGGCAAAATTGTACTTACCTATTTTTTTACCTCCTCCCCAAACAGAAAGTTTCAAGGAAAGTGTTTTCAGACAGTTACCAAGATCAGCTGCAGAATGCTTTCCATAGTGCCATATACAGCAGCTGATGTAGTAAACACATAACATAGATTGTAATATTTTAAATGCAAAGCTCAGTATTCTGCTGGCCCTCCCTAATGTTATGTTACATTTCAGACTAACATCTGACTGATGACCCAAACTCGGATCAAATTTGCAGGAGGTACAAATTATGCAGGGCATGATTTCTAGCAAATCTAGCTGGGTAAGTACCCCAGAGTTTTCTTTCATGTGACTATTTCCTATCCAGCACAATAGTGAACATTAAGTCCGACAATGGGAATTTTTTTTTTGATACGACAAATTCTGTTTTATATCTCAATATTAAGCACCATAAATAAATTCTTTTTTCTCAAGACTTAAAAGTCCATGTGATGTCACAGTCTACACAGTTTGGTATCACTAACGGATGTGTTAGCACGGCCTCCTGCGTGACCTTGTACAGTGGTATGGCACTTGTTAGCTTGCTCAATGGCACTACAATCAACTCGCAAATTCATATTTCATGAGAGAGTTTTTGTTCTTAAGCAGCATGACTGCTGGCAGCAGTGTGTATGTTGTGTGCAATTGCTTTGTGTTTTGTGCAATATCATCTGCAACATTTTATTTTAGGTCATCCCCCCCGGTCCTTCTCAAAACGTGACTAGACTTTTTAAGGGTGAGAACAGATTTTACAGAAGATGATTGAGAGCTAAAACTTCATGAGGCCTCAAAATAATACTCCATTTGTAGAGAAAGAATAAAGAATCAGCTGCAAATGCAGTAAGATTAATGCAGTAATCATCTGCTGGCATGGCATACCCTGGGAAAGAGGCTAATTAAAAGGGATTTGTGGAAAGTCACGTAGGATTACTCTGCTAAAAGCAGTGGCAAGACATTTGGGTTATCAGTGCTTTTAAAAGTTCTAATTAAAGTTCTAGAAAACAGTTTTACCAAGAAATTGAGTCCTCCAACTTCATCTACACTGGAAATACTCTTCATATTAGTTCTGCAAGTATTTACAGCTTTAGGAAACTTGGAAAAGTAAAGACTAGCATTCTATTATCTGAATACTCTAAATCCTCTTCCCATAAACTGCTGGGGTAATGACTTCCATTTACATCAGTGACGTGGTCTGAAGAGGGAAGGTAGTAAAGTTCTGCTGATTTTATCAGCTGAAGCATGTGAGGCACAGGACTTGTTTCCCAGCAAATTAAACTAGTAACCAAATTAAGGAGCTGAAATACCAGCTCTCTTCTTCTGACAGGTATTAATTTTGCCCAAAACACACAATGTTGAGTTTTGAAAAAGAAAACCAGAAAATGAGTCAGAGGGCACATCCTTTTCCATCTCTTGTCCATTGAGGACACTGCTGTGCACCTCAGGAACAGGTGGTTCATTACCTGGTTTTCACGTGCTACCAGGAAAAGTTAGCTCTTTCCTTGCATTCAGGGAAGGAAAGAGTTCACTTATAGAACATCTGTAGCCTGATCAAAATTGCATCTAACAACAGAGACAGACACAGGAAGATGTATTTTCAGCATCCTTCGGAGGATGCTTACATCCATTTGTAAGAAGAGATACAGCCCCTGAGCACAGAGCCTCCTGTGGAAACAGCTCAGGTGCTCCCTCAAGCCAGTCTCAGTCAACCACAAGTGACAGCATCTGTGCAGCAAAGTTGCATTCCCACACTTTGGATCATCACTGGACCTTGCATCTTGCCTTGGCTTCAGAGCAAAAGAAGCTGCATTGTCAGGGTCACCCCAGCCAATGTACTGGCTGAGGAGCAGTGAGGAGTGGTACAGAAAAGTAAATTCAACAGCTAATCCTTACAGAAAACACAACTTCATTTCATGGTAGGGCTTCCTCTTTGGAAATTGAAGTGTCTTATATTCCTGAGCCAGGAAGAGTAGGAAATCTTCCTTACAGAAGCAGCAAGAAACAAGACAAAGAACCCTTTTTCTTTGCTTGGTAACAGCCAAGAGAGATACTTCATGGTTTTGTAATGCCCTGAGAGGGCAAAAATAGCTTCATGCACAGATGTGGTTTGGTGGGATGAATGATGATGTGCATTTAATTTATATTTTGGATTATGGAAGAATGATGACCAGAGAGGGTCATAAGCCATGAAGTTCAGATCCAGGTCTGAAACAGCTCCAAGCATTGCAGAGCATGGGGTGACAGGCCTGGGGCTTGGGTTTTGCTTTGGGTCATTGGAGAGAAAATGGTCAGCTACACAATTTAGCTCTGGAATCATTCCTGAATTTGTCTGGATTCATGGTTTTGGCTTGGACCCATTAGTGGTAACAATTGTGAGCGAAAGCACAAGGGAGGAAGAAAAGATAACACAATGGCATAAATTCAGTAGCTCCTGGAAGAAATATATTTGACCTTTATTATCTACTAGCTTCTAACTCTGATGCTTAACTCTGGTTTTTCCTTTTAAAATATTGTCCCTGGCAGAATGGAGTCCAAGGAGAAAACAGACTCTGGAAAAAGTGTGAGACTCTGGGGAGACAGTTATTTACTGGCAGTTTCACAACCATCCCTGCACTTCTAATGAAATTTCATTTGTCAAATTCCGTGCAACTTGGTGACAAGCCAAGCTTATTCTGTCTGCCTTTTAGCTTAGAAACATCCTTTTGGTCTCTTGCTCTCAAGCAGTGCCTTTAATTCATTTGAGATAAAAAGAATTGCAGCTTGTAGCTAAAAAGCTGGCCTGAAGCTCTCACGGACACAATTTCTTATTTTATTATGAAAAATGAGTTAAAATTTTGAACTGCTGTTAACACCATGCATAATAAAACATGCTCCTCACCAACAGTACTTCAAAGGGAAATATATACAGCTTTGGCAAAAAAAAAAACCAACCCACAACTGGTTATGATTTTCTGTGAACTCACCACTGTCTGGGATGAGGCCACCTAACAGGAGTCTGAACTTAACATCCTTCCAGCATAGGATGAAATCCGTAGCTTCTGAAGAGGGAATGGATCTTACTTGTCTTACTTGTTATTGATGTTTTTTGACTTGTGAGGCCTGGTTTGTCTACGTAGCTTGCATTACATTCCAGTGGTGGGTAAACCAGCTGAGCTATTTTGAATTCTCCTGGTTAAAATACTACTTTAAGCCTATTGAAATTTTTTGCATGTTTGGGTCACAGAGTAGAGCTGTCAACAGAAACAGTCACAGGTTTTGTCTGGACTTAGGGAAAAGGAGAATTAATGAAAAAACCAAGAAGAGTTAGCACAAACAAAATGATCACACTTACCCCATTGTTCAGGAAAAAAGAGGACAAGAAGAGAACCCAGTGATTTATTTTAGACAGCCTGAATAGCTGGAGACAGAGAGCTAAAATATGGCAAGGAAATTGCTACCCTAAACAAGTTCCTTTGAGCAATTTGTTGATTTTTTTTTTCTTTCTGCCTGAGTTATGAGCCCTTGGAATGCACATACCATTGAATTGCTTGGTAATTTGCACAAACATCTCTTCCTGAGGTCCTAAAGCCACCGTATATCCCTGAATGGAAATATTAACATGATCGAGAGGGACAGAGTCTGTTTGCGAGAGTCTGACTACCTAACCTTGTAAAAAGCATGAGACGCTCCAGCTTCTCCCATGAAACATGGGAGCAACTGAACATGTCCTGTCACACACAACAGTGAACATGGGGATACACACACCCACTTGCCCTTCACTTGAAAGCTTGAAGCTTCTGTTCTAAACTGCCCAAAATCTCACAGAAGCATCACTGCTGTGGTATTGAGCACCTCCTGGCTGCACATCTGGTGGTGTGACATCTCTGTTGTATGGGGCCCCTTGTTTTTGACAGAAATGTTGTTTGTGCAATGAGATATTTTCTTTTGTTAAAGAGGTTTGTTTGTGTTTTTGTCTCAAATATAAATACAACCATAATTATAAACATAAACACGCCACAGTTTTATGGCATGAGATTTGTGTGGGTGGTTTGGGTGCCTAATTGCCATGTTCTGCACAAGGCCTGTGGTTCCAACCCTGAGAACCTCTGCCTGCAGACACTGAACCTTGTTTTCTCTTCCATTACCTCCAAACTGCTTTGTGCCTAATAAATGTTAAATACTGGTCCTACAGCAGGCTTGTTAACTACATCCCCCCACAAAACACATGCTCAAATGGACACTGTGAGAACTATGGCACTCTTTTATAAAGGGAGCCAATGGCTAAATTCGATTTCTGGGACAGCAGAAGCGAGAGCTCAAATCTTTCTTTGCCTAATACGAAAAAAACTGGTGCTTGACAATGGTTTCTCAAACTCCCAGGAGGCTGACTTAGCAGCTATGTTACATGTTAGCTGGGAGTGGGCCTCCCACTGTCTCACTAGAGGGACTTACTCCACTCTGCTCCCTCACCTAAACTGGGACAGAGATAACACAGAAGTAAGAGGGTAGATCAGTAATCCAGCAAGTTGGATGCTCAACATGAAGCTCGGCATCAAGCTGCCTTTCAACAATCAGTTACATCAGGGACACCCACCAAGTCCCAGCAGGGAGAAAGAGACCCAAACTTTAGGAGCCCTCTTCTTTCAGTTCTTTGTTTTCCCTGGGGAAGAGTGGGCAGACTCGCTTTGAACTCTTCTGCTAATACCCTGCCAGTCTCAGAGGCCAGGGGAGTGACCCACCGTGAATGGCGCTGCTTACAGCCTCCACTCCGGGGAGGGACTGCAGTGACCTCCCGTCTCCACGTCCCCCTCCTCCTACAGCAGCACGGTTCTCAAATGGAGGCTCTGTTCTTCCCTTTCAGGGTGCATGGTGGGCACCCTAATCTCCAGCAGTCGTGCATTAAGTTCAGTGACTCACACAGCTCAGCCTCCTGTCTAATTCGAAATTAATCTTAGAAAACTAGGGCTGAAAGAGACCTGCTGAGATCATCTAATATCATTTTCTGCCCACAGGCAGGGTCTAATATCCATGGCCTAACCCCAACACATGTTTATCTAACATGCTCTGGAAGGCATATGAGAAAGGAGAGCCCATAACCTCCTTCAGATTCTTATTTCAGTACTTTATACCCTCCGAATTTATCTTTTTTTGTCATACAGTCAGCTCACTTATCTTTGCTTCAAATTTGTTCTCTTCCTCTCCCAGCATGTCTAAAAGAAAATATTAACTTGATGTAAAAATACTGAAATTAAATTTCAAAGTTAAATCTCCCCCATGGAAGCTAGTAATTAGCAGACAATTTTTCAAAGCAAAATAAAAGGGAATTGCTAAAGAAAAGGCAAGTCTTAGTGCTGTGTCACTGTATATGGAACCTCCTTTTGGAGCTTTCCTGTGGATGTGGCAGCTCTTTGTTTATTTTGAAAGGATAAGTTAAGCAGTCGATCAAGGATGGGTAGGAAAAGCCTGAGGCTGGAGATTACCATGTAGCTTTCTAATTAGACTGGAATGAAAATAGGTCTAAATCCATTGAGTAAACAAACTACGAATGCATACTTGGTAATTGATAATAATTACGGTTCCCTTTAACAACACTAAATGCCTAGTTGTTATTTTGTGACCTCAGGCAAATGAGTAGGGTATTTGTTTTTCTTAAGCTGACAAAACTTGTAAAAAAGGCCACCACAATAACATTCCAGAGCACAGGGAGAGCTGTCATTTCATCTGCTGGCTGGTAAAAAGATAATATATGATTTCATAATGTTACCCTACTAAATGCTTGAGGAATTGCACATCCCACTAGCTGGAAGTATCTGAGGAATTATACACTAGTTGAACAGTCTAACTCTGAACAGTCTAACTCAGTCCTACCTCAGTGCAAGAGAAGCAGTCATGTACACCAGCAGCAACAGAAGAACAAGCTTGTTCTTGAGAAACCGGTGGAAAAGTCTGGCTCTTGTTTCCTTACATCAAATAAATTACACAAAACCAATTAATAAGTCAACTTTCAAAATACCCAAATGGAGACGCAAACTATATGATGAACACGTGTTAACTGACAGGCAAAAAGTACCTAAAGAGTCATTGTGGTTATCTAGGGAGGGAGTAGGAAAAACAAGAGTACATTTTATACAATGGATGGTTGTTAAAAGCTGACCTTCTCCTTTGCATTCTGATATTAATGGTCAGGACTTGATTATGCAAAAGGAGGCGAGATTTTCAGCTGCATGAATAGAAGTTATGCAAAAGCGCTCCCAAACCCACAAGCCAGGTTAACATGTACAGAGGTAGAGATTTGTATGCTGAAAGCATTACAGCAGCCACACGTTGCCTCGTGCTTAGTTCTGAAAGCCAGTTACCAGTGCAGCCTGTGTAAATGTGCCACAGGACAGAACAGCACTCGAGGGACCAGTACAGTTTGTTAAACTTGTCCAACTGATTCTTAAATTGACCTGAAAATGTATGTGTGTGCACCTGTAGCGGTGGGGTGTGCATGTGTCTGGTTTCCTAAGGAAATAAAAGCTTAAGGGATGCACATGAACACATTTCTTAGAAACTGCACTGTGTGTGAGGATGACCATTTATCTGAACTTAAGAAACTCCCAACTCTCAACTTCCAGGGAGCCAAGGCTGGTAGCTCACCCAGAGCCTAGCTCAGTGAGATGGAATTCCAAATTGCCTGTGAAGCCCTTGATGTACATAAAGTAACACCACCAAGAAAACCATCTCTTTGCAGTGCAGAAATCCCCTTTGTAGCACAGAAATCCCCTTTGTAGCAGATACACAGCTGCAAGTTGATTTTCCATATTGAAAATGCTGGGGATTTGTCAGGGATTTTGCAAAAGGAGATGATCCAGCTGCACCTATAAGTATCTCTGCACACTTTATGAGACAGCTTCTTTCTGCATTTTTGTTATTTGGGATTAAACTTGGCAACAGATGAAGTTTGCAGGTCTGGGAGATATTTAATTTATGGACATGCTCAAAGCAAGCTGCTCGGCTTTCCAAAGATTTGGGAGATTCGTATGTATTTAAAAATACCTCTCTGCATTTCTATGGATGAGTTCCAGATACTATGGTGTCCTGCAAAAGCTTCTAGCTACCTCCTTTAGGGCAGCCTGGATTTTAGACAAGGTTTTATTCACAACAGGCCTAAGTCCTTTACAGCATGACCTGAGAGAGCAAGAACTGTTCTGCTCGGTAGTCAGACAGAGCCATAGTCTTGTTTTGTTCATGTGAATTAATAAACTACTTCAGCTGTAACCAAAATTACGATGAGTAATAAACATGAAGTTTTTAGTCTTCCAGTGGAAGGTGTTTACAGTAATGGACACTCATAAAAATATTGGCCTAGAGGAATGAAAGGGGCCAGCAGTCCAAGTGCTCCTTGGAAGAGGGAGAAGTAGATCAAGAGCTTATATTATTCTCTGTAATTTAAAAATGCAGGAAAATATTTTTATAATCTTAGGAGGCAAAGGGAATAAAACACTTTCACACAACATCTGTATTCTATTCACAACTGGAAACAGGGTACTTCCTCAGACTAGAAACCCTGAAGTTTCACCCTCCTTTTGTATATGAGAGAAAAAGGAGATATATCACTTAGAAATACCCCCAACAAGCACATTGTTTCTCTTCCCAGAAATTAAATAATTACATTGAAATAAAAGTCATTTGGCTTTGTTTTAAAATCTCTGCCACCAAAACTTTAAAAATTCCATGTAGAAAAGCATGCAGGTTTTTTTCAATCTGCCTCAGTATCATTACCTGCAGAATACAGATTATTTTGAATACACAGAATTTATTTGCCATCGTCTCACTGTTCTCAGGATACAATGTTCATTTGATTTCATATACCAAAAATCTGATACACTACAGTCCCTAGCTAGGCTCTCATCCACCTGCATTTTCAATATAAGAGGACAACATTAGTGAGCAATACAACATTCATAGATACAGCATGGAACAGGAGGGAAAAAAGGAAATATTTGTCTTCATTGTCTTAAAGGTTTCCTTCAATAGTAAACTAGAAAATAATTTCTATAAAGTTAATTTAGTTCATAGAAAAAATATCTTAAGATAAAGAAGAATGAACAGTCCTAAACTAGCAGCCATTTATAAATCTGTGTAGAAGAACCACACATATAGATATACTCCCAAAACTATGCAGCAGTTGTATGTGAGTGGTTCGTATTCCAGGAGAAATGAAGGCTTGCCACTCTAAAAAAACCTGCAGAGGCAAGAGGAAATTCCCAAGTTCCTTAATACTACTCTTTTGCTAGAAGAATTGCAGTTCTAAATCCCACTTTCAAGAAGCCCATGAAGGTGGGGAACAATGACTTTCAGCAAACACATCCTGTTTTAAGGAAAAACTACAGGGGCAAAATGGTGATGATATTGACATTTCCAGACCTTTCTTTTTTCTATCACCCAGAAGGGGACCAGGTTAAATTACTCAATGGCCATTTACTTTGTTTTTCTTTTTTTTTTAAAGCTGAACTAGAATGATTGAAAGATTTTTAGATGCAGCTTTCAGAAATGGGGTTAGGTGGCAAGGTGGACAATTTTTTCTCAGTAGCCACCCAGATGCCCATCCCCTCAAGAAATAGAGAGAGGTTCCAATGAGAACTATCTGTGTTTCTGAATGATCTGATTTTTGTCCTTGTGCAGAGGACTAGCAACAACTACAGAAGTCAAAGATCTATATGAAAATAGAAGGGAAGTTTTTTTCTTGATTCTCTAGGAAGAGGCAATTGAAAAGTGGGAAGCAGTATTCACTAGAGGTCTGCTACCTCTTCCAATCTAGTAGAAAGATACTGGACCTTAATCCAGTGCAAACGAATGGATAGTCAGTCATGAAAACTGTGAAAAGTAGAGGTCATTTCACACAGCCATTTTGAAAGGCCAGGTCCCTGGTTAGTGAAGACGTGTGTTGACTCATTCAAATCAGTGCATCTAGGGTGACTTGCGCTAAGCCACGGGACAAGCCTGAAATTTTTACACTCCTTCTTCTCTCTGCACTTGACGCCAACCTTTTAAGTTGGAATCTCCAACTCTTCAACTCAGCCTTTCAATAATTGATGTAATATGGCATAAAATAGGGGAAAAATGTGTCAAATGGATTTCACATTCCTTTTTCTTTGAGATGCTTGTTGCAAAATTCCATACCACATTAATCAGCACAGGTGCTTGGGTCAGAGTTGGTTACGCTTTCTCAGCCAGAACATTTACTTTTCACTTGCACTTATGAAAGAAGACAGAGAACTTAAGATGATATAACCCAGTACCAGTGCTTTGAATGAAGCATGCAGTCAGTACTTACCGACTGTGTTAAGGTACACTTAACATACTTAAAAACCAGAGAAATGTTTTACCATATTAATTGGAATCTGGTTAAACTGTAAAATGAGTACCTTTACATGTAGATATAACTTGCACACATGCAGACATTTTAATATCCATTATCAATTAGGAAGTAAATTACTGAAAGCAGTTGTTCTTTTTAGAAGGTACAGAATCCAGTATTTTGTTACTCTGACTGAAAACAACTCAGTCAACAAGCAGTGTATTGAAATCAGTCATGACACTTCACAAATGAAGTAAAACCCCTCCCTAGAGATAGTTTTAATAATCTGTCCTATGGACTTCTGTACAACTTCTGTAAGAGCTGCTGCAGTCCTCACCATTGAGATATTTGCATGCCAGGCTGGTAGAAACAATTTGAAATGTAAGTGCTCAGAAAATATGCAGAGAAAAGAATGGCCTGGGAGCAGATCCCAAGGGTGCTATTTAAAGGGATGAGCATCCAGTTCTCCTGGCAAACTTTGTTCCACGTGAAATAAATTACACTATTAGCAGAACAAAGCTTAGCTAAATGTACATAGAATCAGGCAGGGTTCAGATTGTTAGAACCATGTACGGGAACGCAAATAGGGAACAATGCCGCTGCTTTGGTAGAAAGGTCGGGGCCGTTTTCACCTGTGTTTGATATTCTTTGAACTTAGAAAAGTATATTACAGAGAAGAGACATGCTAACACGTGAGCACATCAAAAGCCTTGCTGTTAAACTGAGGGCCTGGCTCAGTAACCACAAGATCCACCCATGAGTGTAAGCCCCCTTGAAGCTCTTTCACTGCTCCAGGAAGAAGCTTCACAGTTGCAGAACAGGACTGTAATATTAAATTAGACATAAATATTGCCTGTTGACATGGCTAGATTTGGAAGATGCACTGTGAAAATCCAACTAATGCATATTTTAGAAACTTCTAATGTTATGAATGATTCAGTAGACCTGAGGCTATGTTTAACAAAACAAACGAACAAACAAGCAAACAAAAAAGAGCTGGAGAATGTATCTAGTTCCTTTGGGTTAATGCAAACATGCCCTGAGGTGGGCCCTTACTTTTCCAGTCCCCACACTGCCATGTGATTCAACATGGGGTTTTTTCAGTATGGGCTGGAATTTTGCAGTAACATCTTCTGTATGAGCTGTATGAGTTGCACCAGCAACTACCATCTCTTAAGTTACCAAGCATGGTCTCCGGCCATACCAGGGAAAGGATGAGCTGCTTAGGCCAGAAGCCATTTTGACATTTTGCAACATCATTGTGCAACTCATTAAAATCCCAGATGAAATCAAGACCAAAAGTAAATGGTTTTGAAGCCCATGTTTCACACTCAAAACATATTTATGGGAAAAGGAACCCAATCGATGTATGATGATTATGCTCTACATATTTTCTTTTGAGAAAAAGAGAAACCACTCCAGAATAAATGAGATAGTCTGGAAGATTATTAGAATGTAGTACACAGAATTGGTCTTGTTCTTTTAATACCAGCTCTTCTTTGAAATGAAGTCATGATTTGTAGCTAGGTGGTGGTTTTAGAGAAGGGTTGCTTTTTTTTCATTATGAGGTCAGTGACCACGAATTATGTAATAATTTCAAGAGCTTGTCCTTAAAGATCAGTTTACTTACTGGTGGGCAAATATTTCCTTCAAACTTTTCTTTGGTAGCAGTTTCAAACCCACGATTCTGAGGGATTTTAGATTATAAAGCTTTTTTTTCCTCTAAAGGAGAAGAAAGATGGAGAGTTGGTTCCAGTGCTAGCAGTAAATAGCTTTGTGTTGAGCATGTTCAGCAGTTCCAGTTCTGTCAAATGTGCTGCCTCTATAGATTTATCAGGGAGCATTAGTAGGCACTGGCCCTCCAGCCAAAGGCAAGTGAGAGTGGCAAACGCCCGCAGGATGAGGGGGGATGTTTGAGTTGCACAGCTGTGCACATCTCCTGGTCACACCAGGGCTGTCCTCAGTACCCAGCACAAAAGGCCTCTGCTGTTTGCCAGTGAGTGGGGGAATGTCATTAACGCGGCAAACCCTCTTTCTTCTCAATTTAATAGCAAATCTGTCACAAAGGCGGACAGAAAACCTTTGGTCTTCCTGTATAAAGACTCATGGCCTGCTGAGCTCCCGGCAAAGACTGTATCCCTCCCTGAAGATGTAACTGCATTGACGATGAACGATGACTGCCTGCCAGCAAAAAGGAAAGATAGTCTCCCTTTCTGTTTTATGACATTCAGCAGGATTGGGTTGAGTAAATTAATAAAGCTTCTTCAGCAGCACAGCTAGTCCCTGCTGAACTAGCCCTGTGTTCCCAGAAACTTCCCCTTTTAGAAGAAGCTTCAGGACAGCCACTGCAATTGCTTTTCCCTATCATTTGGTTTAAGGGGTAGATGTCCCCACCTACATTTCTTCCATGCTAAGTCTCTCATAACTGAGTAAGAACTGGTTGCAGAAAGTAGCTCCCACAAGCTCCCCACAGTGAGGCCCCAGCAGACTCCAAACCCAAAGTGCTCAGTCTTAAGCACTGGCAAGGACTTGGCAGATGCTTGGCAACCAAAAAGGTGGCATATAAGGATTCCTTGTATAGGGTAGCTTTAGGTATGGAGTCAAGCCAGGATGCAAATTCTAGTTAGGTACCCACCTAGGAGGATGAAAAAGTTGAGAGTTATTGTGGTGATGCCTTCAATTTAAGCAGAAGCCAAAGCAGAAGCCAAAGCAACTGGGCCAGTTGTACTGAGCATTTGAGCAAGAATCATCATGCTGCATATTTCCATCTGTCCTCCTGTCCTAGTTATTGTCCTACTGTACCCAGTGTGGAAGCTAAACCGAGTCTAGCATTCCCAGCAGGCCAGTTGCAATTCAGACGACTAAAACAGTGGGTTTAACCTCTTTGTGAAGAATAACGGCAAAGCATGGGTCACAGCTAGCACTACACAGCAAACTTTCTGAGTCCATTTTGCTCTTGCAGTATTGCAAGCTGCAAACCACATCCTCTCTGAATGAGGATATGACCTTGAAACTCCCAGAGTGAGGTGTGATTTCAATCTAAAAACCCAGAAAAATACACTTTGTCATGGCAGCTAGCAAGCTAGACTACTGATCCACAGAGCAGGATATTGATATATGTTAGTTACTCAGTGATGCATTTAAGGGTCTTTTACACATGGCACAAATTAGTAGAAACAGAAACCTGAAAAGAGTAGTTTCCCTCTACGATATCTTTGCCTTCTGTGTGCATTCCATCAAATGAACAGGCTTTTCAAAAGTCCTGGGAAAAACTTACTGGCTACTTTGAGCACTGAGATGCTTGACTGCAATGAATCATTTTCTGTTCCTTGGTGGACCAGGGAAGAGGCCACTTTGTATTTACAGGATCAAAGAGGGAGAGGTCATGGTCGCCTAAGCAAGCAGGCTGTGACAACTTCACAATGGATGAATTTTCACTTGGCTGAACCTTAGGGACCGGAAACTGGCCCCAGTTTTTCTACCACTGCTACTCTAACTACCAAATCTTCCCTGCTCCCAGAATTCCTGGACAAAAATTTTACCTGAAAACAGCTCAAACATATTTTGAAGATGTGATTATTATTATTTTATGTGTTTTCTCCTCTGCATGTCTGGTTCCTGACAGAAGAAATTATTTGAAGAGAGGGAGAAGCAGGTCTCAAACTCCAGCTCAGCTTTGCTGAGCCAGGACGTTCAGGTGTCTTGGCCATGATCCCAATAAACATCCAGGGTTCAGGATTCAAAAGGCTCAGGCCCCCAGTTCTCGATTATCCATGCAAGGCTGGGTATAAGGCAATTGGACCTATTGGATACTGCTGTCTTCTAGAGCTGCAGCTCTATGTCAGCTGGGGTACCCCAAGACAGACCTGTCCACGGACTCCAAGCGCAGGTAACCCAGTCCCATTCCTGGTGGACCCACATTTACTCCTGAAAGGCTAGCCCTCAATATTCACGTGCCTAAGTGAACCAAACATCCAAACCACTTTGATTTTTGAGGACAAGGACAACATAGGCCCCAGAGCAAGTGAAATCCAGCCTGGGGCTATTTGTAGCACTGCAACACAGGCAATGATATAGTGGGGGAGATTAAGTGAAAATACAGAAGCCCTGTCTATATGTAATAAATCAGAATTATTACCCTACACATATGAATGCAACTGTCAGCTACTTCAACACAAGTTTTATCAGCTGGACTGGTGTCAAGAGACAGTAAGGACCCATGAAACTGAGCAGCTTCAGTGTAGCTTGTGGGTTCTCAACAGCACCAAGATCTTGAACCAATCAAAGACAGACACCATCCTTAGGATGTATGGCTAGTTTAATTAAGCAGTCATATCACATATGTCTTTAAAATTGGCATGCCTGATATATTTTAGATTATCTGGGGACACCTGCTTACAGACAATACATCTGAAATCTAGAACAACACTACATAAGCATGTCTCATGTATGTTTGTTTTCATGTTCTGAAATACAGAGAGAAAATAACAAATGCTAAAGCTGAGCTGAAAGATGTCCAGAACTGCAGGCGGAAAAATTCCTCTCTGCATCAGGTGTCTTTCATCGTACCATCATGCAAAGAAAAGGCTGAAAGATGCAGACAAACTTTTTACTTGCCCAGATATTTGGGTGGTGATAAATAGCAAAAAGTGACACAAAATCACAAGTTTTTAAGGAAATTTAAAAAAATTTTTTGAAAGAGTGAAATAATGAAACATCTACTATCATCCTCAAAGAGGAGAACTGAAGTCAGCAAACAGAGCAGCCTCAAAGCCTGAGGGAAAGGGTCAGGAGGAGCACTTGCTACTCACCAAATGAATGGCAAGCAAAGAAAAAAGCAGACCTGACCTTTCAGGGAGACCTGGAAACAGCCCCAAGAGCATTGGTCATTGAAACAAAACAAAACACACAAAAAGGCATTAAGAAAACCTCACTCCAGCGGGAAGAGGAAGTGGTTTAAGGGGATTAGCTCCCAAAAAACAAAGCTCCACTCTTCCTCAGACTGCTGAGGAGCCCCAGAAATCTTCTTCTATATTGAACAGGGCTGTGAAAATGGACAAATGTTGGCAACCACTCAACAAATGATAGTAATGTGAGGTGACATCTCTGGGCCTCAACCAGCCAGCACACAATTGTCTCATTTTCATGGTGTGTCAAATTAAATTTAGACTTTAGCGCTTTGCTTGTCTTGCGCTGTTACCTCCTTTCCAGAGCAGAACACAGAAGAACATTTACAAATTTACACTGACTTTGACCTGCAAACACAAATGCCAGCCCGCAAAAACCAGTGCTGAATTAATTTCTTTTCCTAGCTGCGACCTTGTTACCCCCTTTCCTTTCCATGTCAGTCCATTTTTTCATGAGAGGCTCTCTTGCATCTGTATCACAGAAGCATTTGGGCAGAATTGGTGGGTTTGTACTGAGTAGCTGCAGGGACATTTTCTCAGCCAGGAGACTTTCATGTTGGGCAGCAAACACAGTGCCCTTCTCTGACTGCCCTTCAACAACAACCAAAGCCATCACCACAGCAACAGCCACAAACCCCACAACAGCTAGTAACCTTTCACAAAAGTGAAACGCCCTAAAATCTTGGGATGTTACAGAGTGGCAAGGCATTGACTGGATACAAAATAGACATCAATTTTGTCTTGGCACTGTAAAAACGTGATAATTGATTAAGTCTTCTCTACCTTGAGACTAAACTGATGATACAGTGGTGTCCCAGCCACACTCAGGTCAGCTTTGATAGGACCAGGATTACACCCTCTCACTCTTTTACTGGAGTAACAGCCTCTTCAGCTTTGCAAACCCAGCCCATCTGGAAGTACTGTTACTGAAACCAGACACTCTAAAAGCCTTGATACTTTTTTTGGAGCAGGCATTAAGAGTCCAATGTCTTGCTGCACCAAGGCAAAAAACATCAATCCCTTCAGTTGCAAAATTACTCAGAGATTTGAGCTTTAAAATGGGAGGGAGTTTATGGACTCAAAACAGGGCCAAAGTTAAAAGTCCTTGAAGTTGGTTAGTAGATTGTATGACTTCAGGAGACCCTGAATTTGAATCTCAGACTGAAGAGAGAGCACTTGTAGAGATGGATGAGGAAACAGAGGTATGAAAATGAAAGCAGACAGTGCCACTTCTGGGTAACTGCATGGGGATTTTGAGAAGAGCTATTGGTATGACTGCTGGATTAGATCTGAATAAGTCTGAGTTTACCACAGAAAAAGAGATGTCTTGTACCAACTGCTTCTGCTCAAGCTGGAAATACTAGAAAAATTCCCTCTGCTTGTGGTATTTTGGCCCTTCTGGGTTCAGATGATCAGTACACATGGATGAATAAAAATCAGGGAAGGCCCTGAACCAGAACTCTATCCAATATCCATTTATTTGAGAACTCATTGCACATAGATCAAACTTTGTGGATAGTTTCAACGGGAGATGGATGCAGGAGAGAAAAAAAGCACAATGATTTCTCAAAAAATATTGAAAAACTAACTTTTCTGGAACAGAATTTTTTGCACAAGCAGACAGAGACTTATCAAGGACCCAGTTCTGTGAAGCACAGACACACAAATTAATAAAGAAGGACTTGAGCACGTGTGTAAAATTAAGCATGTGCTCAGTTGCTCTGCTGATCAGAGAGTGCAGGTTCCACTCCCTAGCAGTCATTTCCCATTTGGAAACCCTTGTCATGAAGAGAAAGGGGAAGAAGGAAGGTTGTTCAGCACAATATTTTTAGATAGATTTTTAATGGAATATTTGTTAAGCTTTCTTCCAGCCTGACTCCCCCCTGCCCGCTGTCTGGGTTTTGTGTGTGTTTTTTTAATGGCTAGCAATGCATCACAGTGCGGCTGCTGTTTAAATATTTGCCTGAAAAAAATGTAGTCTATGCTTAAGAAAAGTGGTTTGGCACAAACTGGACATTTTCAAACATCCATTTACCAGATGGATCACTTTGTTCAATTATAAAGAAAAAAAAGATGGTGAAGGAGTTGAAAATCGAGTGGAATGTTCCTAAGCACACAGCATTGTTTACTATCTGCATGTCTCCTGGCATCCTGTGAGAAACTATCAATAGTCTCTTCAAAAATGTTCCTTTCCTTTAAAATGTCTGCATTTTTAACTATAATAAAAAGGCAGTAAATATATTCTACAATAGCCTGATGGAAAAATGTGCTAAAGTATTTCTATAAATCAAATGTAGCAGTTTGGCATTAGCTCTGAGGCAGTAAATTTAGTAAATTAGTACCAGATGATTTAAAAATAGAATCTTACATAACTTTCTAGTGGGATTTTTTTTTTAATTTAACACAAGTTTGTCTGTCTTCATAAAGTTATCTTGGCTGCTACCAGAAGGTGGTTCAGTTTTTAAGGACCATATTTTTTGTTATTTATCGAGTGTAGAATGTTTTAAATATCAAAGTAAGAAGTGGAACAGATTTCTCAAAACACAGAAAAGGCCAGAATATGTACTGATCCACATAAGGTATGGGATGCTTTGTATCCCTGGTGCCCCTGACTATTTCACTCTTATTATTTAGATTAATAATAGTCTGTTTCTCTATTCATCTTCCTTTATTTGCCCTCCTTCCCTTTTCCCACAAATTCAAGGACATGTCTCCCTCCATTACCCCCCAGAGTGTTTACAGCTCCTATAAAAGCAGCTTGGTCCAAAAGACTTCTCCCTCACCCATGTGCTTAGGTCAGGAGTCAGCACTGGAGACTTTCATTTCTTATGCTATGCCACTTTTGATCTCTGCACCAGAATATCCATCTCTGAGAAATAAGGAAAATGGAATTATAAGAAGAGTCCAAGGAGCCTATGCCACCAGCTTTAGCCTAAACCTTTTGGCCCTGTCCACACATATATCCACAAAACCTGCTCTCCCAGCACACCTTTGACTTTCACATTTCTGAGCCAGCACTTATGCCACCAGACAGTCACGTCAGACCACTGCTTATGTTCGGAGGAGAGGGATTGCATACATATGTCTTCCGTGGTCTTCTTTTTGGGCAAACACTCAGGCATACCATGGTCTTTCACTGGAGGCAACAACTTCTGGAATAGCTACTGTGGAGCCATCCCACAGCAGCTGTGCTCACTATGGCTACGGTGGCTGACTCGGGAAAGCACGACCAAGGTCCTTTTACAGCGCACACTCACTGTCTAGAGAGCCAGAGCCAACACACTCTCTCTCAGAACTTTGAAGATAAAGGAGAGTCCCTCCAGTACCCTGACTCACAGCTTCCAGACGAACATACTCCACAGCATTATGACACAACAAAAGACCTAAGGCCCTCCTCAAAAGCTGTAAGAACATGTGGAGACAGATCTTTACAGCTCCCAGACAGGGCTGGACTCTGAGGATGTGAGGTGTCAAATCCTCGTGTCACTTCTTGTGACTCAAGCCCTCATCAGACTTCAGAAGCAAACACCATGAGTCAGCTGGGACGTGAAGGAAAAGGCAAAGACAAGAAGAGAGGTGTTGAAGGAGAGGCCAGCAAAGAGTTGTGCGGAGCCTTCCTTTCATGTGATCCTGAGACTGGTGCTTGCATTTCCCATACAAGCATCCCGACTGACGCAAGCTGAAGAATAACTGTGGTGGATACTCGTGAGGGCTGAGCTATCTGCAAGTGCTGTCTCCCTCAGCAGAGGCAGCCTACTGTGAGGAGCTGGTGAAGTCCTTAGTCCAAGGCCTGGGATGCTGCACGGCATGGGCCAAATCCTTGTCCCAGTGAAGATGAGAGATACTTTGCCAATGGGAACATGCTCTGTCCTTTTCACCCCGCCTTTGGCTACCCTGTTGCTGGAAGCATTCAGAGTTTGCAAATGATAGCAATAGAAAAGAGAGGGAACAGAGTTCCCACGTTCCTTCTCTTCTAGCATTGTTTCCTGAGAGCCCTGCAACACACAGCAATGCAATGATCTTTTCTCTAAACGACACCACACTGAAATGCTTGTTAAAAATAACAGAAGAGAAGGAGGGGTTTGAAAGTCAGTCATTTTCCTTTAAAGAATGATTTTGGGGGAGTAGACCACAAACAGATTTAGATGGCAGCAAAGAAAACCATTTTTGGCAGTTTTGTGGAGATGCAAATTTACACTGAGTATGAGATGAGCGCCTAAACACCAACACCCAAAGAAGAGAAAAATAAGTCAGACAGTGTGAGACATTTCATATGCTGTTCTCTGCTGTTATGGACATCAACTGATCTTTACAGATCTGTCTGAAGCAAAAGCGAGAAAAGATGATTGCTTTCCTATCTTATATCCTCCCTCCAAACACCTCCAAAAGAAGGAAATTTCCTTGAAATTCCTCAAGCTTCAAAACATGTCCAAGCTGAGACTTCACGGGAAGCTTGGCAGTAAACGCAAAACAAAACTTTCCCCTTTGTATTTTTTTTTTAATCCCAAACTTGCATTTTATTAAAGTTGTATTTTTGCTTCTCCTCCTACTGGAAAAAACTGGCTGCTGGCTAGTGAACAACTACTGAGCTGATGGCCTTACCAGAGAGAAACGCTTTTGGTTTGACAGAGTTGCTGGTGAGAGATGGGGAGAGAGAAAACATGAATATATAAAATATAACAACAGCAAATAATTTTTGCTAAAAGAAGTGCGGGAGATATGCAACAAAAGGTTCCTAAAAACAGAGAAAACAAATATAACAAGCTTTGCAAGAAAAATGGACACGGATGGCTAGTCCAGTCACAGGACAATTCCTTGAATGATGTGTAAAACTGATGGACAAATTATGGTCAGGAGAGATAGTATTTTTGGTCATTTTTGATGTTTTGCCAAGTTAAAGTTGTGTGCATTTTGCAAACTGGAGGAAGGAGAGAGTATTTAGACAAGGTTTGCTTTGGTCCTGACTCCCAAAATGGGGTTAAGACACACAAATGCTCTGTACAGAAGATTGATGGAATTTCAAGGGTTTTTATGCAGTATTTTAAATCTATCTAATATATGTGTGAGGAGTTCAACACACACCCCTCTTTATTCACCATTTTTGTAGCTTCATGTATCTGTACAACCTCCTTCCACACAAGTTCAAAGCAAAGTGCTTGTATGTGTGCTTTGAATTGGGGCTCTCCACCCTGACAACTGTAGGACTGGGAAGGCAGGAGGAGGGGAAGGAGAGGCAGGCAGGAAAAGTGGACAGGAGCAGGGCACCACAGACTGGAAAGACCAGAGCTGTGCGCTACCGTATTCAAGAGAAAGCTTCTGGGGATGAGAGTTGCTGCATATTACTCTGTGTGTACACGAGGAGGTGAGAGAGGTTGCATCTCCTGAGAAAAAACTTGCTGATCCTAGTCTACAAAACCTTACCTTTCTAGGGTGTCGCAGGAAAGTGAACCCTTTTATTCCTGACCACTGTTTCCTACTTAATTGTCCACATTCATACTCCTGGTTTCATTTAGAAACTCCTTTGCAGGTGGGTTATGTGCTGTTTGAGTCAGGACTTTGTTCCCACAAACCCAGTATGCTGGATGCATGTATTCCAAAGAGCCTGGGGTGTTTCCAAACAGGGCTCTTAGTGCTGTGATGTGCTAGATGACCTCCACAAAAAAAACCCCAACAAAAACACCTACAACCCAACACCCAAGAAAACAAACCAAAAAACCCACAATCCAATGCCAAACCAAACCAACAAAAAACAAAAGAAATGAGAAACTTTACTCAGTTCATTCCCATTTTAACAGTTTTAATATCTAGTGGAATAATGTTGCATGTGAATAAAATCCCAGCTCTGGAGTTTTGCCCAAAGTGGGGAAAGTTCAAGTAGAAAGTTCAGGTAAAGATCTGAGCTTTTGGATGCCAGCACTATGACTTCTTACAACTGCATGAAAAGCTTAACATGCCTAAGCTTTGTGCCCAAGTTTCTTGTCTGAGGCAATTCCGGTTCCAATTCTGGATTCCTTTCATCTTAAACAAGCTGTGATATCTAAACATACATTTCCTCTTGAGCAACCTCCCTATATTATATTTATCATATTTCATCTGCACAATTGTGAACCAGAGAGAGCAGAAGTCCTTTGCAGTCTCCATAGTTGTGCTATTTCTCGGTTTTTCTTAGGAAAAACAAGAAAAATCCTTTTGGCATCAGTAGTTTGAATGGCATGCATGCCACACGTCTGGAAGCAAGCCGGTTTTTTTTAACCCATGTATTATAAATATTCAGTGCTGGAGAGGAAAATAAGGGAGTGTAGCCTGCGAGCACGGCTGTTAGACTGGTTTGTTTGTTTGGGAAATGAATAAGCCTTTGACAGTATCTCTGGAAGGAACAGGCTAGTGTGTGCTCCATGCTGACATTCTTTTCCCTCTCTAGCCTTCCCTGCATACCTCACATTCTTCTTCCCCTCCCAATAACATTGGTTCCTAGGCAAGCAGGCACTGGAGACCCAGTCTGCCACAGCCCTGCACCCACCTTGAAGCCATGGGCTTCTGCCATCTCTCCTCTCACCAATGTTATCTGCACCAGCGCATGTACCAAGGTTCCCAGAGCTCCTACTTTGCCTCAGCTCTGCAAAGGGTGCATGGCAGCTCAGCTACAATTCGTGTTGTCTTCCACAAATTCCTCCCAACACTGCTGAGAACATAAAGTCCCCCTGACTCAAGTGCTCTACACCAGCCATCTCCATGGTGAGCTGCTGCACGGACCTGGAAAAGCTTTTCACAGAACCACAGAGTATGCTGATTTGGATCATTGAGTCCAACTCCAAGCCCTGCACAGCACCATCGCCAAGAGTCACAGCATGCCTGGGAGCACTGCTCAAACGCTTTTTGGACTCTGTCAGGCTTGGTGCTGTGACCACTTCCCTGCGGAGCCTGTTCCAGTGCCCAACCATTCTCTGGATGAAGAACCTTTATCTAATATCCAACCTAAACCTCCCCTGACACAGTTTCACACCATTCCCTTGTGTCCTGTCAGTGATCATCAGAGAGATCAGTGCCTGCCCCTCCTCTTCCCCTCACGAGGAAGCTGTAACTGCAATGAGGTCTCCTCTCAGTCTCCTCTCCTCCAGGCTGAACAGAACAAGTGACCTCAGCTGCTCCTCATACGGCTTTCCCTCAAGGCCCTTCATCATCCTCATGGCTCTCCTTTGGATGCCCTCTAATAGCCTAATGTCTTTTTTGTATTGTGTTGCTCCAAACTGCCCCCAGGACTCGAGGTGAGGCCACCCCAGTGCGGAGCAGAGCGGGACAATCCCCTCCCTTGCCCGACTGGTGATGATGTGCCAGATGCACACCAGGACATGCTTGGCCCTCCTGGCTGCCAGGGCACTGCTGACTCATGTTCAACTTGACATTGATGAGAATAATTTCTGTGGTACTGATTTCCAATGCTGGAAGAGAGATAAATTTACATCTTTTCAATTTTACATTCTCTTTCTTTTTCTCCAGAGTAAGATGTGTCCCTCATGCTGTTTTAATAGCCATTCCACTGTTTCCCTTTCCCATGTCCATTCTCCCCTGAGAAGGTGACCGTCTGCTTCTCATAACAAATGAAAATTGTAGTGGTATTTATTTCCCCCCTCCCTTTTTTTTTTTTTTTAAACTGAAGAAACTTTTCAGGTTTTATTCACAGGGTCAGGCTGGTGGCTTAGTGACAGCCAGTGCCAGAATATCTAAATTCCAACTGCCTTCCATGATTTCTCAAGCTAACAAAGGCTGGATTCACTTACAAAACCTTTTGGGTGGGAGGACACCAGTATGTTTCTTTCTGGCTGGCATTTGAAGCAAAACAGAGAGGACAGAAGGAGCTGCATTTATTCCCCTTATCTGAAGGAGGGTCACTAAACAGGGCCTTGATGGTTGACTTACAAAGTTAAATGAGCAATTCCTGACGAAACACTGTATAAAACGCTCTTCTCAAGAATGTGAACAGCTTTTGTGCTTTATTGTGAAAGGAGGTGGGATGCCTGTAAGATTAGTTTGTATATATTAAAATAAATGTAGAATTCTAAAGCAAGGCAAGTGAGCTAGCCCAGGGGTTAAAAGGCACCTTAGGTAAAATGGCAAAGGACAGGCAAATTTAAGAAGATAATTCTAAGTCACAATTTTTGTTCTCACAATTTGACCCTTGCATTTAAATCTCACCACTACAATGACTGCTACCCATTCCTCTGTCTGCCAGGACAGATTTCTCATACCGTTAAATGGAATAGAATGCTTGCTTAAAAAGATTTCCATCACTGGTCAAAGAAAAAGAGAGCAGACTTTGTTTTGGTTTGCTGAAATGCAAAATATTCCCTTCTTTGGGTGAGAAAGAAATCTTTTTCTTACTATCTCCTAGTGAGGTGGGAGAGGGAGCCTTTCTGTGCAGACAGACACAGAATCCTGCCCACGTCAGTGGTGAACTTTTGTTAACGTTCTTCTCAGGAAACAGCAGCGTTTCATCTTTTTTAACAGATTTGTCCAAGCAAGCAAATTCCACCAGTCTAAGTGTGTGTACAAAACCATTCCACACTGAAGAAATTCCATCCACTGCATATCCGCTGAACCAGCCTGGGTAACATTATAGAGGTGACAGGACATGAGGCTAATTATGACTCCTTTGCTCAAAGAGTGCAGTGGCACTATAACTAAATTAATTTTAATCCAAATCCCCTGGCCAAGTATCACAGCAAGAAGCAATACAGATGCCGCACAACATTATCCAAGAGATAGTTAGACCTTTGTGAAGAGGGGGAAAAAAAAAAAAAGACAGCTCAGTGTTTCCCAAACACAGAGCTCACAGACCCTTCCTGAAAAGAGTCCCTCAACTGTGAGGGAGACACTCTGCTGTGTCCCTCTTTTCTCAGATTGTGTCAATGGGGAAACGAGAACAAGGGGATTTTTGTTTGAGTAACCTTTCAGAGCAGGATATCTGTCTCGTGTTCCCCTATCAATTGTTGCAAGGTGATAGCTGGCAGATGTGCTTCAGCGGGTATTCCCTTCCCAGCCCGCTGGCAGCTCCGTTTCATGTTGTATCCCGAGGGTTGCAGCGGGCCAGCCACAGAGCCCAGCTGACAACCAGTCCCTGTGGCTGCCCCATCACTTCACCCGCTGCCACCTCCCAAACACCTCAGCACCCCGGCTGGCAATCAGGACGGCAACAGGAAGACACAGAGCAGAGACATGATTAGAAATAAAGCAAGCAATAAGCTCAGCAGGATGGGGTATGAGAGCAGGAGACAAACAGTAGGTTGCCCAAATGAGCAGAGAGTAATATTAATTGCCTTCAGCAAAAGCAAAGAAACAAACAAAAGCCATTGACAGGGGAACAAGACGAAGTCACAGAACCCATTTGCTACTCTGCTAGAATTGCAGTGGAATAAATATGAGGCAGTGAATCAAGCCATTGCTGTGCTGCGAAGCAAAAAAGACACATTACATGAATTACCCTCCTGAGAACTTCAATAGGACCTTGTAGTTATAAATCCTGGCAGTACAGCTCAAGTTGCCTCTGAAACACAGACATCAGTAATGCCTGGTCCCAGCTTCCTCATCAGCAAGTTGCATTGTATAATTGAGCTGATTATCCAAGGCAACCGACTCAAAACTTCCCTAGGCTGTGCCTGAAATACAATATTACATAGCAAAGGCACGGCTGCCGCCAAGGTCACCAAGAACAGCACAGTGCTTGCACTAACCACAAACGTGCCTGCCGCAATCCCGACTTCTTACAGCAACACGAGGAGGTTAGCGGATCACGTTTACAAATCTCTCTTTCGAGGTATATCTAATTCCTGATATCCGCGATAGACCATGGAGCTCCGCCATGCTGCCAGCTCTGCTAGAAGTGTCCCACTGAGTGGGAGTGTTTCACCCTGGGGGAAATTAAAATCCCTTCAAGGTAAACAGAGTAGGTGAGAGAGGGGGAGGGAGGGTGAGTGAATAAAATGAGCAGTGGGACTTCACCGCACAGGTGCTGTGTGATGGCAATCTCTTTTCCTCCCTGTAAAATACCAGCTCTTGTATCTGCTCCTTCAGAGTTGTAAAGTACAGCTATCAACACTGACAGACTTTGTGGGTTTGTGCCCAAAGTGTCATTCCAGTGGCATCTCAGTAAAAGTATTTATTTTTGAGTTATGGAGAGCAATAAAGGCAAAACAATACACACACAGGAACACTCTAACTAGAGTTTCATATTAACACATCTGTTACCTCACATTAAAATCAGTCAGGGATTTTTTACACACATTAAAAGCAATGAAAGCTAAAACAAAAGCAGAAGGCATAGCTTCTCAAATGTGCTTAGGTTTCACAATGTGATTGTAAAGCATTCTGAAAAAACACCAGTTACATGAAAAGTACCACTATTGGTGGGATGACTGGAAACCAGATGCACTCTGAGTTTAAATATAGGTGAAGTCAGAAATATGATATTACTTTTCTTATTTTTGTATCCAATACTTATTCGGTTCTTACTGATGTGGTTTTACAATCCTTAATGCATTTATCTTCATGGAAATGGTGCCACAGGAAGAGATTATACAGAGCTTGCTCCAGAAAGGAGATGGGATGTCAGTCCAATACCATGCTAACACCTTAGCCATTGCATCCTCCGTACCTAAAAGAAATTTTCTACTTGGAGTATGAATGGCAAAAACATGCAAAAAGAAAACCAGCGTTTCTTTGATTCTTAACTCTTCAACTAAGAAATGCTCCAACGAGATTTGCATTCTCCTAATAGTAAGCTGGTTATACATAATCACTGGAAGAATTCCTTTCTTAATTAAGGTGGCTAAGGACACAGCATACAAGTATGTTTTATTTTCTTGAAACTACCCAAATTTATGTTGATGCTGCACTTAAAACAACGCTGCCCTAAACCCAGTGCATGTAAAATATCATCCACTTCACGTTTCTTTTTGGGAAATCAGAAGAATCAACAGCAACAACAAAAACAGAAAGAAAGGCCCAGAGAAAAAACCCTACAAGGGGTTGGAGCAGCAGCCACAGCCCAGCCACAGTGGCTTGTTCTGCACTGCATAAAGCAGGAGCTCACTCTTCTCATTAATTTCCGAGACTTATTTTGTACTGACAGGGACACACACCCATGAGCTATTAGGGCATGTGTAGTCAAGAAGACAGCATAGAAACAAAAAGCATTTTTGCATTCATTTAGTAAATCTGTACAGTACAGCCACATATTTTATACTGGAATTGGAGAACGGAGGAGATTGCAGATAAAATTATGACATTCTTTATCAGTCAAGAAGCCATTTTAGCAATAGGATCCCTCTCTAGAGGATTAGTCACATGAGAATTTAAGGATAACACTGTGCTATGGAATGTAGTTATGTTTGTAATCTGGTAGTACAAGATTATTCTTTGCTATTTTTCCTTAGGCCACTAGAAATAGCCTTGAGTCCATCTGTGACCTAAAAATGTTGGGTAAGATCCAGCTTGGGCAAAAAGGAGAGAATTTATTTCCTGTTCCTCTAAACAAGCTGGAGTATGTCCCATACACAAAAATTCCTATTATGTGCACCATATTAATCATGCCTGATTAAGAGATCTGACTTGAAAAGCATGGAGGATCACCACACATCTATTTTCCCCGCTCTTTCTTGTTCCCAAGATACCAGAGTTAATTATTACTCTCTTCCAAATAATCCTTATTTACCATGGTCACTCTTTATAATGGACATCTCCAGGCCATTAAAGCATTCTTGGCCTCTGGTGCCTAATCAGTGTTAAAATAGCAGCCAGGCAAAGTGAACACTTGGCATCTTGATTTGAGCAGTAGTAGTTAAAAAAGATCATCTTCTGAGGACAAATGAGAACAAAAATAATTGCAAAGACAGCAACAAAGCAGTGTTCAGCCCCTCCAAGAGCTGCATGTGAGAAAAATGCCTATGGGAGGGATGGACGGAAAAGGTTTAAAGAATCACAGAATCAATTAGGTTGGAAAAGATCTCTGAGACCATCGAGTCCAACTCTTGACCAAACACCACCTTGTCAACTACACCATGGCACTGAGTGCCACGTCCAGCTGTTTCTTGAACATTTGCAGAGTTGGTGACTCCACCACCTCCCTGGGAAGCCCATTCCAGTGGGTTACCCACCCTTTGCATGAAGAAATTCTTCCTTATGTCCAACCTGAACATCCCCTGGGGCAGCTTGAGTCCACGTCCTCTTGTCCTGTTGCCGGCTGCCTGGGAGAAGAGACCGACCCACACCTGGGTACAATTTCACGTCAGGCAGTTGTAGAGAGTGATAAGGCCCTCCATGAGCCTCTTTTTCTCCAGGTTAAACAACCCCAGCTCCCTCAGTCTCCCCTCACAGGGCTTGTGCTCCAGACCCATCACCAGCTCCATTGCCTTTCTCTGGACCTGCTCCAGCACCTCAAGGTCTGTTTTTCAGTGAGGGGCCCAGAAGCGGACACAGGACTTGAGGTGTGGCCTCACCAGTACCCAATATCAGGGATAACTACCCTAGTCCTGCTGGACACACTATTGCTGATCCAGGCCAGGATGCCACTGGCCTTCCTGGCCACCTGGGCACACGCTGGCTCCTGTTCAGCCGCTGTCGACCTGTGCCCCCAGGTCCTTTTCCGCCGGGGAAAAGTCGAGGCGAGCAGCTTTGAGCAGGCACGGGCGGGGGGCTCGGGGAGCAGTGCCGCCAGCCCTCGCTCTTTGCGGGGCTCCCTCTCCCCGGACATCGGCGGAGGAAAGCGGCTGAAGGCGCGGCGCCCGGGCCCGAACCCGCGTTCNGGGCGCGGAGCCGCAGCCATGAAGTACAAGGTGAGCGCTGCGGGGGCGCGGGGCTCGGCCGGCAGCACGGCCCGGACAGCGGGCTCGGGGCTCTCCCCTCCGCTCCTCCTCAAGGCGAGCCGTGTGCCCGCGGGGCGGCCGGGTCTGCCTTCTCCCCTCCTCTGCGGTGTCTCCCGGCGCAAGCCCCAGGGGAGGTGTCCGCGGGGAGTGGGAAGCGAGGGGGCAGCGAAGGGGACGGGCTGCGGGGGCCTCCCCGGTGCTCTGTCGGTGTTGGCGGTGTGGGGAGAAGGGGCTCCCCTCGCTTTTCCCGCTGATGCCGGCCCTGGATAACGGGGTGAGCCCGGGATCGCAGGAAATGTGGCGGGGTGGTGCGTGATGCCAAGGCGCCGTTTGGGACAGGTATCCCCGATCCTCCCCGGGAGCTCATTCATCCCCTTTCTAGCCCTTTGTGGATGTTTTCCTTATCACGGTTCGTTCTGTTTGATGGGTCACAAGCGAGGGGAAAAAAAAAAAACGTAACATTTTTAAAAATTGGGTAGCCTATCCCCCTTACTAGATCCTATCATCCCCTCTTATTAAATAATCGCTTTTGGCAACCCTTTGCCAGAGGGGGTGGTGGTTGGTTGGGTTTTTTTTTTTTTTCAAAAGACACAAATGTGGAGCCTTTTATCCTAATATTACTCAAAAACGTCTGGGCAAGGTACAGAATTGCCCACGGGGCACTAGATTACTGTACAGACATACCGTAATCTTGTGTGATCGGAAAAAAAGGAGGGAGGGAAGGAAAAACTTTCCTTCCCCTGCCAAAAATAACTTCAGCGTCAATAAAAAGGTGATTTTGGAAATGTCACACGCTATATACTTACTTGGAGACTCAGTTGCTTTGGAAGTGAGGTCCATCTCTGTACTGAACTTAGGCAGCGTAGTGTGAAGGAGTGCTGATGCTGTAGCCGTGTGTGTGAGAAGTACGAGTGATACCCAGGTAAATGTGCATAGATTTTTGTGCTCCTCTGTACATCTCTGAGCTCAGACCAAGTTTTTAGGGTCTCTCAAGCCAAACTTTGGGAAAGGTCAGAGTTAAGTTTCCAAAGCTACTGCCAGTTTCTCCGTCTCATGGAAAGACAAGGAAGAGAGAAATTGTGTTAGATGTGGGTTGACAAAGGTAATCCATGGCTTTGACAATTTTGATGTGGATCTGATGGCTTTTTTTTTTTAAATCGTGTCTCAAACAACTGACTGATCTGAAGTCTGAGATAAAATTCATCTCTTCTATCTACTCCACCTCTAATCAGTCCAGGTAGACTTTATACCTGCCTAGAGAAGCTGTTACTCTCAGCAGAAAACATCAGGCACTCGAGGGTAGAAGAGCAGTGTCACTGTTAGTCCAAAGCTCACGAACTGCCTTCAGACTGCCCATGGCCAAGCAACACTTGTATCCCAGTAGCAAAATAATGGTCCTGCATAGTTACACAGCTTCCTGATTTCTTGTATGTAGCCCAGTGGCACTGCAAGAATAGGGACTGATAAGGTGGCTCAAAAGGGGGAAGTCTTTCCTGCTCTGTAATGTTTCCCTTGCCCTGTCTTGTGGGAATGAGCATTTTGGTTTTGGTTTGTGATTACGTAATTCTAGACAGAGAAGGCTAGACAGAGAAAGAACAAGCCATTAAAAAAAATAAATATAAAGAGGAGATTGAGGGGTTTGTCTTAAAAAACGTTCTTGTTGGATTACAGTGTTTACTTTCCCTGGGAAATGTGAAGTAGTTACTTACACTGTTTAACTGGGACAAACATTCTTAGATCTATTTCTTATCCCTAGAGTATATACAAAGAAAATACCTGCACATTCAGTCTTTGTTCTTTCTGTATTTTCTCTCTTTCTTTTATCTTCCTATAGGAAAACAAAAATCTTATTTTTTTTTAATTGTATGCATGAAATAAAGGAACAGAGAGTGCTCATGGCCTGCCTGGGGACAAACCCATCACTTCAGAGGAGGCTTAGCATCCAGGTGCAGATTTGGCTCTGTTTAACTATTCCTGGTGTTATACTGGGGCCTGTCATTCCTTACTTTCATTGTGATAGTCCATAAGGCCTCATTTAAAGAAATAATTGAAATGCTTATTATAGTTTAATTCAGTGTATTAACACTAGGACAGAACAGGAACTGCTTCATGGGTGAGACCCTGAATACGTCTCTCCATCACTCATGACTTTGCTTTCAGTGTGACTAAACCCAAGGTCATTTCTGGTCTAGAAATCCTTTCTGCTACTCAATCTACACATTTTTTATTCAGACATTTTCAAAACTTGTTCTCTCCCTCTCTTCCTTCATCTAAGCTTCTTTTATTGTCCATTGCACTCTTTAAGCATTCTTCCATCTTAATACTCAAGTCTGAATCCTCTGAAAGGGAAAATCCCTGTGGATTTAAGCAGGTTCAGAATTTTACCTTACATATGTCTCTACACCACTGTCTATCTTTTGCACACTGTGTGAAATTCAGTGATTATGTGGCTATTTAAAGCAAAGACAAAGTTGACCTCAGGCCAAGTCCTGTTGTCCCATTCATGTACTAGTTAAATGCCTGAGAACACAGAAGTTATTTTAACTGACATATGGAAAGATGGGGAAGGTTAAGCATAACAAATACTTGTGTTGGTTTGGAGCGTTTCTTAGCCCTGCTTGTCTAACAGCTGCTTTCAGAAGCTGATTCCTGTAGGGGTGCAGTTGTGCGAGGGCAACACCTCGGTTCTTTGATGACAACAGCTTGCTTTTGTGCTAGATCCCCATGTACAACAAAACTGCATCCCATCAAGTTCTCACAGGACTCCAATCCAGGAGGTAATCCAGGAGGTGGGGTCAGCCTTTTCTGAAACCAAACCCAGGCTGTGATTCCAAGGATGGAGCAGTTACGGCTTCAATATACTGTGTGGGAACAGAAATACCAGTGGGTTACCATGATCAGCGAAGGACATGGATGGGAGAGGGTATGTCTGGCCACCAATTCCAACGCTCTTATCTCAGGCAATAAAAGTGCAACAGAAGCAAAAGGGAGAAGACATTATCGTAACAAGGCTTTTGTAGCTTGGTGGCTATTCACACGCAAGACAAAATAAGAGGGGGAAGGAAGGAAGAAAAGGGGACTCATCTGTTTACTAAAACTTCCAAACAGTTAGTGAAAGAGGAGAGGAAAAAAACCCTACATTCCTTACCTCATTTAAGCCAAAAGGAATGACGTAGATGTAAAGTATGAGGTCTTGATTATCTATTTTTAGATAATTTGTTGGGCAAGGAAGAAACCTAAATAGGGTTCGAAATGCCTGCCATTTGTGCTAAGGCACAGTCCTGTAATATATAGACTTGATTACAATGTCTGCACGCCAAGACAAACAAAATAGTGTCCCTGGGAAGAAATACAATATTCCCAACCAGAAGTGCTTGTGAAAAGCTGCTTGTAACCCTGGCAATGAAAGACTTTGAGTGTTGGACCATGTGAAAGAAAAAGAACTGTCTGTACTTTTTTAACCAAATCCTCTCTGTTCCATTTATTCCTCACTCCTTTTCGTTTCACTTTTTTTTTCAGTATCTCAGCAATCACAGTGTAGCAATCAAACTCAGAAGTAAATAGGAACTGTAAAACCTTGTAAAATGTAGTAGGAGAGGAACAAACCAACAAGGGGAAAGCCTGTCCAAATTTGTGTTGTCTCTCTTACTGTCATGAGTTTAGAATGGAAGTTTCATGATTTTTCTCTCATCTGTGCATGTATGGGGTGAGGTGGCTGAGGTCTAGCAGGGTCAGGCCTAAGTCAGCAGCAGCATTAGAGAGATGTAGCCGGAAGGACTGTCCCCTTCACAAAGCTTGGAGGGCCACCGTCATTTTCAGATTCCTGCTGTAGCCTCTGTGTGCCCTCCTTCTCCTCCCACACCCCGTTTTGTAGATTTATATTTGTACACTTAATAGACGGGAGTGCCTCAATACCCCAGGGTAGTTGAGAACCTCCCACAACTGTGCCCCCTTGCCCTACCAAACTCTTGGTAGGATAGCAGAGTGCTTTTAATTCTGTTATATGGATGGAACTGCTGTGGCTTAGGGATGTTACAGGGCTTGTTTTAGAGGAAGAAGAGGAGCCATCACAAAGCATTACAGCCAATAGCATGCAGGGTTTTTGCCTGATTTCTAAACTTCTGTGTTTTTATGCTAACAACTGCTCCTGAGTAATGTAGCTGTGAATCTATTTAATCAGAAACTGATAGCCTAATCTGTCTCTGTCCAGTAGTTCCTACTATTTGATGGGGAAGCAGAACTACCAGATGAACGGTCTTCCTCATTTTTTTTTTGATAGTTCCATTTCAATTTGACTCTAGATAGTACAAGAGGCATTAGATACTTGTCTGGGGGGTTTTACTCTGGCTTTTAAGGTCTTGCTAGAGGTTGCAGGTTGCATGTTAAACTATTACTTGGCCTTGAGGTATCTTGACTCAACTCTACTGATTCCAAACAGTGCCACACTATCAAAAGACCTCATCGAGGGGGACCTATCAGATCAGAGAGCAGGAAAACTGTCTAGTAGTAAGACTTTATGGAAACATCTTCTGCAAAGGAAAAATGAAAGCACATTTCAGTGGTTATTGTCTTAGAAAGGCTGCAGAACTCTCCTATTTTGCAGAATATAGGCTAGACTTTGGAGAAGTCTCATGAAGCGTTTTGTGAATTTGTTAAAGTGTTGGAGCACAGTTCCTAAGACTGCAGACAAACTCACCTTTGGAATCTTACCTTCTCAAGCCCAGCAACAAGTGGGGTTAGAAGACTATACTTGCACTGATATCTGATCACTGAACACTGAACTCCTATGTATGGTGCCTAAGGAGAAATTTGTATTAGTGTATTGCCTGTGCTCCATTATAAGTACCAGAGGAATTGCAGCAAGACCAGGTGCATCTAGTGCATACAAAAAAGTAGCAAACCAGGAGCACAGAGCTTCCTACTTGTCATATTGCTGTTATCAAAGGTGTTAGGGGCATGGGAGTGCCTTCTGCATACAAGAGATGCGCTTAGGTGTCACTTAAGGGCCAATGTGAAGTAGTTTTCGTCTTGCTTATTTTATTGAGACTAACTTATCGCAGCATTTAAGTACTTAAATCCCATTCATACCAACAGCAATTAGGAACCCACCTGTCTCTCAAGGTCCAGGGTTTAATTCCATTTTTAAAGCAACATGAGTGCTTAAGAAGAGTATGCACAGTCTCTGCCTTGGCTGCAACACTTGTGGAGGACCCTTATCTTGTACTGCTCCCATTTCTGGCTGCACTTGATGGAGACAAGTAGCTGAACTTCTTAGGACATTGAAGTCCACACGGCTCTGTAGGAACCCACTTTCAGTGACATTTGGAATCATAAATGCGCAAGTCACTTTTCAAGAGGCTTCTTTACGTAATAGATGCTCTCTGAGCATCCATGAATGCAGTAGACATCTACCTGTTAGAGCAGTACTCTGGTCCCTGAAAGGTGCTTTATGCCAAGCCTTCAGCAGGCTTGATCAGACACCCATCTGGGACTGTACTATGAAAATAGTATTTATGGCAAGTATTGAACAATATTTATTAAGTCAGGCTGCTGCTAAGTAAAGCTGCATGTAGAGGTGCTTCTGCCTGTAAATGGCTGCAGCTCTCAGCATCAGTGAAACTGGGTCACTTTATAGCAGCTCAGAGTGCAGCCTCTGCATATTATTGCCTGATTATCACAGCCTGCTCTTGGCAAGTGCCCGTTTTCTTTTGCCTTTTGGTCTAGACATTACAGTAGTGGAAACTGTCTTAATTTTAAGGAGCTCATTTTTCCACAGCAGATTTGGACGTAGCTTGTGTTTGACACGAAACAGGACTGCTAAAGCTATAGTTCACAGTCCTAGAAACTCAAGTGCATAGCATGACAAAAATTGTATATTTTTTTTCTCTATAGGGATGAGGCCAATTCTCGCCTTTCTATTTTTGTGTTGGTTTTAAAAACACTTTCTTCACAGTCAGAGTGGATCATCCTGCCCGGAAAAGGAAGAGTAATAAGAATGGGTTTACTCTACAGGAATGCAGCCAGCACATCAGAAGCCCTTTCTTAAGCTGGCCTCATCAACAGCAAGGTTGAAAATTTTAGCAATAGCAATACCATGGATCATTTGGTAACAACAAATCTTAGAAAATGCTGAAGGAGCCTAGGAGTAAATCTCAGTTCTTCCAGTGAATGACCTGCTTAGTTGCAGACAGAGAGAGGAAGAGAGACCATAAAAAAATCAATTATTCTCTTTCTAAAGAAGTTTCTGATCTAAAGGGTTAAGTACAAGGCAACTAGAGGTGTGCAGTCTGTTTAACATACAGCTGGCAGTAGGTAGGGTCATGAATGCCCTTGTCCTGTGGACTTTACATCCAGTTAAAATGCTTAGGGTAATAAACCATTTTTTACTGCTATAGAAGGGCGTAATTTACAAGCAGATATCTTCTTTTGTTTTCTCTCCCTCTTTTTATACTGCTTTATTTTGTTTAAAGCCCAGGAACTGCCCAAACCAATCTCTGACATGATCAAGAATAGAGTTAAAGTTGTGTTTCAGCCTGAGACTGAGTGCAGAAACCAGAGCTGCTTAAAATGCACCTACACCTTCACCATCCCTCTTCTCCGGGGGTACGCTTACCCAGAAAACGTCAGCTTGCCGAAATGGAGCTGTTCTGGGAGGCTTGTTGACTTTTGGCCACTGCCCTGTAGAATGGAGATGACTCTGACTGGACCTGGCAAGCATCAGCTGCCAGCCAGGCTTGGCTTCCCTGGAATTCAGACTTACAGGCAATATGCTACCTGTCCCACCAGCCTGCTGAGGGCTGGGAGGAGCCTGGAAAGAGGAGTTCCTGAGCTTGTTTTTCTTTACTAAGCTGGACTCTTAGGGCATCCCGAGTTGTAGCTGCTGTGTAGTATCCAGATGCAGACACTAAATTGACAGAGTAGGATGGCTTTCCCTTCTAATGAAATTTTTTTGAGAGACTTGGGGGAAGAAGAGCATGTCCTAGTTCATCTAAGTTCTAGATTTAAAAAAAATAATTTAAAAAATCATACTTTTCAAAGCTGAAGACATCAGACAAGTAAGTTGGTGGCAATACTGAGGTTCTATGTCTACATAGCTATGGTTTCGTGACAATCAAGTTGTAATTGTTTCCCCAGAGCCGCAGAAGGAAGGGTTAATTTTAGAGGGAGGGTTTGGGATTTGGTTTTTTTTAAGGAAGCTTTGTCTGGGAGAAGACTGCTCACAAATGCCAGAAAATGGAAAACTGAGAACTCGAAACACACGTTTCGGGATTCTTTCTTTCCATACTTATTTTTTTTTCCCCTTCTGCTCTGCTTCTTCAATTCTTCAGCATTTAATATCCGATCTCCTTTCATTAAGTTTTTAATTGCTTGCCTGAGGGAAAGAGGTTAAGTTTTACATCTGCTTTTTGATTTTGATGTACTGTGGTTTAATCACAGTGAGATCATATTTACTCTAAGGGTATTGTTTGCATGCTTGATTTTTTTTTTCTCTCCCTGTTGATGTCACAAAAGGCACACAGCCCTCAGACAGATTTGAAAAGGCCTTTTAAAGTCATGGAATGAGATCACACCCTTCCTTGGGTGAGGGGAAAGGAAACCGGTTACAAGGGTGAAACATATACAGAAAACTTAGTGAGTTAGGTGTGGTGGAATTTCCCAAAATATTAATAGATCTTGAAGGTAAGTCAGGGGATGTGGTTCATACTCCCAGAAGGAGCAAAGAGAATGGTATTTCGGCACTCCTGTAGAACCCCAGGAACTCAGGGGGCAGAGGAATAAGAGGAATATGTCATCAGTGAATCCGTGCTCTGCCTCACTGTAGATGTTTCTGTCGCAAACCGTGTGTGACGTCTGTGATGGCAGCAGAGCAGGGTGGGTGGTCTGACAGCCCAGCAGCGCCGTGCATTATTCCCGGGGTGTTCCGCAGGGCTGGGCGAAGGAGCATTAGCTCACCGTGCCCGTTTCCAGCGGAGCAGTGGCCTCCGCGTCCCGCTGCGCGCACGCCGAACGCGGCGTTGCTGCGTGGGGAAAGGGAGCGGCCCTGCTCCCGTCAAACGTGCGCACCTGGCACCCCGGGGCTCTGTGCCATCCCCCTGGGGTTGGGGATACAGCACAGCCTTCGCTGCATTGGACACACCTTGTTTAACGTCCAGGATATTACGTTTCTGTGATTACCTTTGTAATGCCTCTCACCCCCTCTAACTAAAATAAAATAAAACTGGACAAGCCAAAAAACCAAAACTCAGTCAACAGACAAAAGAATATCATCTGAGCAGACAAAGAAAGCCTGTTTTTTTTTCTTTCTTGACAATGTAGAATTATCATTTTGTTGCTCTCGATAGATATGGAGCCAGAAACCTTTCTTTTCAACTCACTTTTCCATTGTGAAACATCAGGTGTGTCAATAAGCTGATGCACTCAGTGCAGAATATTGAAGTATTTTATTCACACAGGCCAGAGCACCAGTTAGGATCTTTGTTCTAACCTTCATTTTCACATTTTTCCTTTTTTATGTTCCCTCCCACTTTTTCTAGCCTCCTAATTCCTTCTTTCATAGACATGCATCTGGATTCCCTCCCAAGCTGCAGGTTCACTGCTTTGCCTCAGTTTTGCAAGCTACTGTGCCAACTACCTACAAAAAAAATGGGTACACAAATATCTCCTGTTTACTTAAAATGGAGCAGCTATGGTGAAACAAAAAAGGTTTTCAGACCAGAGAACTTTCAGTCTCTCATATGTTTCTGTCGCATTTGAATCCCAGTCTTGGGTGAACTGATGGACCCCATCAGCATCTTGGGCAGGAGTGCGAAGTGCCTGAGCCGTGGTTGGTCTGCTCGTTGCCAGCCTGCCCTGCTTGGTGGAGTATTGTGTCTGCAAAAACTGGCAGTGAATATTCCAGAGCATGACAGCCATAGTGCCTACTTTGGCTTGCCCAAGTGTGGTCCAGTAAGAAGGGGACATTCCTATTTTTTCCTCCTTAACTTTCTGTGTAACATGTCTCACTACAAAACAGAAAATCCCAGCCAGAGCAAACTCTGAAAATCAGGCCTCTCAGGAAGACAGAGGGGCTGGGACAGCGTCTTCCTCATCTGAAATAAGGCACTCACCTCTGTGCCCTGTAGAAAGAACCTCCAGGCAGCTTGGTGTATTTTAGTGTGACTGACAGCCTCTGTTCCAGAGATCCACGGGACTAGAGAGTAGGGATACTTAGGGTGGATGAAGACCTGTCCTTAGGGCTCTGCTGAGGCTGTTGGCTCACAGCTCTCTCAGCTGTGAAGCCAGTCTTCCAAATCTGTGTGTGAAAAACTGCCTTAATTTCCATCCAGCAGGACTTGTAATTGTTTGGGTGAGCAGTGCTTGACCAGAGAAGTATCTTCGCTAAACCAAAAACTTGTGGGTTTTGGTGTTAGAAAGCAAGAGAGTGCCTGGAAAGTAGAACTATGGACTTTGCCTGAGGAGTGAACTGAAGCATTACCATGGTGAGCATTTGCAACTGAGCTCCTTATTTTGTTGTCAGCTGAGAGCCAAGGGAGCTCAGAGTTCCCAGAGCCAGGCGCAGGCTGACTTGGATGTTCAGGGCCTTTCCCCTACTGAAGCTGCAGCAGCTGCGACACCCTGCTAGTGCAGAGGCTCTTTCATACGTGCTGTGGTAGCACTTCCTGCCTTCTCTGCATAGTTGTAGACATCATCTTGAGATAAAAAGCAAGAGTCTGCACACAGCTTGTTTCTAGCAGTGAGTTTCAGGTCTGCACATGGACGGGGGCTGTTACAGCCAAGCGGTGCCATTTTGTAGTCCAGTCCCCATGTCGCTGCCCACAGGGACATGTCTAAGAACGTGCCAGTGCAGCTTTGTATGTACCAGGTACTGCCTTTGCTGTTCATACTGCCTACTTCCAGGTTTGAGCAGACCAGCAAAATACATTTTTCAAAGCTGAGTATCTTATTCAGTGACCTCTGTCAACTTCTATTAAGTAGCCTTTGTGATAAGTTGCTTGTTATAGATAGACCTGTTACCTACTGTGCCTCAAGAGTTGCTTTCCTTGCCAACACAGCACAATGAATGCTTTATTTCAGGGGCAGTGACAGTGAGAAATAGAAAAGGAGATGAGAGCTGAAAAGAACCAAAGTTAAACTTTCCACTGACTCTTGCTGACCGAAACCTTTCTGTCAAAAGGCACAGCAGAGCTAAAATTTCCCTCTCTTCTACCAGTCCTGCTTGTAGGCAAACCATGTATCTCAGAATAAAGCTCACTTTTTACAGGGTTTCCAGATCGATTCTTTTATCTCACAGGCAGATCACTACCATTGGGCCTAATGTAGCCCTACAAGGGTATGTAAATGCTTAAGCTTACTTTGAAATAGCAGTCATTCGTTTTTAAGAAATCTGAAAGATGGGAGTCTGTATCAAAAATATTATGTAATGGATAACCAAGAGTGATCCAACCAAAATTAAGCTACTGATTTGTTCACAGACATTGTCCCCACCTTTCCTTCCTTTGTTCCTCCCTTCCTACTCCCAAGCTAGCTAAACATAGGAGAGAAGCTGTTTCTCATTTTAAGAAACAGTTTGTCCAATAATAGAAAAAAGGGGTCCCACCCTCTTTTAGTGAAGAGCAGAGGCGATTTTCCCAGTTCTGTTTGCACATAAACTCTACACACAGGAAGCAATACTAAAAAACAAGACAAAGCAGAACAAAACAATACGCCTCAGCAGCCAAGCACAGAGCAGGGATCAGTATCCTTATACTCTGAGGGATGCAGCAGAAATTCTTTGAGCTTATGCTTGGTTGAACCTTTTCCTCGAGCATTCATTCATTGTGGAGCTGGCTGAGAGGAGTGAAGTCGGCAGCCCTGTGCTGGAGCTTTGGCACCGCCGCACTCAGCCCTTAAAGAGACCATTGTGTTTAATCTCGTAGCGTGTAATTTATTATTTCTGTGTTTGCTTCCATGGCTGTGGGCACCTCACACACTCTTGTTACCCACGTCACTGGTGTGTTTACTCTTACAGAGGTGGTAGATGTTTCCACTACTCTTCTTAACTCTTGCCTCTTCCCTCTTCTGCCACTTAGCCTCATCAGCAAACACCTTCTTCATCCTCCAGACTATGAATTACAAAATTCTATCAGTTCCCTTCACTGCAGAGAAGGCCAGCCAAAACAGATCGTGATCTTCAGAGTATTGTCATGTGTCTTCATCCAGCTGCAGCCATGTTAGCCATCAATTGCAATAGGATAGGGAGAGAGTAGACACCTTTGACAGTTCTGTAATAGACCTCATTTATGCAGCTGAATTTGGCCTGTAGTTCCTTCAACATCTGAGAAGAAAAATAGTTTACAGAGTCTTATTTTTTTAGTTTGGATTCTGCAAGCTGACAGTTTTCAGAGCAGCATCTTTTGCTCACAGTCAGGTTTCAACAGGACATGCATCCTAGATGCAAAAGAAAGAAAAATCTAAGGCATGCAGAGAATACAAATGGCACCTGTCCAGCTTTTATCTAATGGACTTTAACTGGCATTAAAGGAAACCTCAGACAGAAGTTTCAAACCCCAGGTTCACTTTACCTAGAGAAAGCTTGAAAGCTTTACTTTTGTCTCAACCAATGTAGAAAGTTGGGACCATGGGCACTGTAATTTGCATTTAATCTAGGGAGTATCCATTTCAGTTCCAGTTCTTTTAGACGGTTTCTGACACATGACATCAGCAAAGTCTGCTGAGCCTTTTCCTGCAGCATGTTCCTGCTAAAATCCCCAGGCAGCAGTCATTAGGGTCAGGCTCCCTTTCACTTTGACCTGCTGACAACGGAGATAGCACTTTGTTTAGCAGAAGACTGGAAAACTTCTGGTTTTCAGTGATTTTACATAAGATGCTTTCTACTGCACTCATGAGCCCAAGGTTAAGAGGAATCTAAGCTTCTTGAGAACAAATGTGGGGTTTTTTTTGTTTTGCCTGTACACAGCATTAACACAGTGGGGGCCTGACCCTGGCTTCAGCTTGCACACATCCCAGTATTGCTAGCAAGGCTTGAGGACACAAAAGCTGAACTGAGTCTTTCCAGTCAGCCATTAGTTGTAGGGAAGCACTCGTTACTTCAAGTATGGCTGCTGTAGCACAGGGGCCTCAGGAGAATGGAGCTGCACAGAGAGCACAGGTACTTTGGAATTTTGAGGAGGGCTCCACTGCACCTATCATGTGTAGTTAATTTAACTAGACCAAAGGAGAGCAACAGAGACTTTCCATTCTTAGTCTTCTTAAAAGAAGGTGGTAGCTGCCAATATCTCCATATTTTGAAGTACAGCTGATTTCTATAACAAAACAAAATTTTTTCCCTATCTAGCATCAGGTAATTTTTCCCCTGCCTTTAGAGAACTTGAGTTTGTAGTTCTGCATCTGTGTCCCTCCCTTTTTTTTCCTTTTATTAGGAATATAAAGGGACTTCTGTGCAACTTACCAGTTGTGAAAACAAGTTCCAAGACAATTTTCTCATTGCCCTTTCTCTGTTGCTGGTTTGTCTAGGAAATGGCCAAGGTTTTTTTAGCATTTAGTCATACGAAAAGGTCACTGCTGTGCTTTTGTCTTCTCATATCAGATCTTAGTGCTTACTTGTGCTGGTTCTCAGACAGTTGAGTGGACAGATCCATGCCTCTTCAGAGCAAGTCCGATTAATGTCATGTAACTGTCCCCAGTTTCTGAGCTGATGAGACCAATAAGGAGTATTGAGATACGGGCTACGGTGCCCACAGAATCAAAAAGTTGTTCAGATTTGTCAGATCTGTGGAGATAAGGCCCACGAGTGTTGAGAAGTGTCTTTGATCAGAACTTCTTTCTGTGTGTGGAAAAGTAGAGACTACCATTTTGATCACCACAGCAGGTTAAAGGTACCTCTGTGGTTTCCAAAAGCTTTCCTGGAGGCCTTCTGTGGTCACAATTTCATTTTTCTCAAGGCTGATTCTGCTGACTCAGGAAAGTGATTTCGACAGTGTGTCTGAAGCTCATACTAAGCAATCCTGTGAAGGAAGAATGAAGTCAGTGAAATGCTCAAAACACAGAAGGTTTGCTTAGCAGGAACAGTGCCTTTGCTGCTGGCACCAAGCAACAGGCTTAGTGTTTCTGGTCCCAATGCTTATTGGGAGGAATATTTTGCCTGCTTCACTGCTCCATCAGTGAGTGGTGCTGGTGGCATGGCTCTGGTTTATTTAAAAGGCCTTGGGGAAATGGCTGTGAAACAAGTGGCAGCCAGTTAGTATAATTCGCATACTGGTGCCTGAGTTAACACTGACAATGAGAATCTGAAGCTGTTTGCAGCAAAGAAGTTCTTGAAGCACATCCAGAAAGTGTTAACATGCTGCATGCCAGGTGGTGAGAAGGTCACTGGGACAGAGATAATGAGCAACTGGGAAAAAAATTCACATGGGAACTTTTATCTGCTCTAATTCTACCACCATTTCAGCTTTGTTCTGAGAATTGCTTTGCCCTAGAAGCTAATCAAGCTTTTCAAATACCTTTGACCACCAAAGTATAGAAGAATATGCATTTATCATTGATTTAGCCTGCTTGGTGCCTCCCCCACCCAGCTGTAATCTTCCTCCTTTAAACAACTCCTCTGTGAAAGTCTTCCTTAAGTTGCACAAGCTCAACTAGTCCCATTAGTAGATTTGCCCTGTAAAAGACATGCTAGAAAGAAATGTAGAAAAGTAAGAGATTAACTTGAATATTCAGATTAGGCAGGGGCTTTTGTTTTCTTAGCCTCGTGGACTCAGCTAAGCAGCCTGGTTGACACGGCAAGAGCATAGAGGTAGTGCTCAAGAAGAGACTACTGGTTTTGACCATGCTTCAGTAATGGTTTTACAGTCCTGCCAAGGCATGGACAAAAATTGCTTCCGGCGTTATCTATATTCTCATTTCTTAGTGTTGTTGACTGATGAGCTGAGTAGACGTACATCAGAGGGGGTGGTGGGCCCCAGTGCTGCTGTTTACATGGCAGTTCAAAATGGCAATCCTGCTTTTCCAAGCCAAAGCTTAATTTATACTGACCTTACTAATGATGCTGATGAAAGGCAAAGCCAGTGTTTCTCATACATTTGAAAGCTGATATCTCATTCAGAGAAGAGGAAACTGATCCTGTGCATCCATTTCAACACTACGTGTCTTGGGAAATGCAAGTTCGCCTACCTTTTATGTGACATCTGAGCTTAGCCCCTTTCCATCCACCAGTCAGCCCTGCACACAACCTGCTGCACTGAGCAAGGTCAAATCAAAGTCTCTGTCTCAAGGAAGCACAAGGATGGTGGGAAAACATCAGTGTGTCAACAGGGAAAGATACAACAAGTGAGGGATGATAAAAAAAAAGTTCTGATATGTCCAAGGAGGGGGATAAATATGAGAGATAAAAACACTAAACTGTACTTGATGCTATTGCTTTGACAGAGAAAGGATAAATCTTTAAGACAGCTGCATATTCTTTTTGGTGGATTAGCACCACTTCAGTTTGTGTACTGTATCCAAATATTTCAGATTGAACACTCCAGATCCAGGGCTCTGTATATTTTTTCGAATGCTTACAATTAGATTATAACCATCTCTGCTGACTGCCTTCACTGAAAATGAGGCAGTCATGGAGCAGTTGTTTCCAACACGTCTGGAAATATCACTAGAGCCAAGAAATTAAATCTTCATGGCCTTTTTGAGAGGTCCAAGAATGTTAGTGCAGACAGCCTGCCTACTTTCCATTGAATACCTTGGCCAGTTACTCAGAACTGGATGTGCCATACAGGCCTGCAAAGAAAGAGGAAAGGGAGGTAGTTCCATCTGTGAGAAGAGGTGGTACTTATTAGTAACACATCACAGCCAACAACCTTACATCAGCTCAGAGCTGGCTTGAAACTTCATAGCAGAGGTACTGCTGGAAGTGGAACCCCAACAGGACAGAGGTCAGGGCAAGCTGCAAAGCCTCCCTGAAACACGGGGCAAATGCTCGAGGTTAGAGCTGTGTGAAGTTCCTCGTGTTAATGGTACTGCTCCACTTGACATAATCAAGCAAAATGCATCTAAGAGTGCTTAAACTATGTTGACACAAGTCAAAGACACTCCGTGGCTGCCCTAAGACACAGAAGCACTTTATGGTGCTGGTTGGCACCTCCAGTCTTACATTCTTTGGCACTGTAACAGCCCCACAGAGATGGGCACTGCTTTCCTCATGGTGCAGGCGTGGTCCCACTTGGGGTCACTGGGCATGTTATTTTTTTAAATTATGTTTTTATCTTCAAAATCTTTCTACAGAAGGTGCGACTCAGAGGAACGGTGTCCTTTGAAGTTGTTTTGGAGGGTTTTTTTTGTGGTGGTGGTTTTGAGGCAGCAGGGGAGGAAGTTTCACCTATTAAGCTACTGCTATGCTGTGCTGTGTCCCTGAGGGAGTTTGCAGAGAGTGAGAAGGCACAAAGCTACATGCAAAGATGAGCATCGTAGCTCAAAACCTGTGACATTTTGTCAACTTGTATTTTAGATAGCTTTTCTTACCAGGTGGTCTAAAGATCCATGACTTTAAGGCACCTGCAGGCGTCAGCTAAGAAAAGCCAGGCCCCTATCTTTACACTAATGGGATCTGCACCTCCATGGAAAGTCTTTTGGGACCCCACAAATGTAAAAATGTTTGGCAAAAACTGTTCTGGATTACTCACTGCTTGTGAGTCTTGTTCAGGGTTTATTTTTAATGGCAGCTAGCTGGCTGTAGCAGTACACAGAGCACGTTTATAGGGAAATCAGTATCGGGAGGTGAAGGTACAAGCCCCTCATTCACAGCAGGAGCACCTCAGTGCCAAGAGCAGAACTCTCCTGACTTTCTGTCTGTTCAGGTGACTAGGCCATATAAAGAGCTTCTATCTGACCCGCTGTTACTTGAAAATTTCTCACTAGCGGTATTGCTAATGCATAAGCCTCTCATTTCTCAAACTTGGGACAGAGGAATCCTGTGCTGCATGATTTTCCATGTTACTTTGATTTCCTGCACACTTATTTTTCAAATTCAGTTCTTATTTCTTACCACCTAGAATGTGCTTGAAGGTATAGAAGGATTGTTTGTCAATTTGCTATTCTTGCCCTTCTTTCTCCACAGAATCTTATGGCAAGAGCCCTGTACGACAATGTCCCTGAGTGTGCAGAAGAGTTGGCCTTCCGCAAGGGAGACATCCTGACGGTGATAGAACAGAACACCGAGGGCCTGGAAGGATGGTGGCTCTGCTCCTTACACGGCCGGCAAGGCATCGTCCCAGGCAACCGTGTGAAACTCCTGATAGGTCCCGTGGTACAGGACAGTCCCTCTGGCCAGGATATGCCCAGCTCAGGATTGATGAATCAGCCCTTCAACCACCAGAAGATCTACCAAGTGCCAAGCTCACACGCCTCAGCACGCGACCCTGTCTACCAAGTGCCACCTTCCCACCAGCATCAGGGAATTTACCAGATACCCACTGGTCATGGTCTGGTGGGACAAGATATTTACCAGGTGCCACCCTCTATGCAGAGGTGTATTGATGGGCCAGCTGTGACTAACAAGGTGTGTGCATTTGCTTTTACTTCATAGCTCCAAAGCAGCTCACTTGTGCTGAGGGAAGTACGTGATCTCAGGTTCCTCCCAGGCTGAAGCACATTTGGCCTGTGGCACTCTCACACTGTGTATTCAAAAGAGCTGCTGCAGCAAGATGAACTCTCCCACTTATTAATGAACAGTTACGACATCTGCCCGAGTAATTTCTGTTTAATTAAAAATCATATACTGTCTTGCTGGAGAAGTCCCGGTGGGTCTAAACTACAAAGAAGAATCAATGACTGATGAGACCAGGGCCATACTTGTAAGAGTGAGGGAACAAGAGGATGATGATAATGAGGGATGTTTTAGTACTAAACCTAAACCTTCTAAGAGTGCACTTGATGTTTATCTACAGTTAAATTTCTTGGTTGAAAGTGAGAGCTGCAGCAGCTCCATGATGCAGCCATTACTGCAGCAGCTGAGAGCTCCCAAGGCTCCAGTGAGAAGCACTGCATTATGTGGGTCCCCCCTTATTCCTGCTGTCCTTCTTAAGTTCTCCCCATCTACTGCCACTCCCTCATTTTACCTTCACAGGATACCTTTACCAGGTACCCTGGTACACACAGTGCCAGGCAACCTAGTAACTGAAAAGGATTAAGGAAGATACCCAAGGAAGGAAGGAAATTCTTTTGGCCTTCCAGGCCCCTTATTACAAAGCCAAAAAGAAATTCTTTCAGCCTCTTCATTCCCAGTTCAACAGCTCCAGATATCAGCATCCTCCTTACCTTTAGAGCTTAAAGCATAGCATGAATATCCAATTTATGTGAGCAGATGATGTCTCTGTCAGGAAGTTCTTTACTGGTTTAAACTTTCATCTCCTAATTTAGATTGGAAAGACTGTCTGTTTTGTGTTTTTCCCTCACATCACCCTCAAGTCAGCCTTTTTCATATCAGGCCTTTGGAATACATCTTCTAATGCTTTTATTTCCTTGTTATAATTTCATTTTCCTTGATAAAGATAAATGGATTTTTTGCCTTCTGAGCAAGCGAGAAAGATCTGTGAAACCATTCCAAGTCAATTTATGAAGAGGTTTGCTTGCTCAGCTCTTCCACAGTGATGCTTTATAGGCTGTGCAGGAAGATAATAGGAGAAAATGGCACTTGCGGCACAGGCAGAGATAGGAGCTTTGTTGGAGCAATTATGTGGGTTGTCTTGATAACTCTCGTATCTTTTCTCTCATTTTCTCCTTTCCCTGTAGACTGCATACAGTGAAATCTTTTCCAGGGGGCAGTACTGTTTGCCTGTCCACAGTAGATACCCTCTGAGGTGGTTAGTGAGCACCTGGTAAATAGCCTGTTGATGGGGCAGCACAGAAGAGATCTCATTTTTCGGGTATGGCTGTAGGAAAAATTTTACAGCACTGTTCAGAGATGCCTCAGCTATCCAGCTTGGGCACAGGAGATGCACCATACAGCAGCTCTGCACTAAGGTCTGCTGGAAAGCCCAAGGTATTAGTTTGGAATGAGCACTATGTACCTTCATTTTAGGACCTGACTTGCCTAAATGACTATTAGGGTAGTTTGCTTAGCATAGTGCATGTGCGTTTCTACTCTACACAGAAGGAATTTTCCAACTGATTAGAAGTTTCTTTTCCCTCCTCCCACCCTCTCCAGCTCCAATGAAACTAACAGGACATTCTGCATAAACCTGTTTGCTGCTAGGACTATGTTAAACCCTTCAAACACTGAGAGACTGAAACCTTTGTTTTAGTTTAAGTGCAAAGTTCTTGTTGAGATGCAAAAATCAGAAGCAGTAAAGCACCTCTTTTCTCCAAGTTTCTGCCTAGAAATTTTTTCAGCAACCTTGATTATGAATTCTTCTGAATTCAAGTCACCTTTAGAAAATTAAGATTATCTATTTCTCTGAGTTGTGACCTGTTTTCATTTAATTCCTTTCACACCATGAAAGGCCAGCCAGCTATGCTGCTAACTGTAAAATAACTAAACACGCACGTTTATAAAGCGTTTCACCCTCAGTCAAAGTAAATGCCAACCTGCTTAGCACTAGCCAATATTTGCTATTTGCTTTAGTCCTGACTTAAATTTATTTAGCCTAAGAATCCTTAGTCTCAGTACTCACTGTGCTGTATTAGTGGCAGGCAAACCTCATGGCAGCATCCTACTTTGATCAGAGGTAAACGTGTCTCGTACGCCTTGGAATTGCTCAGTTCTACACTAAAAGGAGCCCATCGGGATTGAAACTGTGGCAGGGAAGAGACAGCTCACTAGTGAGGGAGGTGTCTGAGGTAAAACTACTCCATTCTTTATCCCGATCTTGCTAAACTGCTTTTTTACAGCTACAGCTGCAACTCTCTGCTAATGCCTTTGTGAAAGAAAAGCCTAATTACAGGGAAGCACTTAAGCACTTGCCTCCTTTGTATGAAGAAACAGTCTGCCCTCCAAATCCTCCTCCTCTAGGGATCAATAAAAACAATCCTTAATATTAAGAAAAGCTGGGCATCTTGCAGATTTGATTTGGGGTCTCTTTGCTTTGTGTTCCAAAATGAATAATCTCCTTTCTCAGACTTGTGACACTTGCTTCAAAGGCTTAAATGAGCCACTCTGCTTCCTTCCATCAGCAGAATCAGCTGGTCAGGAAGCTGTGTATTTTGGTAGTCTTAAGGATGCTGAAGGGTTTTGCTACAAGTTCTTGCTGTATGCAAGCCTTCTCCCTTCCCATAGCAGGAGCTGGAGAAGAAAACCGTGGCCTCTGGACACCACTCTAAGTGGGACCAGCAGCAGTTTCTGTGCTATCCCTTTCTGCACGTGTCTGCTTGTTTCCCTTGTGCAAACGTGTGGCTTGGCTGCCATACAGGTTTTGCAGGCAGGGCTTAGGAGCTGCTGTCAGGCAGGAATTGTCTAGCCTCGAGCAGCAGTAAATCAACAGGCAGGCGTGTTATTAAGCTGTGCTGAGGTAACGCATCTCCTTAGCCAGCAAGCGAGTCAAAAAGGAGTCCTGAGGCAGGCAATTACAGCGATTAATTGATTCTGGCCAAACTGGTTGCTGACAACAGAGCTGTATTGGCTGCCTCTATCAAATAAAAATAGCACATTCTAGAACTCACTTTAAAATGACAGAGATAAGGAGGAGTGGTTTAAAATTAGCCTTGGTTAGCCCCAAGCTGTTGTAGCTCTGCTGCAAGTTCAGTCACAAAACAGTTCCCCCCCAAAGTGTGGAGAGCGTCTGAGGAGCATAAAGAGGTGAAAGCTGTATCTTAGAATTTATTCCCTCTCTCTGTGCTCTGCCTTGGAACTTACTCTCTTTGGCTGCAACCGGCAAAGAGAAGGAACCTTCAGACAAATCTGACATTCAGGAAACCTGGATTTTATCCTTGTCACAGAATTCTGCATGGTCTTGAGTAGTGCTTTTGCATCTCAGCTGCAAAATATGTGGGTTAATTATGAGGGAACTCATTCTGTACAGATTGCTTTGAGAACATCCTTTGGGAAAGGTGCTGTCAAAGCACAAAGACTGTTTTGCATCTGTGATTAATTATTGGTTCACATCTAAGCTTTAAAGTAGGGAAAGCTACACATGAAAAAGAAGTCACTGCCATAATTTAAACACCCATCTTCTAGTTCAGTGTTTCCCCTAGCTGATCTGTTGTACTATCCCTGCCATCCTGAAAATATCATTGGCCCAAAATTTTAAGGGAATTATTTCCTTGTTGGAAAACAGCTTTCTGTAGGAACCAGTAGCTCTCAGGAGAACTGTTGATGAAGGAGACTCTGCACAAATCAGAATGAGACTGACGTTCGATCCGGGGAGAGACTGCGCTGTGGGAGTTACCAGCCCTGAGCTACAGCTCCCACAAGGCATGGACCAACTCAGGCAAATAGAGATTAATGCCAGCTTGGAACACATCAGCTTTTTTGTTTGTTGGTCTGTTTGAACTGGAACGCTGCGGTTCAGGAAACACTCAGATTTATCCACCTTTTAAAAGTGGATAGAGCGGAATAGGGAAGGAACTCATCTTCATCCCTGGCCTATTTCCAAGTGTAAGCATGTCCTTGACAAATCAAGAGTTTCGCACCCCGCCATCCTGCTATCTGCCTTTTTCAAGAGGTCACTGCCTTCAGCAGGAGGTTAGGGTAAACCATGGCTATGGGAACGGTCCTTGTTCCTGGTTTTTATTTATGTTAAAGACACGCTGGTTCACACCGCACAAGCAGCACCACCCTGGCAGTTCTGGCACGGACTTCAGTAGCAGGAGCCAGTTAGCCATATTATGACGTTTTTCCTGCCAATTACACAAGTACTGCCCTAGTTGGGAAGAAACAAATGGCTGCTTATAATGTTTGTTCCAGAAATAAGCCTGCCTTTACATTATTGTCTTCTTTTCCCTGCCTATTTTCACATTTATTAAGTAAGAAGAGACAGACATTAAGCACAGTAAAGGGTTGTGTGACAGATTATTTCATTATCAGAAAGAATGGAAGCATATCTAGTGTTTTGCAGTTTGTTGGTAAGATGTATTTACATTCCAAGATAACGTCCCCATTTACCCTCAGGCCTGAAATGCCCGTTTCCCTTGATGGGGTTTCCATAAATGGCCCAAACAGTGATCGTAGAGTCCCTCTTTTCTTCTGCTTTCCCATTACAATTTCTACTTTGGGGATTTTTATCCCTCGTAACAAAATATTGCTTCTGTGTTAAAAATGCTGAACACACAGGAAGTTTGCGGAGTGCAGCAGGAATGGTAACACACACCTCAACACTCAGAGCTCCCTTTCAGAAACTGTGCTCTAAAGGATGAAAATACCTCAAATTAAATGCCAGCTCAGTGGTTAAAACAGCACACAGCCTTTTCCTTAGGCTTGGGAGTCTCACTTGTAACTTTCCATGTGAGGTTAATAGGAGAACAACCATTTTACTGATAAAAAGTCAGTGCAGTTAATTCCTCATCCACAAGGCAAAGTAAGCAGTAGTTAGTCACTGATGTGATTTGTAGGGAAGTATTTCAAGTAAAAGACTGCATTTTATTAGGCTGAGCAAATATATGAGCTCAACATTACTCCCTGTTCGTCCCTGAGCACAGGGTTCTTTTTCATCAGTTCTATTTGTAGACCAGAGGCGTGCATTTTTCCCCTGGAGTATCAGAAAAAAAAAGGCCAGTCCTGCAATCTAATCCAATAACCGAGATCTCCAGGGACGCAAATCTGTCTGCATAAGAGCAGGATCAAACCTTTGCTAAAAATATTATAACAATACTAATAGAAATTATAATAATAAAAGAAAAATGCAAGTTTATGGGCTCTTTCTTGGTGGTTAGAAACCTAAGTGAACCTTTGGTTATGTCCGAAACAAAACACCAAATTTGGGTAATCTAAATTGCCCTCTAAGTGCTAAAAACTAAGTACAGCAGCAGAGCATTTTAGAAAAAAAAGTCCACACGAGTGAAAACTGATTATTCAGAAAGTGAATCTCATCATAAGGAGGAAGTGTGGTTTGTGGAGATAGGAAATGGGTAGATGAAGACAGGTTGCTGACCATCAGAAAATACAGTTCTAGTGAAATCTAAAGTCTTGGCAGGCATTCTATGATTTTTTAGGTGTTTCAATTTGGAGGACAGCTAATTAGCATCAGAATATCATCATTCCATACGTTTGCATGAAACATTTCAGTTTTTCGTTTTTATATAGCAATGGCAGTATTGCATCTTTTTTTTTTTTTAACATGAATCTAAACTAATCTTTCTCCCTAAACAGACTGTTAGAATGGGAGCAAAGTGAAATTAATGTACTTAATTTCCTAGGAGACAGAAATCTTCCATAAAACAGTCCATCCCTAATCCTTAAAAGACAGTAATATATTCCCATTGGGTCTTATCATCACAACTTTTACCTATGCACGATCAGTCATGGCTGAGGGCTGGTATAATTATTATACAGATGCAACAAACAATTAAGGATGGAGTTTATATCTGTTTAAAAAGTGTCTATGCGTTCCATAAACTTGCCAAAGCAAGCTGTGTTAATCTAAACACCAGTTACTAGGAGCACTTGTCTGTACAGCTGCCCTGAGACACCCATACAGAAATGGAGCCAGAGTACAGCTTGTGAGCCAGAGAACCTCTACAAATCAAATCAAATCAAATCGAGCTTCTTCCTCATGGAAGGTTTTATTTGCCCCTCTCTCTCAGAGCAGTGTAATTTCCAACTTACATGATTTAGGGGCACTTCCATTGTTTCTGCCCAAGTGTATCTCAGTGTGGAATTGAAACTCTTTGGCAGTGCTTTGTCCCAGCCATTTTTTTGCCCACTGGGAAATGCCGATTCACAAAAACTGAAATTGTTGACAGGGGAGGATCTGTTCTGAGAAATGTCTTAAAGGACGGGAAACAACAAGTCATGGAAATACCCTGTTACAACAATTCCCAAATGAAGCTTCCTCCCTCAACTTTCCATCTAGAAATTCAGTATAGGAGGAAAGCAACTCAAAAGAATTAAAATTGTTTGTATGGACTGAACCAAACTGGGTTTTGTTTGTGAGCCTTTAGGTTTTCATGTCTATTCACAACAAGACACTCTCTGCACTACCTAACATCTCATCCTTTTCTCTCTTCCTCCAAACTTGCCCTAAATTTGGGCTTCTGTCTTTGAGAAGAGACAGTTACAGTATTACCAGCACAGAAAACAAGCACCAGTTTGGAAATGGTTCTTTGTGTGACAACCTTTTTAAAGTGGGGACGCTAAACAGACTGGGATGGCCAAAGTAAGATACTCTTTTTTATCATGGACAAGAGACCTCAATGCTGGGGTGCTGAGTTTTGCCACGTACTTTTCATTTGTCAAAACTGCAGCTCAGATTTAATCACAGGTTTCCAGAGCGTGCTTTAGCAGATACACGTATTTCTCCACTAAAATTTACCACACAATAACTGGGGGGGTTTCTTTCTCTGTAAGACCCATCCATAGATATTATTTCAGAGTTCATGCCTGTTCTGTCGTCAGTCTTGTAACATATCAGCTTTTTAGCTCTGTTGGCCAATGCGTGTAAAAATGATGATGTCTCTGTCTGCCTAAAAATGAGTAATTGTCATGGAGATTACACTGGTAAAACTCTTACCAAGAGTTTCACACTCCTCTTAAAAATGCTGATAATTTAATAGTAATGGTATGATTTGCTCATCTCTCTTGTTCTCTTTCTCTGCTCTCAAAAATGGGACATTCTCAGAAGTGTTGGTTTGACTCACTCTAATTACATTTTGTAAGCAAGAATGACTCTTACCAGAATCTTGGAAATACCCCTTCCCAGTCAGCCTTGCAATTCAAGGCCAGCCAGCACCAAGGCTGTTAGACTGAAGCAGGCAGAAATGTTGCTCATAACACAACTGGCAGAAAGCCGTAGAGCTGATGTGAGAAGAGAGCAGGATCATGTCACGAAAACATCAAAAAGTAAAGAAAAAAAAAATCCAGTCAAATCTTGCCAGTGACAAAATTGTTGAGCTCTTTTTTTGTGCTTTGTACAGCTCATTCAGTAAGATTTGGAGATACAGACCTTTTTATCTGCATTTAGTTTGCAGTCATGAACATCAGTGAGAAAAAATTCAACACTATCATCTAACGCTGCAGCTAATGCAAGTTCAGCACTATTTCACCACACTTCATACAGCCCTGTCATTTTATACTAATCAGAGCTTAGGACATTTATGTAACTCCACTTTTTTTTTTTAATTGTTTGGAAAGCCAATAAACCTGCACTTCAGATTTAGGAAAAACACAAAACTGAAAAACAGTGTAATGACCCTGCTTTTGTGTACTGAATAATGGAAGAGGTCACACCAGAAGTTAAAAAGTCAAGATTAGGCTAGTTGCAAAGCAGTTGGTTATACCCTTTTCACCAGCAGTGAGGGTTTGAATCCAGGCCAGCTTGTGATGTCACATTTTTTATCTTAAATATGTTTCGCAACTTCTGCTCTATATTTTCAAGACTCACAACTCAAAACTTGTAGAAGTCTTGTTGAAATAATACAACCTCAAAATTGTAATACCCATTTTCATTACTTACTGTTGTTTACGTGTCAATACAACAGGGGCATTTTTTAAAACTAGGCATCTACTGGTGAGGCACTTCATAGACACATTTAGAAGTTTCTGTTTAAATGCCCAAGCCTGCAGAGTTAAGCATTTTTAATTTAACATACCATGAATAAGTGACATCTGGACCTGCTTTAGCTTTTGAGAACGCTTACAGCAGAATCTTCGTAGGTGTAGGTCTTGGACAGCAAATGGACATAAAGTGTAGGAGAAAATAAGCAGGTTTTTTGAAGATGAAAGCAGCATCAAGAAATAAATCAGTTCTGTATCAGGGTAGTATTTGTCATGTGTTCTTATCTTCACACCTCTGAACATTCTAAGAAATCTCACTTGTGAACACCCACTCAGAGACAAGCAGAGGTGTCACAATGTGCCTTGATGCTGCATTTCTTTCTGCCGCACGCTAGAGCTGATAACTCACTCAGCCCACGAAATCAATACCGTCATTTCTGTCGATTTCCTCTTGCCTGGCAGAGACGTTTGGGCCGTAGCACTAGAAACAACTCATAGTTGCAGCTACAAGTCCAGTGCATCAGAAGAAATGCCTCTGCAGGCTTCCTCCCCTCTGTTCCAGCTTGTGAGACTTGATCAAAGCTCTCCAACAGTTCAGTCTTGGCAGAAAATACTACACCAGAACATTTTATAGTGGCCCAATGTTCATACATTATTTGGATTAAAATAAAGTGTTAGGAGTTTGTAATCTAAGAACTATAGCAACTTACAAACCCAAACGTTGATAAGAGTGACAATCCTTAGCACATGTGAAACTCCAACCTTTACTCACTGGCAGCAGGGAAATACACTGTATGTTATTGTATACAGCAAATAAGTAAGTAAAAACATGATTGCTTGTTTTTTTCAGAGCAGGCAACAGAAAGTGATACAGTAGGTATTACTGTGTGGAAATTCATTATCAGTCACTGGAAATCCTGATGCAGCTTGCAGAAGACATGAGTGGAAACACTATGAGCTTTCTGTAAAAGTGACAGAGTTTTAGCCAGCTGGCCAGGTTCTTTCAAATACCCAAATTACCTTAGAGATTGTTTTTTAACTCAGCCTTTCTGCAGTTCAACTTAGCCACTGGACCTTTCCCAAGGGAAAAAAACCCCGAAACATTTAAGGAGACACATGTGGCTTCCTAAGTACATGCAGCAGAACAGAAAGAAGGGCCAAGAGATGGTTCATTGCCTGATCTGACATCATTTAATGCATCCTGCCACTGCCTTGCAAAAGGCTAGGAGTTCGAGAGAGTAGAGGTTTTTTTCTCCTTAGTTCTCTCTGATAATATTTTCCCATATTCTCTTTGTCTATTTTATGCTTGTTAGAAGCCTAAGAGAGCCCAGGTGGCTGTTATATATAAACTTAAGAGGCTCAGGAATAGAATTTCAACCATTAGAGTTTCATATTAAATTTACGGATATAATTTATGACAGAAAACACAAGTGTTTTTTTTTTTTTCATTTCCTTACACTTGGATTCATTTTTCCCATATCCAGGCTTTGTGCCAGCCCCATTTCATGCACCACCACTTGGCCTCCTCCAGGGCAGAACTCTTCCCAGGGTAAGCAGCTGATGGCAGTAGCTCATCAGCTGCTGAGCCCTACCCATGGGGTGAAGAGGAGAGCATCCTGGGGGAAAATATGTTTTAATACAGTTCTTCATCTCGATTTAAAATATATGCCTTTTCTTTCCCACCTTCAAAAAGCACTGATCTGCTTAAAAAGCAGTCAGCAGGCATCAGTGGGCTCTCATCAGTGGGGTTGAGAGGCCGTACCGGGAAATACCAAGCTGCCCTTTTCAGCTGCTCTCTCTGCCTGTGGTTTGGGTGGGGCAAGGTGTTGCAGAGGTGCAACATACCTCTGATCAGTTCTCTCACCTGTAAAACTCACTTGTTTCCCATCATTCTGCGTATCAGGAATTGCAGTTCATGAGAACAGGCCAAATTCTGCCCTCCACGGTACTGCTATAAATTCAGAGTCATTTTGTTTGCTTCAATAGGTTTATTTGCTCTTTGTCCTTGTGAAACAATGTAAACTACAGTGTTGTGTATCGGCTGTAAGCAGGAGAATGGTCTTCTTGTTGCTGAAGTTAGGAATGTTCTCTGTTGCAGCCTAACATGCATTTTAATCCTAGAAGAAATAGAATGTTGGTTTTTCCCCCCCTGTATTTAGGGAAGAGGGATTTAATGAACCACAGGACTGGATATTTTGTAAAGTACATGCACATTCAGCTCTTTTTTCTTGGTTAGGGACATGCCATTGGCATGGAAAAGGCCCAGATAATTGCTTTTGGAAGAGCGTGGTCTTAAGCAGGAACAGAACAAACTTTCTGCTCAGTTGTCTTTGTTTTGCAGTACTGAAAGTTTGAAGGCTCATTACATGTTTCACCAGAGCCAAAGCTGGTCCCTGTTAGTTGCTCTGCGTGGATTAAGTGGTTAACAATGTTTTGAGAATGTTGGGCTAGATAGTTTGTGGGAACGCCATCTGTTTCCTTTAACACGTAAACAAGGAAAATTGCTGGTTTGAAATGCAGGATTATTTTTTATACTTGGATGACCACAGGCATTCTTAAAAGAGAAGAGGTAAAAGGAAAAATAGTGCTTGTGGGGTATGAAGGTCAATGACATTTATTAGAAATAAATTTGTGAGTGCCAGGCAGTGCTGCTATCCGTGTTATAGAAGTGAGAAAAGGGGAACATTTCCTTTGCAGTCACCTCCTTCCTTCTGAAGTCATCTTTGAAAGTAAACTACCGTCAAAAATAAAACCGTAAAAAATTGTTCAACAGTACATTGGAAGGGCCGAGCATCCCATTCAGAAGCAGCAAGTTCATTTAATATATTTATGGGTGAATATCCAAAATCGAAAGTTACTTCTGACTGGGTTTGGTACCTTTCTTTCTTCATCTGGCCAGCTACCCCTTTCTTCCTCATACAGAAGAAGCAGGGCAATGCCATGTCCTGATGTCCCGTGTGAGGTCATGAGAGTAAGAACAAATGCTCCACATTTTCCCTTTGTCAAGTAGTGTGGGCATTCTTTTAATTACTGGTACAAAATGTTTACTCAAGCTTTGGTGATGAGCTGCTTCTGTTCTGAACTGACCAGAAATAAGCAGTCCAGAGGCATGTTTAGCTTAATGAAAAGTGTTGGAAGGAAAGAGGAGTGGGGGTACAACAGGAAACATTCTTGTACTCAGTACGGACCAGATTATCATCTGCAGGGGATTTCATTGTGAAATGTCTCATAACATGTTGTTACTGGATAATAATCCTCCACACAGGAAAATATACCCGAGTCACTGGGAGAAAAAAGCTTTCTTTCATGTTATCAGCAAACCTTGGTTGTTGCTGGGTTTCTTAAAAGTCGTATTTTCTGCCTTTCATATAACTTTTTCGAAAGCCTAAAGAGGAGCAGACGTAAAAGCATCTGATGCATTTTTATTTGGAAAATAAATGGCACCTTAAGTAGAGTGCAGTGCTAAACACAGACCTGCAGACAGCTCAGGTCTTCTGTCCGCAGTTGCGCTTGCAGGCAGACTTTACTCATGAATACCCAGAATCAAGCATTTTTTTTCTTTAACCTCTCCCTTTCTTTGACAAAAGCTAGACACACCCAGAGCAGGGTTTTGTTTCAACCAAATAAAGGAGTGACCCTGCTTGACCACTGCTTCAGGTCTGGGAAAGAGCAAAAGTGTCTAGATGATACAAAAAGTCCTGCAGTGCTGAGTGAAACTGGCTTCCTTCATGTGGCCCATCTAGCTTTAGTGTAGCTTTTGAGGATTGTATCACAGCACAGTAAATAAAAGCAGCAGCCTTGTAGTACTGTAAATCTTCCATAAGGCATCTGGTATGTCAGGATTTTTTGAAAAATGGGAAAGGCCTGTAAAGATGAGCTACAAGAGTAACTGCAGCTGCATGAAACTCCTGTATGCAGAGTGAGGGAGAATTTTTCTGTGAGTGCTGGGCGTAAGCAAGCTTCTCTTCCATGTAAGTTCCAGGCTCCATGGTGCAAGGATATCATCTGCTTTGTGACCAGGGCTTCTTACAAAAGCAAAATACCGTGTTTACCTGTAAGAAGAGCAAGTAGTTTTACTTGTGGTTGCTTAGGGATGTGGCTTAGTGGTGGACTTCGCAGTGCTGGGTTTATGGTGGGACCCAATGATCTTAAAGGTCTTTTCCAACCTTCTGTGATTCTATGCCTTATTACCTGTGCTGCTTGGATCAGTTCCCTTTTTTATATTAGAGGCCTGTGACTTTGCTCATGGAGATTAATTCTCTGAGCAAGAAGAGAGTGGTGGTGTCTTCTATCTTGAAGGAGTTTAGTCTTTCAGCTTCTGGCGTAGAACAAAACTGAGCAAGGGGTTATAAAAATTTCACACTGAGTGACCAGTATCTGTCTTTTTGGAGTCTGACACAGCCTGAGTCCTGCTTTGTCCATCTAGGCAACAAGCAGCAGGTACCTGAAGCAAAGCCAAACTGCAGCAGCGCATCATTCCTTCTGCTCCCACTGCTGCATGGGGCCTCTGGCTGTCCGCCATGAACACCCTCTTGTTTCTTTTCTCTGGGATGGTCAAGCAGTTTCCCAGCGTATTCGCAAGCAGCCTAATGCCAGTGTTCACAGCAACAGAAGGGCTGGTAGAGATGGGCTACCCAGGAAACAGCCCTTTGTTTTTAGCATACGTTGTCAGTTCTCTGAGAGGATCACTTTAAAACACCGAATGACTCATTGAAACAACTCCATGGTTGTAATTTTGGAGCCCTTGGAAGGAACCTCTGAGTAAACATGGCTTAAAACCAAATCCTTCTGTTTTTTACTGGGGTAGAAAGCATTTGACTGGCAGCAGACAGCTGGGGAGAAAAAAAAGGATGCGAAATATATATGGCAAACTATTCTAATCTGATCACTAGCCCTCACTGGCAGAAAAAGCATGGAGAAGTGATGTTGATACAACTTAGAATTTTCTCTGGCAAACAGAATAATCCCAGTATTACATGAGAGTGGCCTGGGAGAGATACTGTCTGGAGTGACCCATTATGGGAAGCTTCCAATTACTTCAGAAAGAACTTCCTTAAAAGTTTTACCTGTAGATACGTCTTACAATGCAGTAGGTGACTCTGTGGAAGAGGAATGGCCTGTCATTAATGCAACATTTTTAGATTCTTTTTAAAAAAACTTGTATGTACATAAGCCCTATTAGCCCCACACCAAATTGAGCAGGAGTTCTCTCATACGCAGCACTCTGGAGACTGCATCACTTCCAGTTCCTGTCTTCTGATGCTAATTCAAGGAAAAGCACTTGCAAAACCCACGGTCTTCCCCCGCCTGCCAGGTGTGACTTCCTCCTTCCCCCAAAGCCCACGCAGACAGAGCAGGGGCTGGTGCTGCCTTGGGCTACTCATTGAATCAGACCTGTGCTGGTAGGGCACCCACCTGAGGGGGAATCCAGTGACTGTTTCATGGTACAGGGACAGAGAATACACAGCCAAATCTGGGCAGCAAGTGAAAAGAAGGAAAGCCTGTGTTCTTAACGTAGCAGAGAAGAGGTAGGGGGTTAGCATGAGGGGCTTTGCCTGAAGACCTCAGTCAAGAACAACTCACTGTGAAATCTGGCCAGGATGCGAGGATTTCTTACAGCAAAAACTGCCACAGAATTCGTACTGAGCATTTGGGCAAAAAATCTGTTGTGTGTCTCGCATACATTCCTAAGGACAGTTAGGTAGCTCTGGTACAAAATTTTCCCCAGCTGAGTACAAAGCCACATCTTATACGAGCCTATGTAATTTGCCATTTTCTTAGAGCTAAATAGCACCAGCAGAGGTTAAGATGTCAGCATTTCCACTACAAACCCAGTTCTCTTTTGGGGTTAGATAACATCTCTTTTATACCACACTGTACTGAAATTCTGCTGTGCGGATGCTGTCCAAGACTTAAGGCATTTATTTTTCACCAGATTTTGTTTGTAGTCATTAAGGTAGTTAATGGTTTACAAAATGTCAAAAAATGTAAATTCTAAGCTTTCTTGTTTTTCAGAGGCTGTTATTGCATTATATACTTCAAGAATGGCTTGACATTTCCCATCTCTTAGCCACTAACATAGCAAAAACCAAACAGAGACAGCAAAACTGAGCATCCTGCTTTAGAAGGTTTAAGCATAGCCTTTCTATGTAAAGAATTTCCAAAGCCACAACTCACACTCAGTTCTCCAGGATGTTGTGCTGTGGAGCACAGTAACACAAGGAGTCCTGCTGGAGGTGGGAAATACCTCTACAAGCAAAGGCATAGACTCACAGAGACTAAACATAGTATTTTAAGCCTCTGACAACGAGCGGGGACACTCACACCTAGTAGGATCAGTGTACACAGCCCTGATCTCAGTGGGTGGTGTAGCCATCACCTCATGTGGTCTGTGCTAATGGGAGGTCAAGGGGAAGAAGGGATCGAGCTCTCAGACCTGCTGGAGAATCTGTGCTTGAGAAATAGAAGACAGCGTAGAGCACTAGCAAACAGTCATGTCGGGGCTGGTCTGGAAAGAAAAGATGGTGCGTTTGCAGCTGCTAACACTCATTTTAGGGTGTTCAGCTCTCAGAAGGGTACTCAGAGTGGCGTTACTAACATTGCCGATGAAGCATGACTGTTAATAGGATTGGATTGTTTATACCCTGTGCAGTTGTAGAGAGAACATGCCAAGATCCTCAGAGACTTAACATTTCCTCTTTTTCTTTTATCCACAGGTAAAAACACCAGTCAGGTCAGGACAAGGTTATGTTTATGAATTCCCTTCCAAACACCAGAAGGATGCCTATGATATCCCCCCTGTTCGCCCTCTCCAAGGGGTAGGTACCAATAAAAGTGCCAAGAGGGCACAAAAGGTGATGAATTTCTACCAGACTTTTATGAGCAAGGCAAGTTCTCTCATTTCAGAGAGAAAATATGTTTTAATTAGATGCCATGGCTTATTCACAGATCACAGACGTATTTCAAAGTTTTGTTTGATGTTTGCTAAGATTTGGCAACACACCAAACACAAAAGTCCCATTTGTTCTCTCTGTTTTGATCAAAGAGTATATCTAAACAGAATAAACTTGCTGCCTGGGAACATTTTTTTTCCCTGTACTTTGTTGTTACATAGTTGACAGTAATTCACTCAGCAAGGGTAAAATTATTGCCTAGATGAACAGCACCTGTGCAGAGAGTTGTTTTCACCACCTATTGACTGCACATGTCACTGAGATTGAAATACATCTTTGTTCTGGGGAGCACCCTTAGCAGTCAGTCCGCAGGACCACAGACACGTAGAGTGGATGGTTGCAGGACCTGGAACTCAACCACCCTAGATGTAAGGGTGTGGTCAGTTCTGGTCACACGTGCTCCCCTGTTCATCCCAGCAGCTATCTGTAATAGACTGACCCTGATTTACCTCTCAGGATGGAAGTCAGCCATGACTGAGAGAGACACTTCATCTCTCCAGCCTGCTGTCCACACAATTGCCCAGAGACCTAGCAAAGTGCATTTCTTCCTAACTGTCCAAAATTCTAGGCAAATCCAAGACATTCTCCCGTATGAAAAAAACTTGAAGTGCTCTGGTCATGTTCAGACTTTTTGAGAGGAAACACAGAAACTATGAAAACTCACCTGATAGCAGAGCTTTCCCTGAGGTGACTTGTTTCTGTAATCAATTTATTCTTTCTTCAGATATATGACATTCCCCCCACATCTGTTAAGGGGCCTGCACTTCCAGTTCCCATGGGAGAAGCAAAAGCTTTAGGAGTGTATGACATACCACCTGCCAAAGGGGTAAGTATTACTCTGTTTCCACAAGATCCTGTATTTTTGTGTCTGACCAAAGACATGTTCAAACAAGGGTTCATGTATGATCCTGAAGGAAAAGGAGATTCAGTACTTCAAAGACTTCCTTAGGTTTTTAAACTGTTAAAACTGGTAAAGTGAAGCACTGCATCAAAATTAAGGTTATGAACTATAAACTGATAATTAGACCTACATTATCTTTGTGGCAGCATGCTGCCTTTTTGGATTTTTCTGCTTGTGAGAATTTGCATCAAGATGAGTGATAAAAAGTGAGATATTAAAGCTGACTCTCAGTCAAACTCAGGATAAGTAGCTGACTCTTCGAAAGTCAACAGCAGATCTTCTATCCCAGCATTTTATAGGCCATGTGGAAGATGTAAAATATTTTGCTATTCTAGTCAAGGGTTTCATGTTTTATGTTCTGTGATTCAGGTCTATGCTGCACCTCCATCTGCATGCCAAGATGATACAGCCCTGAGGGAAAACTTGCAGGATTTTTCATCTCCAGTGGGCCACAGTGTAAGACAAGAGGGAGTATATGATATTCCTCCTCCCATCACCAAAGCAACTGGAAAAGAACTTAATAGATTTTCTCCTGAGAGCCTATTATTGCCGGGTGGAATGCCACAGACACAGAGTGTTTATGACATCCCTGTGAACCATCCAAACCATTTTCTTGGACAGCAAATTGCACCTGAAAAAGATGTTTATGATACACCGAGGGGAATTGCATTCCCAGGACAACAGACAGGACTCAGTGAAAGTCTCGTCGCAGAAGGAAGAGAAGGTGTCTATGATGTGCCACCACCAGTCCTCCAAGACAGTAAAGCCTTACAGGATGTGACTGATGGGATGAATAGGTTGTCTTTCTCCAGCACAGGAAGCACGAGGAGTAACATGTCCACATCTTCAACAACATCAAAAGACTCTTCTCATTCAGCATCAACTACACAGGACAAAAGACTAATCCTTGATCCAGACACTGCTATAGAGAGGCTTTATCACCTCCAGCAGATGGTGGAGACAGCTGTCAATCACCTCACAGCCTTCATTACACCAGACTGGCGGTCCTACGGATATATGGAGAAACACATCAATGAAATTCACGCTGCTGTGGATAAGGTAGAGCAGTCACTGTTGGAGTACCTCCAGTTTGCCAAAGGATCGGCAGCCAATGCTTCCTGCCTGTCTGAATTCAGCCTCCTCAACAAAATGAGGAGGGAGGTGCAAAGGCTGGAGGACTCTCACCAGATCCTTACCCAAACCAGTCATGACTTGAACAGCTACAGCTGGTCTTTGAATGTCCTGGCTGTCAACAGAGTGCAGAACAAGTGCGATGACTTGGATCGGTTTGTTATGGTGGCAAGGACAGTCCCGGACGATGCCAAGCAGCTGACCACTACTATCAGTGTCAACGCAGAGCTGCTCTTCAAACAGGCACTGGGCAGCTCCCGTTTCAAAAACATACCAGAGAATATAATGAATGCTCCTGACTGTGTCTACGACAGTCCTCAGATGCAGCGTCATGGAGAAAAAGCACAGAACCACTGCAGCTCCCTTCCCCCGCTCCTGAGTAAAGGCCAGCACCCTTACAATGCCGCCAGTGAAGGCTCAGAAAAGAGCTGGATGGATGACTACGATTATGTTCACCTGCAGGTAGGTAAACCCAACATCTTCTTCTGCACAAGGCTATGTAGGAATCGTCTGTGGCTTTTGTAGAAGCTGCATGTGGGGAAGTAGCAATCAATTGTCACGCTAATGCATATTCGAGAGTAATTTCACCAGGGTGATAAGTTCCTCTCAGATAGGACTGTTGCATATGTGATAGTGATAGCCTTTTGCTCTGCCACACTATCCTTTCATTTCCTGTACTCCTGGTGGTGCACTACCAGTGAGGAAGCCAATACAAAGCAGCCTCTTTCTTGAGCTGTGAGTTGTCGTTTAGCTCAGGAGCGGTTCTGATTTAACACAGTCTCTCATGTTACGCAAAACAGGGAAAAGAAGAGTTTGAAAGGCAACAGAAGGAGCTTCTGGAGAAAGAAAATATCATCAAGCAGAGCAAAATGGAGCTAGAGCACCATCAGGTATGTTCTCACAGGTGTATAATCTCTCTGAAATGCAGTGTTCCTCACACGTAAGGAGCACTGGTCAAATAGAGCAGGAGGGGCCCTTCCTTTAGCAGTGTACAAAGGATACAGATAATAAAAAACAAAGAGTTTAAAAACTCTAAAAGCTCACCACGGAAGACAAGCAAGCTTCTGTGATGTCTCACAGCAGGGAACCTGGCTTTTCTGACCCGCCATCCAGTGCCTTAATCGCTGGACCATACTGAATATATGTGCCACCTGCACATCTGCTCAATGAACATCAACACCATCAGCTTAAGTATTGTGCTGAACATTGCTTTTAGTGCTAAATAAAGTAGGTCACAAGATCGAGGGCTGTCACTTTTCCCTCACGTTAATTCTTCAATATGTTGTTGCCATATTGTATGGCAGAAAATTGTACAAGCAATGAGGAGGTGAGAGTTAAAGGGTTTTCATCTCAAAATCCCACAGAGATGACAGCTTTTTAAAGATTGTGTAGGAGTCATTGCCACTTGGATCCATCTCTCTCACTTGTGATTTTAGCATACTCCAAATGAGCAACAGCCTGTAAATTCAGCAGTTTGGGTTGTTGGGTTTTTTTAATACAAATTAAGTTTTTTAGATGCTTTTCCCTTCTGAACTCTGCATGTTTGGATTTATGGTAATCAAAGCACTTGATCTTGGAAAACATACTTTTTACATAGCATAAGGTCAATGTAGGATAGCCAGGGGTGTCCCGAGGCACAAAGTGAAATTGTAATACCTAACAGCATCTTACGAGAATACTTGCTGAAGAGAGCTTTTGTTTTTCCTTTCAGATCAATCAGTTTCAACGTCTGGAGCAAGAGATCACAAAGCCAGTGGAGAATGACATCTCCAAATGGAAGCCTCCGCAAGCTCTCCAGACCTCCCACGACAGCCGCCTGCTTTTGTTCTACTCTGACCAGTGCGAGACTCACTTCAACTCCCTCCTAAACGCCATCGATGCCTTTTTCAGTTGTGTCAACTCTTCTCAGCCCCCCCGGATCTTTGTGGCACACAGCAAGTTCATCATTCTGAGCGCTCACAAACTTGTGTTCATTGGGGACACGCTTGCGAGGCAAATGACAACTCAGGACATGTGCAACAAAGTGATGAACTCCAGCAACCAGCTGTGTGAACTGCTGAAGAGCGTTGTTCTGGCCACCAAGGCGGCTGCCTTGAGTTACCCCAACACGGCAGCCCTGCAGAAGATGGTGGACCGAGTGACAGAGCTCTCTCATCACGCACAGTTGTTCAAACTCTCACTGGTCCAAATGGCGTCCGTATGAAACCCTGCAGAATCCAATCCGTGAACAGCAAAGCAGAAGAGCAGACAAACTGGAGCTATTTTTATGTAAATGTTATCTTTTTTTAGATATTTTTTATTAAATATTTTAAATACATTCTTATGCATTAGAGAGTCTAATTAAATCAGGGATCTGGGAATATTTTCTGGTTCTGTATTATGTTTCTTACACACATTTAGATTTGTATACACAGCATATATGTATATGTTGCTACCTTCCCTAAAACATCAATTAAGCACCTTAAAAAGTACGTGTCAGGTAAACAGCACATATCTTTTGTATATACAGCCTGTTTCCTCAGCATATTTGTTAACTGGATGCTGCACTCTTTTGTTTCATTCCATCTTGATGCTGGTGCATGGACTTGGTTGTGAAACCTACTTGTAGCAATCCATGAAGCAAGTGTAATGGTTCTCATAGAACTCCATTCCCTTCTTAGAAATTACTTTCTATAGGTTCATTCTGTGAAGTTCAACTCCTCTTGATGTTACTTTGTTGTGTAAAACGTTTGGTCATTCTGGCCAGCATAGATGCGCAGCTGCAATGAGCAACACATCAAGCAAGGCATACAGCATTTGGGAGAAAAGCATTTTTAGGCCATGTAAGAAACAGGACCTTCTAAGGAGGAGAGCAGAATTGTATATATTTAATATCTTTTGGCATTCAGATTTTGCTGTTTCTAATAACTGTGCAACATGGGATTTCAAAACTGTAGATGGATTCCCAGCAATGTAATTTCATACATGTTTACTTTGTATGTCCTTGCATTGGCAATTTAATTTAACAGTCAGGCTTGAAAGCCTTATTGTTTATGGACTCAGAGTTATCCTGAGGGCATCCCAGGATCCATTGGGCTCGTGTTTGAGGCTGTGGATGAGCAATGTTTCAAAATACCAATCCCTTTCAGAAGGATTAACATACAAATTGTATTTCGTATGGAAAGAAAAGAGCTTAATTTGAAATAACAGATATTTAAACATCTCTATAGCATATACACAATTTAATGAAGAAATAGCACTTAATTTTCTAGGACATTTTATTGGGAATTAATTGCATCTATTGCAATTCTGACTTCCATTCAACTACTGGGCTTTTTTTCCAGAATTCTGTCGCGTAGGTTGCTGGTCCTTTCTGCACTACACTGTTGCCAAAAATGACATCCTGTTTTAATGGGATCGTTCCATCACTAAGCACACACAGTCCCACCTAGTAATTTTCAATGTAGACCATTAAAAATTGTTAGCAGAGTGTTAGGTTCCTTTAGAAATTTCATGTATGCTGGTTACTCCAAAACCCATATCAGCTTATTTGTTGTCGTTGCCTTCTGTGAACCCCCTAAAAATAAGTCACAGAACACCATTTGCCTGTGGTCCCCAGCATAAAAGCTGTGCTTCAAAGCAAGCAGTAGCTCAGGAAAATTCCAGATGATTCTGGCATTTCTAAAGCAGAAACACTACTGTCCTTATTAATTCAAGGTAGTCCCACGTTAACGTGTTCAGAGCGTTTGCCAGATCACTGGTAACTACATGGTCGTCAGATCAGTAGCACGTGGAAAACAGGTGCTTCTGCCTAACTCCTGACTTTCCCGTTCCGTAGCCAAACATGTGCCTTATTGAAATGGGATTTTTTTGTCTTAGGTAACAGAACCATTTCAGCAGTGTATGAAATCCTGCAGCCCTAATGTATTGTCTTAGAGCGAAGACCGCTCTTCGCTACAGCAACGTTCCAGACTGCAGAACATTCCTGGAAGGTCAGTGGAAGCCAGCACAACCCCAGCTAGCTCAGGATGGGCTCCAAGGCTTGGCCTGGTGTAACATCCTGAGAGGGCAGTTACGATTTTTTAACCTATAACCAGTTGCCAAAAAGCAATGTATGTGAACCTGTTTTGTACTATTGTTTTTTGGGATTCTTTTGGGTTTCCTTGTCCATTTTTTTTTTCTGTATATTCTTAGAAAGTGAAAATGTGTTTCTAAGTGTAGTGGTTATGTTGATAGTTCGTGCTTTCCAAAGGAGAACCTTTATTGCAACCCTGTATTACAGTCTGTTATCTTGTAGAGAGTCATTTTTAAATGATTAAAATTACTAGCTTTTTTTATATAAAAAAAGGCAACTTGGTCCTATTTTTTCTTGTTTTCAGAGTCTTCTAAGCATATTAGAAGGAAATATTGCTGCTTGCTGATACAATCAAAGCCATTCTAAGATGAGGTATTCACTTTCCATCTTTTCACTGGTCAGTGCTTATAGTGTGAAATCAGAACTTGGTTGTTTAAGAGGAAGAGACAGACAGTTTCTCTGCCTGTCCAGAAGCAGCAGGTGAAGTATTTATCCAACTCAGCTACACAAGCTGTCAAGTCCAAAATACACCTATCAGAGCCTACAGTACACTGAGCCCCAATCCTGCCCCATTCCTTGTGTGTATTCCTTCTGTGCAAGCTGCATCCTGAACCACCTCATCCCAGCACCAACAATGGTCCTTCACGTGAGTGGGGCAGTTCCTCTCAACAGGATCCCACAGTAAGGTGGGGTCGCAGGACACAGATGTGCCTTCCACCCCTTCTGGCCTGCTCCCCTTCTCCAGCACTTACTGGTGAAGCCATGATCCACGCAGGAACTGGAAAAGCAACTTTGCTCAGTATAGGCACCTATCCCCCCCCCTCAACCCAGTGATAAGAGTACCCCTCTTCTACTATATGCCAGGCTGAGCATTATATGGGGGTGAGTTCCATCCGAAACAACCCAATGGCTTTAAGGATCATAACGTCTTTCAAAAAGTTACTTTCACATTTCACTGCTGTCAAGGCACTCCCTGCCCAGCCTCCTGTCAAACACCCAGGCTACAAGGAGGAGAGAGAAAGCCCGGGACTGGCACTGTCCTTGCACTGCTAATGAAAGACGTTTCTGCCATGAGGCCTACGAGCAATGAAAACCTTGGGAGCAAAGTGCTTGGTTTGGCTCACCATGTCCTTGCAAGGGGACAGCTGGGGATGCAAGGTTGCTTCCACAGAGTGCTTCATTTTGTTCCTCTGCTAAATTTAAAAAGGTCAACTAACAACAAAGAAGGGACTGGACAAACAAAATAGCTCAGAATAGAAACCAGAGACTCTTTGCTCCCCTCCCTGAGCCACAATGTCCCCATGCAGTTGTCAAGAAACTGCTGTTTGGCAACCAAGTTGATGGCCGGTGTGAAATGACTGTCTCATGTCCAGTGTGGGAAAAAAGTCTGCCTCGTGCTAGTGGCAAATGCAGAACACACATGCCTCTTTACTCCATACATTAAGTGATTACTGTTTCATGTTAATTAGAAAAACGCTTCCTTCCTCTTGCAGAAGGATGAGCAAGGGAGAAAGAAAAGAGGCAAAAGCCATCCTTGAAATGAGCAGATTTTAGAGAAATTACCAATTCATAATAATATGACACAGGGCATAATTCGTACTTCACAACCCCCTGCTGCTACCTCTGCCATTTCTTGCAAACCAGGGTTGTGCAGCTGCTGCCTTTTCCACAGCCATGCACTGCTGCAGCCTCGGCAGATCCGCTGCCTGCTCTTCCAGCACAGGCAACATGGGTGAAGGACAACCACTTCCCACACCATTGCCTGATGCCAGAGTACACCCCAGCATCTTCACATCCCCCATAACTTCTAGGCCCCGGAGCTTTTGGCACTCTCTGACACAAACATCTGGGCTGTGCTTCAGAAGTATCCCTCCCACACCTATCACCAGCTCTTCAGAGTGTTGTCACACCAGTGACACCTTCCTTCTGCCTACAAGCCACACGTCTGCAGCTTTTCAGATCCAAATCCAGCTTTTCCTTATTGAACCTCCGCTTCCAGGCTGCCTGCTCTACCTTAACATGCCCCAATCTCAACCTAAAGGCTTTAGAAGCTCATGGGATTTTCTCCAAAGGTAGTTCTTAACCTTCCCTTGCCATTTCTCCTCTCATGATGTCCACAGCTTTAGTCGACATTTAGACAGAAACATTTCCAGGGCAAAGGCAGGGTCATGCCAGTCCCAGAAGATGACACAAAGCGTTCCTTCCTACTCCAGAATAGGCCAGTTCATTTCATCTTAACCTGTTACACTGGCAGCTTCAAAAGCTGCATGTGCATATCCTTCTTACATCAGTGGAGCCCTTTTTCTGATAGAAGGTTTTCTCATCTCAGAGACGGACTGTCTAGATAACATAGATTTGGGGTCTTTTTTAAAATAATTTATTTTTGTTATCTGCACCCAAATTCCACCTATGACAGCAGCTTTCTCTCTCTAGGAGTCTGGCTATAGCTGTGTGGCTTTCCAACATCACAGCAAAGCTACAGTTGTATCTAGTGCTGCAAAGTCCTTTCCAGAAATTCTTCTGACTTGAAGAGGGCATTGAATCCTCAGCTTGAGAGTACTTGCATAAAGTGAACAGCAGCAGGAAAAATAGCTAATCCAGCCCTATTATAAACCTGTTGACTTCAGAGAGGGCAGGAATGATGTTTGACTTCCTGGGAGGTTGCATGCGGGATAGCACAGACTCTTAGTAACTTGTACTACTTCATTTTCCCTCTGATGTACTGCCCAGAGACAGCTTTACTTGGATTAAATTAGAGCTAAATTTGGAGTGGAGTTCACATCATGAGCAAGGCCTGACCATGCTGGACATATTGCTGGCTGTTGGGATCATTTAGGAAACCCAAGTACATCATTCTCCATTAAAAACCCAAATATTTAGCCTTCAGTGCCAGTGAGTTATGCAGGGTACAAAACAGCCAGTCAGCTGCCTGACCTTGGAAGAGACACCTCTCCAGGGCATTGATTTGAGCTCCTGGGAAGCTGCTGGGTTCAGATCAGGGTGCTCTTCATCCCCCCATCTTCCAGGTCAGTGGCTAGGACCACTTAGGGGTGGCTTCCCAGAGCAAAGGACCAACAAGGATCGTTTCAGGTCAACATTTGAGGGCACAGTCTGGGCATGCACACTGCCAGCTGCTGTAGAGGCCTCCTCTTCAGCCTCTCAGGGCAGCAGAAAATCAGTAGTTGCCCATCCCATGGGCAAAGTTCTTTGTGCCTCCTGATAAACCCTTGTCTCTGCAGAAACAGTCTTTGCTCTCAGATGTTGTGGATTGATGAACAGGAGAAGCTGAAATGCTCAGAGTGAGAGGCAGTGCTGAGCAGAAAATCGCTTTCCCATCTATCCTGCCATAGCAACCTCCTCCCAGCAGTTTGTGCTTCAGTTCTGTCTTTTCAGCAGACAGAACCAGGCTTGGCTCAAACCACAACCGAGCTGCAGTTTGCTTTCTTCTTTCTGCACCTCTCTGGGTTTAACTTCTGGCCCTAGGCCCCCACAAGCAAAGTCTACTGAGTCAATGCTCCTCACAGGAATTCACCTTGTTGCTGCCAGCCTCTCCATCTCCATGAGTTCTCTGAGTCCTTGCCGAGGGCGAAGCCCAGTGCCTGGGAAACCGGTGCCCAAGGAGCACTGCTGCAGCTGCAATGGCCTCGGCATCCACACCACCACCCTGACAGGGGTTTCTTCTTCTCTGCTGAACACGTAGGGAAAGAATATCTTCTTCTGTACAAGCAGCAATTCGACACGCCGGGCTGACTATGGTAAAACCAGGAGCGGGGAGCACAAAGTCTCGGGTCTCCAGGAGATCCATGAAGCTCAGCTCATCTGCTCCAGACTGCCTTGGCTTTGCGGCAGGAACAGCAGCCGCCGCCCCCGCCCGCAGTGGGCTCCCAGAGGGTTACATATTCCATAAGGCCGGGCAAAAATCACAGTTCCCTGGTTCCGTGCAGGCTCGCGCCCACGGAGTATCAGCTCCTGTCAGCCAAGGGAGGGATGTGAAAATCCTGCTGCTGGGTGGGGGGAGCTGTCCTCTGAGATCAGGAGGACTTTTTTTCCTCCTTCCGTGTAATTTCCCTTAATTACAGAAAAAGTGATCAGGGCCCTTTCCTTGATGTAAAGCTGCAGGAAACCAAATTCAAGAGGCCCTTCACAGCTTCCTACTCAGCCAGCTTTATCTTGCTCAACACTGCAGCCAGGGCTGCCCAAACCATTGCCAACCAGGAAAACACAATAACAATGTCCCAGAAGCATCTGCTATTTATATGAAGGCAGACTTAACCGTGGTTAAATGAAGGTTACAGTGAAGGACAAGCAGAAAAATCTGGAGGAGGAGAGCAGAGGACAGTAAAAGAAAAAGCAAAAAGCCTGCTCCGGCTTTAAATTTTCTTACAGAAAGGAATCAAAGTAAATCTTAAAACTTTTTGTGCAGTTAGAGGACCCCGGGGCATTTTGCTGTGCAGTGATTCAAGTCCTCCTTTATTCTCAGTCAAGCTCAAAGAGAAAAAGCCACAAGGGTGAGTGGCCATGAACATGAAAAAGGAAAAATAGACTTTTACTGTTTTTTCACCCTATGCTTTGTTTTTATGCAGGATGTTGGGAGCAGCCCACCCAAAAGCCTTTTATCTCAGGAGGTGACTTGAGCTGGAAACAGGTACCTGTAATTAACTTGCATTCCAGAAGGGGAGAATAGTTAACTTACCTGGCTTTTCTTCATGAGGCATTTCAAAGAGAAATTAATTTTTTATGAATGAGCATGTGCATTCTGCAGTGCTTGACCTGCAGTTACTTTTCAGGCCTCACTACTCTAGGCACGGTTTTCACTTGTCCACTCGCAGCTGTGCTGAAGGAATAAGCACAACAGCCCTGCTGGAAACCTGTATCACTTTCACTGGAATTGCTACAATGACCAAATGGACATTGCCAGAGCAGGGCTGCACTGCACAGGACACCTCATTCCACCCTGAAACAGCAGCAGGTGGAGTTGCCTTTGCTCACTGAGAAGTTAAGGTGGAAATCCACAGGTCTCTCGAATGCAGGCAGTACACAGAACCACTGGCTCCATCCAAGAAGTAGAGCTGCTAAAGATGCCAAGATACATAAATGAGAAAACTTATTCGTCACTCCCTCCTTTTCTCTCCACGGGGTGGTGATGTTCAGAAATGGCTCAATTTGGACCAGCCTGTATCTACTCTCAGTGTGAAACACCTCAGATGCAATTCATCCTGCCTACCTAAAGATATTTGCATGAGAAGTATCATCAGAGTCCCCTTTAAAGTAACTAGAGTCCAATCTATATGATTAAATCTACTGTAGGATGAGATGAATCCTCTCTGGGCTCCAATGATTACATCTTCTTAGGTCTTCAAGGGCAGCTGAGACAAGCAGCTCAGGTGCAAATGACCACATCATACACTCCTAAATTTTGAGGATGATGAACACTACCTGGAGACCTGCCTCCTGAAACTTGGTGGGGCCACATACACAGCTCAAGTCACAGCCTGAACACTAAAACACTGTACAAACTCATGGACTTCCCCCAGCCCACCAAGCCTGAAGCTGGTATTGGTACCATCAAAGCACTGGTCCTGAGGGCTCAGCAAGTCAGGGCACTCCTGGAGCCTGAGCCAGCAAAAGTCACAACCCACATCCAAGCTGAGTATCCCCAGTCCTGCCACCTTCCCCTGCCCTCAGACAGCCTCTAGGCTTTGCAATCAGCCCTGGCTCTGAAGTCCTATCAACTAAAACATGCTCTGTGCCAGATGGGGGAAAAACTGGACACTCAGGTAACTCACACCTCCATGCCTCCATTCTCCCAGCAGTTTTCTTGCCAGCTCTGCGCTCATAGCAGTGCAAACTCCAGGTGGTTACAGAGATCCTTGCTTAGGAGCTCCCAGCCTGAAGGATTCCTGGGTTAGGTTGCTCTTCCTTGTACTAGAGCAGAGAAACACAGGGGAAGAGGAAAATAAGGCAGATTTCCTTAAGGTCGCAGAGGTGGTTGATAGGTGAGGTTTAGTTCCCCTCCATAAGTAATCCTGCATATATCTCTGCCTTGCTGGAAAAGTGTAACATGGAGTTTCAGACACTCCTTTCCAGGGAGAGCATGAACCAGATGAGAGGTTAAGTGGCCTTGGGCCAGGAAGGGCTGAATCACCAAGAGAGGCTAAAGGAGAGTCAAACGATAGAACAACTCTTAGTTTTGAAGTGTTGGTTTCAAAATTATTTCCTGACAAAGTGAATTTGCTTTCTTCTTCTAGTCAGAAATGTTTTGTGAAACACTTTTTTCATTTGCTCTGACTGCTTCTCCACTACCAGCACATATGCCTCATCCCGTTTTCGTCTGTTTTTTTCCTCATATGGGAATGAAGATGACACAACTGCAAACAGTAAGTACCTTACATGGTGAGTACGTACATCCAGCTGAAAGAGTTTTCACATTTTTGTTTTCCTCTTCACGATATCTGAGAAAAAGAACACCTTCTAAAGAGCTTAGTCTCGGTGCTCTATCTAATGACACAAGCGAAGCCTTGTATCAGCCAGGCACTGCCTATGCAGCGACCTGCAGTGGCAGGTACCAGCACAGGAATAAAGAGTCAGGTATTAAGGCACTGTGCTCATTAGCTGTTAACCAGATAGAGAAGTGTCAAGATACTCCTAAAGCTACTTCTGTCCCACCAACCAACAACACATTATTGGATAAAACAAAAGCACCCACTTGGAGGCCAGCAGTATTACCCATATAATCCAGATCCCTGCCATTGAGCAGTTTTGCAGCAAGTGATTCTGCCTCAGGCTGTTCTAGCACAGGGGGAAATCCCATAATTCATATATTTCATATGGAACCATTACAGCTCATCAGCTACTTATCAGAGGGGCTCTGCTACAGTTAACTTTTTCTGCTAAATTCCCATAATAGGCAGACACAGGAGCCTGTAGCATCTCTTCTACAGCAAACCAAAGCCTTTGGAGCAACCCATCTGATCCACATAAGTCACTCACAGGTAATAACTTCAGCAGAAAATGTCAACCTCTACTTCCAGGCAAGAGAGCATAAAATCTCCATGCCCTGTGATCATTGCTCAGTTTCTCATCCTATAAAAACCAATCAAGTAGAAAAGTGAAATTCACTGTTTCCTACATGAATGCATCCATGGCTTCCCAGGAGGACATTGCATGACATGCAGCTAGGAGGCCATTTAAGCTGTTCCTCGGCAATCCTGCTTTTCCATGGGCACAATGAAGGCACAAGCCTCACGCACACAAAAGCCACAGCTGTGGCTCCATCACCAGCTGACATCTATTTTTAAAGCTCTCTCCATGCACACAGCAGTGAGTCCACCAGGCCTGATTAGTCTCTAGCCCTTGCATTTTAGGTAAAAACAAATAATACCTTTTGCACAAGTAGGAATGAATTAGCTCTTCACAGCTTCCTTACACAGGTGAAATCAGCTACAGGAGGGTTGGACAATCTCACACCTGCTGGCTGCAGCTCAAAGCCCAGAGGCAGAGCCCAGCTCTGATCTCTGCTGGTCCTGCTCAGCATGCAGGGCATCCCGGGCAGGAAAGGCTGCCATCTCCTCCCATGTGCTGCACTGAATGCTGGCTTCTTACTGACTGTTCATAGCAGTAAATATGACAGCTGTCTGTGAAACAAAGGAAGGGTTTTCTTCATTCTCGACTTTTGAGACTTTTTTAGTTGAGAGGATGTGCATGTATTCCATTGAGCATTTCTAGCTATCAGCCTGACAACATTTAAGAAAGTAAGAACTTCCCATGTGGGTCAGGCCATGGAGCACACAGCCCCATATTCTATTTCTGATGGGGCAGGTAGGTCTGCTCAGGGTACATTCGCAAGCGAACTCTCCCTAGTGCTCACAATCATTGGATATTGGATGTTAGGAAACACCGCACTGACTAAACCTCTCATTATCCTATGAATTTGGGATTTGCCCGTGGAAGCATCCCTTAGCTGGTATCCGCAGGTTCACAACCTTATCTTTGTGATATCCTGTGGCAGCAGATAGCAGGTTTTCATCACCTTCTGTGTGAAGTGTTTATCTACACGTGGGACATCCCAAGAAATCTGTTGCTGCAGCCACCACTGAAGTGCTTGGTGATCCTAGAAAAGACACTGCTCCTGTCATGCACCTGTACCTTGAAACGGTGTCCTTGTGTTGTGTTTCCTTCCCAGAGCGGGAAGCATGCACTGAACCCACGAGCCCCACACTCACCTCATCCTTCCACACTTTCTTCCTTTCTCTAGGACAGGCTCACCTTGCTGTCCATCACAATTATTTTTGAAGCACCCTCCAGTCCTGGTTAAAGTGTTGATGACGAGCACATCTCACCTAACATGAACTGAAGAGCAAGGGCCTTGGAGAAGGGAGAAAATACAGCGTGACTGAAGGATTTTCTGGTTTTGTGGACAGATCCTGGCTAGTCAGCCTCGGGTTGGAGTCTGGACAAGAGAAAAATAGAAGCCCTGTCTTTTTTAGGACTTGAACACCACACATACAAAAGGTTGGCTTCAGCTGTTCCTCCTGCTGGCCACAGGGCAGAGGCTTCTTCCTCCTGTCCAGGCTCCTGCAGGACGGGTAGGTGGCCACAGCTGCAGTGGTCCAGTGCATTGGCAAGCATCTCCTTTCCAGTGGCATTTACACTCCCTATGGAACTACCTGCTGCCAGGCAGAGGAATGATGTAACAGCCAGTGCCACCCTCAGCCCTGCTTGGGTGTTAGAGACAGCCCAGTTTTTAACCCCAGCATTTCATCTCAGTTTTGACTTTGACAGTCTGACAAGCACTAGAGATCACTGACAGAAGAGCAGCACCGCTCCAGACCCAAACAGCAGATGAATACTCCTCAGGCACACACTTGCACAGCTGGAATAAGCCTGAATTTCCCTGGCAAGCCACATGCACTGAAAAAAAATTTGTTTCTCCAAAGCCCTGTGCAACTAAGTGCTTCCTCCTCCCTTAGCTTGAATACAGAGTCATCAGCAGCATAACTCAACAAGGCTCCCACTATATCTCTATCCCCTAGCTTTTCCCAAGGATTTTGGTCTTTAATGCAAGGAAAATGTTACACAGGCTCTCTGTCCCCAAGTCTAATATTAATATTGTGCTATTAATATTATATTTTATATTAATATTAGACTACTATTGGACTAATAGTAATATTAGACTTTGGGAGAAGGTTTTAAAGTAAGCTGATCATGAGCCCTTGTTTTACCTACTCAGTAACTAGCAGGATTTAGACCAGCTTTGATGGGATGGAATTTCACCTCACATCTCTGCAGTGAAATTGTGAGAAGCATGAGGATGAGTTAAGAAAAGCAGACCTCTCTTGGCATTTTTGAAACCTCTCTTCTCGAAGAAGATAGTTTTGAGGTCACTTTTCTTTACAAAGTAGAGCAACACACGAATGCCCCTAGACACGAGGCTCCATGCATTCCCACAGCTTTTTTGGCACGCAGCATACAGCCAAACAGGAATGCGGCTCAAGTCCTACGAGGAGCTGGCCCTTGTCCTTCCCAAACCCACTAAATAACAGCAGAATTACTGTTAAGTAAGTAACTAAGTAAATAAATAAGCAAATAAATAAATAGTTAAATAAAGCGACATCACCGGCAAAGGAGCTCAGCAGCATCGGCCCGGCCAGGAGGGCCCGTTCCCAAACCCTGGCGGCCCGTGCCATCTAGTGGTGACAGCCAGTCCCAACGCGCCCTTCCCACCCAAACTGGATACTAAAAGCCTCCAGGATTTTACTATCTATTTCTTTATTTAGTATTTCAGACTGGACCTGCACAGCGGCCAGTTCAGGGATGAGCAGTTTCCACTATCCATGCCATCGCTCCAAGGTTCGGGAGAAACAAGAGGAAATCCTGGAAGTAGGGACAAGGAAAAGCAAAATCAAGTCTACCCTCAGTATGTGAATCTTTTGGAAAATGTAAAAACTAAGGCTGCAGTAAGTGTCACTGCTAGAACTTCAGTGTCACAAGTGTTAAACGAACCTCGTAATTTTGACCAGAGAAGCTTTGGATGCCCCATCCCTGAAAATGTTGGGTTGGATGGTGCTTTGAGCAACCCCATCTAGTGGAAGGTATCCCTGCCCATGTCAGGAAGGGTTGGAACTAGATGATCTTTAGGGTCCCTTCCAGCCCAAACCATCCTGTGATTCTATGATTTTGGAAAATAAAGAGGCTAACACAAATTCAGTAAAAGACCTGCAAATCAGAGCCACAAAGTGAAATTCCCAGCTCCCAGCCTTGGCCTGGCTCCTCTGCTGGCCTGGAGGAAAGATGAGCATTTCTCCACATGGCTGTAGTACCCATGCTGGTTCTTGTTTGCCAGTGTGCCTCCAACCCACTGACACCAGAGGCTGATCGGACTGCTTCTGCTCTTGGAAAACCAAAAAGCAAGTTGTGCCAGGATCAGAAGTCACAGCAGATGTGATGCTACCCAGCCACCAACCCAAAAGGGGTTTACGGGGTTATCAGCATTGCAGAGATGCTGCAGACGTGGCAGGTCCAAGCTAAGCACATCCTCTGCCTATGCCTTGCAGACACCCAAGCTCATCCCCCTTACAACCACCCAGGTCACCAGGCAGCATCTCCTGCTTCTTCTGAGGATGTTCTCAAAGCAGGGTCTACCCAGAACTTGAGTGTAGCAACTCTTCATACTTCTAAAAACTGAGACCACTCATGTTGGAAACAAGTGGTGTTCAAGAGACAGATTTTGACACATTCCACCGTGGCAAGGAAATTGCCTAACATTTTTAAACACAAAAAAGGCTAACAGCTGATCATCTGGCATCAAAAGACTCATTTGCCACAGGAACTGCAATTAACTCAAAATAAGCAAGAAGTTCCCACAAAGACAGAAGGCTCCTGATTAAGTCCTTAAATAAGAAGGAGCAGGGCACTGTGCTAGGAAGTTCAAGATTCACTTTTAACAAGAATTCAGTGTTGACACAGCCCCAGTGGTTCAATTTTGCACACAGTAGCAGCAAAACTTGCTTCGAGCCACAACCTGTGTTACCTGTGAACAAATAAATCTGCTGGTAGAAGGCTTTCAACTCCCCATAAAAGATGTTAAAATACTCTAGTGCAGAGGAGAGGAAACTGGTATGACGTGGAGCAAGGTATTCTCCTTTGCAGTGTTCTGAGGAAGACACAGGTTACATGTAACTTCTCATTTTGAAACTTCACTGCTACCTGCATAGAAGGCTGGATGTTTAAATGGAGTGTGGACAGAAGTCAGCTGCCTGGATTGTTCAGCACACCCAGACCCACGGAGAAGGATTCACAGGCAAGTACCTCTCAGGCCACACATCCCACATCTTCTTCTTACCCTTCTCAGTTCAAGTACACTGTCAGCATTTGGGATGAGTCACGGTGGCAGCACACACAAACCAGGACAGCAGAGGCAGGTACGCCACAAATAGTATGTGTACAATACTTAGACAGTGACCCCAGAGTGGCCACATTATGGCCCCATCCCATCCTTCCCTACAAATTAGTGTCTCTCAGCTACCGAAGTTAAAGGAACATTTGTGCTATTAATTTCCCACTGTGGAAACTGAAAAGCCCTGGGAATAGAAACATATGGAAAATAAAGCCCGAGATGTACTTGATCGCAGTGTCCCCCTTTGTAAAAATAAGGCCATTAGTCTTGGTTGGATTTCTACTGGTAAGAGGTCTCCTGTCTCTAAGAGACTTCTCCCCCACATTTACACAGCCGCACCTCCTCCAAAGGTGACTACACCCTCAGACATCAGCACTGGTTGGTTCTTCTGTTGACTCCATGATGCTGTGTTGTCCACCCACAGGTCCACCTTGCCATTCCTTTGCCTGAAGAAGAGTCCAAAGCTGCTACTTGTCAACATTAGCCCTAGATCAGATAAGAGCCTTCTCCCAGGCTCTGTGAACCAGTGCCAAAAAGTCTCCCTTCCATCCAGCTTTCAGAGATAACACTGATTACAAATATCCATAGATGATCAAAACATAAGAGCTTCTGGTCGACATGAAGAACGCAGCAATATTCATGTCTTAAATGTTTAACATAAATCCCAGCATATTCACACTGCCAACTTCCAGTCTGATCACGGATAAAAAAATGTTCATATGACCCAAGCAAGATGTAACACTGCTTGTATTTTACAAAGATTGTGTATTTTAATTACATAGAATCAAGGCCACAGGAGACCCCTGATAGCACAGGTGCGTCCATAGGGAAGGCATGGTACCAGTTAAAACAGCTTTTGGTGGAACTTGTGGCAAACTCGCACAATGGCACCTTTATTCATCCCACTGAAACAGACCACAAAGTGGTTCCTTGGGATCAGCACCAAAGCAGAAAAGCAAGCACGTGTTTCACAAGCACCTGACACTAGTTGCCCATCACTGATATATTAGCCCCCAACACACATCACCACATACAAATCCAACTTTCTGAGGTGAAAAGACTCAGGTGCTCAAGTCACATAACACTGGGGCATTTTGCTGCACTCCATTAGTAGCCTGTTTTTACAAGTGAGAAGAGTAGGACAACAGCAAAAGAGTTTGTTCTCTCAAAGTATTTCAGATTTTTCTTCAAAATCTTAATGTCTGATTATTAAATAAAATAACCCAGGATACAATGTATGCATTTTACTTAACAGAAGCAGCATGAGATGAAGCATGTTCTCACTTCCTTCTCCTGTACATTTTCATTTCCAAAATAAGAACTTCCTACTTCGCCAAGACACTTATTTTAGAAAAACTAGTCTACAACCAATCTTAGAAATATCAAGAAGAGCAGAGCAGGGAGGTGGTTTGATTTTTTGGGGTTTGTTGTTTGTTTTGGGTTTTTTAGTTGCTAAAATGACATTACAACCTTCAAGGTACAAGGCAGAAAAAACACTTTTACTAACAACTGCTCTAGAAGATAAACACTAATCTGTCCTTTACAATGAAGTCATCTGCAGGGTATTACACCAGCTAGAATGTGACTTTTGACAAGTCCTCTTTTGTAGTGTTTCATGCTCAAACAAGCAGTCTAATTCTACAGACAAAATCCCATTCAAAAAAACAGTCAGAAAATCACTCAGGTCGAATATTCATATCAAGTCTGGTTACTTTATTTTTCATCTGTGCAGTCAGTTAAAAGAACAGTTAATGATGAAAACAGACAACCACAGAAGCTTCAGGTACAGTTTCATAACACTGAAGAAGCAAATGACCACACTGAACACATTCTTTATGCTGGTCATTTCCAAACAAAACAGAAGGACATACACAGGTCTAGTTCAGTGTAAAACCTGATATTAAGCAGCAAGGTGATCACAAATTGCAGCACTGTCACATACAACACAGGAAATTACTGCTTATTCAAAGTTACACAGCCCCTGCAACAAAGATGATATGACTATACTTAAAATAAGAACCCGAAATACATTCAAGATAACGGCTGCAACAATAAGGCAATAGTTTTAAAAATAGATCCCACTAAACAAAACAAGACCAACTGTATAACCTGTTGCCTTCATAAGGTTTCAGACTTGGATGGGTCAATTCAAAGTTAAGTGCTTACCCACCACTAAAATTTCAGAAGAACATTGGTAAGAACACCTGAAGACATGAGTATATTGGACTGCCAGCAATCACAACCCAGGTCTTATCACAAGTACGCATCCCACATGCACACAGCTTCGCTCTTATGCATTTGCATGAAGTGCCCTGTACAAAGATTTCACTACAGTTTCCTTCAAGAAAAATTATACATTGACAGAAGACATTAGCATTCCAAAATTCTTCCAAACCGCATTATATAATATACCTTTGGCCTGCTACTAGTAAGATCATTAAAACTATACAGTAGGCAGACAGCATTATTGGCAGCTATGTCACAACAACATTAAAAAAAATTAGCATCAGCTGTTTTAAAAAAGAAAGAGACTGAAAATAACGTTGGGAAGTGAAATGTACACCTACAGACAGTAAGGAAGGGAGAAGGAAGTTGTTTGGTTAGAGCAGATGAGCTACCCAGAGGTTCCACGTCCATCTTATTGCATATTTTATCAGTGTCTGCATTCAAATCCGCATGGATTTCTCCTTCATTATCTTGCTCCAGAGTCTTCAGCACCTCCAGAGCTACCCTGAACTAGCTATGTATATTGCCATAACTTCACATTTCTTCACAGCTCCTAGAAGCAGGGACTATGTTACTGTTTCTGAGCCAGGGACACCAAAGGCATCAGCCTTTTGCTGTCTTCTGTGCACTGAAGTCTAGGTAAATTGAAGTGCAATGGAGTGTCAACACCCTATGTCAGTACAGAACAAGTATGTTTATTTGTAAGCCTATATCAGCAAAGCTTAAGACAAAGATGCTAATTTCTTAAGAAAAATGTACCAGTACTTGATTAGCACTGCTAGACTGGAAATCTCACCATGTGACAAGACAGAAGCACACAAGAAAATTGTGACATTAAGTTGTGTGAGGCAAACTGAAAGCAGCAGGGAATAGAATCTGATTGCTTTTGCTCAGTTTGAATAAATGGGAATTTTACTAATAAAAAAAAAAAAAAAAGAAAAAACAACCAACCATCATTAGACATTCCCTTGCCAGCACACAGGACAGAGGAGGAGACTATCAGTATTTCAACACGTGTTTACACAATAGGTGCATAGCACTGCCTAATCATGCTTCAAAATGTGTCCTTATGCTTAATACATACATGCTAGCAAATAAAACAGTCTTTTAGACTCCAAAGGAAAGTCAGGGCTGATCTTATGTATTTTAATACTGAAACATCCAAATGATTTTAAGAAGTGAATGCCCCTCATTGGATTTTGAACACTATTCACAGCCAACAAATTAAAACATAAAGGCACTAAATGAGTGCTCTTTTCCCAGATGTAGGCCTATTTGATGAAAAACCTAAATTTTGCTGCTTTTAGCCATATAATTGAACCAAACCACAATCTGGAAGCCACAGATTCATACTTCTTAACAGCTGAAAATACAAGACCAATTTTATAGTCCTGATTAAGTTTTTATACACGGAACAATGATCCAAACACTACCACATATCCAAACTTTGAGAGAAAACGGAAGCTGTTCAAGAAGAGACCTGTTGATAGTTCTCTCTCATACACACATCAGAGGTGGTACATGCATGTTTCTCCTCTTTCCAAAATCACATGCATCAATCTTCAGAGCTGCTAGATAAACAGAAGTGGAGCTCTTCATTCTGAAGTGCAATGTCAAAATAGCTGTATAACTCATTCCCAGAGAAAACCAGAGCAACTGCTGATTACTGGTAAAAATCCAGAAGTCCTCCAGCAAATATGAAGTACCAAATTCCCTGCTGGAACACTGTCAGAGCGTCCCAGCAATGGCTGACAAACTGGTAAGAGAGCCTTAACTGCTTCCAGGAAAAAAGTTATGTCAGATACCAAATACCTGATGTAAAGGTGTACAAGGAGAGCTAGAGAAGTGCTTAGTACCCAAATACCAAAGATGACACTTCAGAATACTAAACAGTGAGTAGTGCATAACCCAGGCACCTTCCCATCTCCAACACAGGTTGGACTTGGAGTAAAAGGTTCAGGAAAAACATTCAGAAGCCTAGCAGGACTGTTTAACCTGTAACCCTTCTTATATACAAAAACCAAGAAAACAGGTCTTGCCACCCGATTGCTTTCTTTACATCTCCGTCTTTTTTAAAACAGAGGAGATAATAAAAACCCGCAAATCATGTGCATCTGACTTTTCATATTTCCTTTATACTTTTTATATATACAAGAACTTAACTAAAATTTCACTTTAGAATACATTCTAAAGCAGGATATTCTTTCAACTGATTTTTAAGTTCACGTGCTTTCTCAAGGTTGAAAAAATATATATATTCATATACAGCTACGGAAATAAAACTCAATTTCACTATATGTAGTTACAGTGCTGTAAAGAAAAAATAATTTATAAACTATTTCAAGTCTGAAGTGTTTACTATGTTCAGACTAATGCAAAGGCTAAGCCTATGGTCCAGGACCTGTTCTTCATCTGCATGCTGAGACAGGAGATACAGGAGCTCAGCATTTTTGTGATGGAGATTTCTCTCCACTCCTCCATTCTTCCAGTATTCTACGACTTGCTGCTGAAGCCCTCCCTGAACCTCTACCGCAGCAGCATCATCCACTGGTAGCTCAGAAGTAAAGGTCCACAGGGATCAGTGTTACCTCTTAGGTCAGTTTCTCAGTAAGATCACACCACTGAAGAACACAGTGCAGAGGTGTTAACCATTCACAGTTACTCAGAAGGTCAATGGAGTACTTTAAGTCGTGTCTTCTGTAGGTGCCCTTCGCTGCCGAGCCGATTTCTGTCTCCCTCTCTGAGGCGATGGCGGAGTTTCCTGTTCAGCTTCAGTTTCTGAAGGCTCGTTGTCTCCCTGCTGGGACCCCGTATCACCTATCAGTTCTCTCAGGAATTTGAATTTAGACAAAAACAATTGCCAGACCACATACCATCCTGCAGGACAGAGAAAAAAGGTACTGCTTAGTTACTTCATACAAATCCATAGTCAGCTCTCGGGCAAAGTACATCACAAAAGGGAAAAAAAACCTGATCAGCTCCCATCCTCTATTTGGCGACCCCAACAGCCCTCCACAACACATCCACTCCTTTTTACAGTCCTATAAACACCAATTTGACTTTATTATAAAGTTCATCCTCATCCAAAAGCAACATTTAAGCTCCAGGAAGAACCCTACACATTCCAAACCAAACGGCCACAGCAAGTAGCTGGGTGATCACCATCACCGTCACACAGACAAAAGGTTTTAATTGTCAGGAGAAAAGAAATCCTATGGTTATATCTCAAATAAAGACTCAGGAATCATTACATAGGCACTGTGAAAAGATTGGACTAGAATTTCTACCCTCACTCAGCAAACACTCCATTCTAGAAATCACATTTTAAAAGTTGCCTTACATAATCACTACTAAGCACACTTGCTCGGATCTTCAAATTAATACCATATTTTATAATAAATCCTATTCTGAAATGGACAAGGTCTTCACTTATGCTCACTAAAAGACCACATCCCCCAAATTCAAGGAGATGCCTCATCATGCCCAAATTCCACTAAAGTAGAATTAACATCCTGTGGTAAATTTATGTTCAGGTCTACCACTAAAATACTCTAGGTCGGAAAATTATGCAAGTAAAGAGCTGCAATGACCACATTTCTAGAAACTCTCTTTAAAAATACTTAAGAGCCACCTACTCCTCCTCCTCTCTCTTGTCTAAGTGTTTCTGTAACAGGTAGCCAAAAAAACTTTAAAAAGCAGATATAAATATATCTAAACCTAAGCCAGAATCTTCATTTTAAAAGAACCCACTAAACTTCTCTGTGAAATACAGTTAAGTGGAGCAAAATTTAAACAGCTCTTTAAAACAAATGCTATACAACCATTGTTTGCAACACCAACACCCATCTGGCCTGCACAGAGCTATATATTAATAGTCTCATTCTCTGTTCAGAAGGTCTTGCCAGCCATTCAAGCCTATACTGCTGACCTATTCAGATATTAGGAGTCCTATTTTGCAGAGCTAGGGAAAACTGTCCTCCCAATTACACAGCTGCCAGCAGAAGCAGACTTCTGAGAACGGATAACAGGATAACAGGACATATTAGAAAGGGGGGAGAAAGACTAATAAGTAACTAATAAATAAATAACACTTACATAACCACAGCAACTCTTTATTTCTTCCTCTTCTGTAATCAGAGTTAATATGGGCAATCCATTGCTTATGACAAAAACAAGATCCCAGCCTTCACCTCCTTCCTGGAATACTTTTCATATCCTGCAATTTTTAATTTCAGTAACTTCTCTGCTCCTGAGGAAAGCTGAAGGAAAGCTTTTACACAACAAGCTTTTATGATCTAAACTAATTCCTAGAGCCTACACAAGTATTTCCTTTCCCATGAATACCTAAACCCTTAAATGACTTGTGATTAAATTGAATCTGATGTCCCGCAAACGTACTACATTCCCTTGTACCTTGAAAAAAAAATGGATAGCAGATGGCTGGGTTTGGCTTCTCTTTTCTTTCAGAACTAGAAGTAAAAATTGAGGTAGCAGCTCTTTGAAAGTTGCTTCCACCAAAAGGTATTTCAAGTCTCTGAGACCTTCAATGCTTTGTGCATTCTGGAGACCTTTAATCAATTAATTTTTCTTATAGTTCTGAACATCATTAGAAATAATTAAATTTCCAAGAGCTATGCTCATTTCTAGTTCACAAGGAAAAAGATGCATGAAATATTTCAAGTAAATACAGGACACTTGCAAGAAAGCGCAGAATTCTACAAGGTGTTTAAAAATGTCTTCAACTCCCCAATTTGTTGACAAAGTTTGAGACACTTGAGTTAGAAGCATGTGAGAAGGACATTTTATTAAATTCACTTAAACACATGGTGGGGGAACTCTCAGCCACAAATTTTTTCTTGGGGTTGCATTTTATTTGGCTGTTTAAAATCCTCACCTACAAAGTGAATTATTAAGAGGCATTACTTCCAGAGGAGGGAGGGAGAGAGGAGGATGAGCCAAAAATATTCAGGGCATTCCCAGAAGGGTTTTAGAGCACTTTACAGAAGCATCACTTGAGTATATTTGGTGTAAATAAATATTCCATTAAGGTAGGTATTTTAACTTAAGCTAAATAAAGTGAACCACATGCTTCCTCTATCACTGCAAACAGGCTACTTAATACCCAGAATAACTACAGGGTGTGTGTTGGGGAAATAATAAAGAATGTACAAAGTTCAATCACACTCTCAAGAAAAACAGCACTAATTTGTTTTCAGTGTTTGGTCTGAGTTAGAGAGCAGAGGAGAATAAACAGTACCATAAACAGACTTTGGAGCTCTCTAGCTCCGGACTATAAACAAGACAGTGTATATAATCAGCCAACAAGACTGGTTCTATCAGCCAAACAAACAGACCAGTGGTAACAGGCAGGTGAAACAAACCACGGTGCAGAGGGTTGAAAAGAAAATTACGACAGGCTTAGCCAAAGATAATAGTGGGAAGGGCAACCAGGCTTGAAAACTAGAATTTCAAAAACCTCACAAGGTCTCCCAGCCTGTACCAGAGACCTTTAGGTATAAAGTAATCAAAGTAGAAAGATTTCTTTCTTTCACTTGCTTTACTTACCTTGCCAGCTTGGATGGAAAGTTAAAAAAAAAACAAACAAAAAAACAAACCCAAAACAAACACACTTGTCCAAATCAAGTTAAGACTGCCTCTTCAGCTGAGCCTCCCTGTCGCCTCACTGTTACTCAATAAACAAGATTTTCCTTGGAAATAACCAGACTACTAAAGAACAAGTCATTCCAGGTAAGAAAAAAATCTCTCCAGCAACATTATCAACTAAATACATCATTAAATGAAACCACGCACACAGACACAAAGCCTGGAGACAGATTCACAGTACTGAGTTACCTCTGAATCGGAAGACAATGCATTTTCTACTAATTTCTCATTCTCTTAAGAACACTGCAAAATGGTAACACCTGGCACTGTGCCATACTGAAGAACTGTAAGTTACATAGCAGTGTGTTTTAAAAAAGAAAACAATTGTAAACTAATTTAAAATACATACAAAAAAAGAAGGAAAATGGGCATTTCTATGCATTCTTGTCTGTATGTGGCTCAGTTTAGTTTTGCAGGTTTTTGCTGTAGAGCTCTTCCTGGACAGGAAACTGACACCATTGGTTTGCATCTCTAACACTTCCACTTTGTTCAGGTAAGCTGCTCTCAAAGAAGTCCTACTGGTTTAGCTTCACCACACACAAAACATTTGATTAGAATCAGTCTTTCAGTGCTTGCTTTATTTTCTTTAGCTATTAGATTTACCTTTTAAAATCATCCTTAGCTTGATTGAGCCTGTGGAAGCCAAACAGCACACCCACAACACGCCTTCAGCAAACAAACAGTGATGACATGCAGACTATAATAATAATATTTCTACACTAACTGGTGAAAGAAGTTGCCTCTCAAAGTAGTAAACCAGATCAAATATACATCAGGGCAGTGCAGAGGATCCAGCTCTTGATGTAGCAGATACTTGAATCCAGTGTTGCAAAATCTAATCTACCAGTGTTTTGCAGTGAGGCAAAACAGCAGTTCCCAGCCTTGCAGAGTTTAGTACTCACTAAAAGCTGGGAGCCACCATCTCACTTAAAAATGCCACAGCTAGATGCCATGCAAAGACATTTAAGCCACATTTGGTACCATGCCATATAAGAGGGGGTATGTCAACTCCCCTCCTATAAATTACAATGCAATGTGTTTGTGAAGATGGGACTGTGAGTCAAAGCCTTTGACTAACTCATAGCAGACCTATGTAACATCCCTGCAATTCAGATATTAAACAGATTTTATGATTTGACTAGACTTCATTAAAACTACTTTTTCTGTTACTTTCCGCATCAGCTCTTGGTTCTTCCTAAAGGGGAAAGAAACAGTGATCCAACTACAATGTTACTCCCACTCCAAAAGTGAGGGATAACAAGTATCAGGCCCATCTATTCCATTTACCTTTCCTGGCTTGTATGCAACAGCTAACAGTTTTCTTTATTGGCGCACATTTCCCTCTTCCATTTGAATCAGGAAAAGCAAACAGAAGAAAAACCCTAGGGTTAATATGGAGTACTGGGGAAAAGCAACTTGATTTTTCTTATGTGAAATACAAATGAAACCAAGAAAGGAAGGATGGTGATGCAGCAACTGCACAACAGAGAAGATCTGGCTTCCAGTTCTGACCCTGCTGTGGAATTCCTGTGCAGTCTTGCAAGATCATTTTACTTCTGTGTCCCTACAGATTTGAAAATAGGATGCTATCATGCCGGAACATGGAAACTAATTTAGAACTGAGGTATCACCATGGTGAATGTTGCCTACATTCAAATGCTGAAGTGTCCATCACAGAAAATCCTAAGGAGCTACAGCTGCAAAAAAATGAGCATGGAGCTTGAGATGCTAATCTGAGATTTGGGAGAACAGGGTTCTACGCCAAGCACTGTGTCGGATAACTTCTGCAACCATGCACAAGTCACTTCAACCACATCTCTGGAACAGTGCAGCACTAGTATACTGCCCTAGTGGATAGCTTTGCTACGGAGAGGATCAGACTGAAGGAAGCACTGCTCTGACACTGGGATAACAGAGGATATCAGGTGACATGGTGCTTGGCTCTGCACAGCTCTTTAAACCTGCTCCCATTTAATGCAACACTACCGCTTGCTGCTTGCTGACTGACCAAAGGGAAACTCGCCCTCTTCTCATCTTCCATTTATAAGAATTTCAAAACTCAACTTCAAATTAAAGGATATTTTCTCTTTATAAGTGGTCTAATCAAGCATGACTTTCCTCATCTGTTGAGGTATTTCACAAGAATCACTCACTGAAGATAGCTACAAAACTGTTTAAACAAAGCATTAAAGAAAAGTTGTTCAGGCAGAATTTAGGGCTGAAATGTTTTCCCATCTGCAACTCAATTCAGACTTGTGAAGTGAACCACACATTCATTTCAGCACTTAGAGTTACATGATTTTTATTTTAAGGTTGTGTCTCTCAAACCGCATTTCATTAGCCTCTTTTGCCAAATGAGATGAACACTTCCATCTGTTCCAGTGAAAGCACTTTGGCAATTTCACTTGGCTCCATGCATTACTACTCTGGGAAAATAAAAGAAACACGCAGAGGTAAGCAGTACTAGAGTTCACCTTGGATGGTAATTTATTTTATCCTATATCCTTGACTATGCACAAGTTCCTCCCACCTCAGAGGTACATGGAATACACAAAAGTAGCAATAAGACCACCAGAAAATCAGAAAAGGTGGGAATAAAAAGAGTGGAAGGAAGTTATCTTAGTCCCACTTTTAAAACAGCAACTGAAAATTTGTTGTGTTCACAGTACCTCAATGGTTTCTGTGTCAGATGTGATCAGTTTACAAACGCTAGCTGCAAGCCTCCTGTGCTTCCCAACTAATTCAGATTAACACTGAAAGTAGCAGTTGCCAGCATCCAGACACGTTTAAAAGAAAAGGAAATCAGGTCATTTATTCAAAGTATATTTATAGACATAAATGCCTAATTCACATTGCTGAAGAACCGGTCAAAGTAACTTCTGGTAACTTGTGCCCTGAATTTTGTCTTTTCACTTTGAAAAAAATGGTGAAGTGAATGTTTTTTTCGTTACTTAAGTTTTGATAGCACTTATCACACCATATGTGGATGGGCAGCAGAAATCCACATGATCCTAGGATGTCTCCTGGATATTTAAGTCTATTGCTCTCTGCAGGCAATCACACCATGAGTCCTTTTATGAGCCACTCAAAAATCCAAGTCACAGCTCTTTGCAATCTTGACCCTTCCTCTCATAAGGCTGTTTCAATATGTCTTGTCAGATGGCTGGAAAATATTCTCATCATCAGATCAAGATTACTCCAGATTATATCCAGCCCTTCTTATGTCAGATTTGTCCAGTAATATGTATGTCTCACTGGCTGGCACTTACTCATATCTTGTCACACACAGCACTTAGGCAGTTTCTCCTCCACCTTCTCACCTACAGGTCTCTATTCTTCACAGCCCTCTCAGGGAAACTGCCTATCACTAGCACAGATAAACGATTAAATTCAAAGTAGCCTGTACTCAGCTTTTTTTCCAGTAGTGGTCTTGACACTGTTTTCCTTAAATATTTTCCATGACAAGAGAAGTATAAGTGGTATAGCCAATATTAATTAATTAATAAATGCTGTGTGATGGAAAAATAATTACAAATACTATAAATCACTATCAAATCCTATTGAGTCACTTCTAACAGGGTAACAGTTCAAATCCCTCCCCAAAAAAACCCAATAAATGTGTCAGCTTCCTGTGTTCAGTACATCTGAAATCTAGGTGACTTTCATCAATTATTTTATAAGCTCCAACACTGTTAAAAGCAAAATACAATGAAGGATTCAAAGCAAAGTATTCACGGAATTCAAGATGAATGTACAATATGTAAGCTCAAACTGCTAAGTATTTACAAGCCACTTAAAAATAAAGTTATTAATTACTTCTGCTCTCTTTAAACAAGAAAGCACTAAGCAAATGGTGATGTTAGCAGGCAAAGTTAATGCTTAGCATTTCAATGCCATTTGTCATATACAGACAAAAGCAAAAAGGCCTGAAGAAAATGATCCTTGTTTTTGAGTTTGAACTGCATGTTGCGAAATTGTAATACTCTTTCAGCAAGACAGTAAGCAAGCATCTTGTATGCATAATTTGAAAATACAAAAACCCTAGCAAGTATCGTGCTGCATCTTCTAAAAGTTGAAAAGTGTCCAGTCAACACCTAATGAGGGTAGAGAAATTGAATAAATATCCACTTAGGTCACTGCTTAGTCTGTAACAACGGACAGTACAGGACATGCAGGAAAAGAGCACAAGACCAAGCAAAGCATAGCCTTGCAGTTCCAGTTATCAGCACTTCACAGATTTCCTCACCCAAGATAATGACCAAGATGCTGACCTTTCTTCCATGAACTTTAAAGGACAGAAGTTTCAGCATCCAAAATACGCCTTGTTAATGACCTTGTAAATTATTTCCCCGTTGTGTAAAAGAAAACTTTTTAGTTTTCAGCCTGTTGCTTGACCATTTAACTTCATGTACTCCAACTCCTCTGCAATGATGATATTTCATAACACTTCCCACTTCACCTTTGACATGCTACTCAGTGGTATAGCCATCACCCTTTCTCCAGTCATCTATTTTCCAGGCTTGACAGATCTAACCTGTTTAGAGTTTCTTCACGCAGAAATAACTTCTCAGCTATCAATACAGAATTGCTAAGGAAACCCTATCTTTTTAAAAAGAAACTAGGATTTCATTTTTTTTAATGAGGTACTAAAACAAGAAAATACACTGTGGGAGACACATGCACACGGATGATTCCTATAGCAGTATAATGACATTTTCTTTTCTATTTCAGGCTTCTAATGTTTGATTTGCCTGTTTGCTTGCTACAAAGGATTACACAGATATTTTGGAGAAATGCTTGCAATTACTTCAGCTAATCCTTTCTTCAGGATAATATCAACTCAGTTTGATTCCAATATATTTCTCCATTTAAATTACGTGTATATACATTTCACACTATGTGCATTACTTCGTATATGTTAATACTGGACTTCACTTCCCATTTCACTATCCAGTCCCTTGATAATGTAAAATCTTTTCACAATGCTTTGTCATTTTGACAACAATTAGCAGTTTTTGAACTATTAAACATCACTCACTTTGCTCCCTTAGTTTTTCAGAAACCACTTGTAAACCCACCTGCCACCAAGGTGCCAGGTGGGGTTATAAGTCTCACAAGCCTCTCATCACACACTATGGCATAGTTTGAATTTGCTGGTGTTGTTTTGTTTGTTGGAGACCTCCGAGCTCTGCATATTGGCCACAACATTCACACACTGCACTGCTGATTCCTTTCAAGAACTCCAACAGACCTGCAAGTCATGCCTCCCATTGAAATAACTTCTCTCTGCATATTAAAAAAAGAGAAAAGGCAAGCCTTGGATGAATCATCAAGGTTGGAAGAGACCTTTAAGATCATGCAGTCCAACCATTCACCCAGCACTGCCACTGTAACCCCTAAATCACCTAACCATCAACCAGCGCCACATCCAGATACCTCTTGAACGCCTCCAGGGATGATGACTCCATCACCTCCCTGGGCAACCTATTCCAATGCCCGACCACCGTAACAGCGAAAAAATATTTTCTCATATCTAATCTAAAGCTCCCCTGTCTCAGTTTAAGGCCATTTCCCCTGGGCTTCTCACTACAGGCACAATAGATGCACCTCAGTACAATCTCACGGCAGGTGGTTGTAGAGGGCAATGAGGCCTCCCCTGAGCCTCCTCCTCTCGATCCACGTAAGAAAAAACCTCCTAAGAGCTGTCTTCGATCAATTCTAGCAAACAGATGTCAGAAGCTGAGGGATGCCAGTCCCCAGTTTCCTTCTTGCACTCACTGGCATTTCAGACCCATGCACGTAGAAGCCGCACAGGGTGACTGCTCAGGAGTCCCATCACTAAAAAAAAAAAACCCTCCGTTTCAGACGAAACGCCGAATTAAACACCGAAGTAAGGCTCTGGGAGCATATCAAGGCTGGAAACGACTCTGGAACAAAGAGAAGAGGGCGCTGCACACCACACACACTCCGCCACACGCCGGGGCACGGTGCCCTTTCACTTCACTCAGTCAATCCGAGCCAAGAGGAACCACCACAGATTGCGAGCCCGGCGCGGCGGTGCGAGGGCGTGCGGGGAGCACCAGCACCGCCCGCCGCAGCCGGGCCAGCAGCCACCCCGCCGCGCCCCGGCACCCACCGCACAGCATGAAGAGCAGCACGCAGGCCAGCGTGGCCACGATCACCAGCAGGGTCAGCCCGATGCTCTGCCACATGGCGCGGCCGAGGGGAGCCGAGAGGACCCGGGCCGGGCCGGCGGCCACAGGGGCCCCGCTCCTGCTGCTCCTCCCGCCGCCGATCGACCCGGCGACCAGGCGGGGCGGAGCTCCCGGAGCATCGCGCTGGCGCAGCGTGGTGCGGGGGAAGTGCTGGGAGTTGTAGTTCATCTTCCTCCCGGAGAGGAAGGAAAGGGAGGAGGACCCCCTCCAGCGAGGACTACAAGTCCCGGTGTGCCCTGCGGCACGATGGTGATGGCGGGGGTCGGTGAGGGCTGTGTGAGGGCTGGAGGCGGGGCTGGTGTGGTAAAGCCCGGGGGCGGTGGCAGCGGCTGGACCCCTGAGCAGGGCAGGAGGCCCGTAGGACAGACGGAGAGGTGATTCAAGGCCAGGCTGGACGGGACTCTGAACGGCCTGGTCTGGTGGAAGGTGTCCCTGCCCAGAGCAGCGGGGTTGGAACTGGATGATCCCTCACAACCCCAGCCGTTCTATGATTCCATCGCTTTATGGCTTAGATTTAGGGATGGGGCAACCTGATCTCTTAATCCTCTTTCTCCCTCTTGTCATTCCTGCCCTTGCATCGCCCCAACGGGATCGATACAGGGACAGCAGGAATATCCAGGCCTTAGCCAAGGAAGTGATTCTACACCTGTGCCACCCCGACGTGGTTCGAATTCCACTTGACCTTGGCTCTTGCCCTCTTTTGACGTGATGGTGGCACATCAAAGCTGGCCCTTCCCACTGGAAAGAAATCTGAGGAAATATTTCCCAGAACTGTGAGATAATCTTGGTTGTGATACGGACTTTGCTGTTAGCACTGGAATAAAGTTATAATTTTCCTTTGTAGTGTAAAAGAGGCTGGTTAATGTTTCTAAAACTACTGGAACATGTGTAAATTCAGTACTACAGAAGCTTAATTTCCCATGGGCATGCCACCTTTGCAGCGACACATCAGAGAAAGCTAGTCCAGTTCTTTGCTTCTTTTATGCAGTATTTAAAAATCTCCCAGTTTCAGTGAAGCTAAAAATGCTTTATTTTCCTGAACTCTGAGCATGCACATGCCTCCTCCTTTCAAGATACCTGTAAACCAAAATTACCTGCTTGTGCATTCCCCCATCCACATCCTTAAATTTGCTGTCACTTCACCAAATCAAACTAGAGTGCTCTCTTTCCGATCCTAGCCTTTTCCTGACATTCCAAGCCCTGTTTAATACTCCGCCTGGAGTGTTAAACCACTTAGCGTGTCTTTTGCAAGTATCATTTAATTTGAAACATGTTTTCTGTTACTTTTCAAGTTTTTACTTTGACACATCTCCCGATCTTTAAATGTTGTTATAATTCTCTCGTCAGCACTTGTTATATATACTTAAGCAAGGTTTCTTTTGCATTGCAGACAAAGCAAAGTAGTAACAGTTGCCACCATAATAACTTCTGAAAAATAAGCTTCCTCCTAGCTGCACTGTTCTGTTTCTCTGATTTTTTGCTTATCATCTGCAGTTCGAGTAAGTTCTCTAGATATGGGACTGCGGCCTTCTCTTTTCTGTAAAATAGCTGTCACATTTTAGGGCTATTAAAATATTCCGAATATGTCATCCTATGGTTCCAAACTGGTATAGTAATAATAATAGTAGTAGTAGTAGTAGTAGTATTTGATTGGTTCACATCACATCCCCAAGCATTGCAGAACCACACAGCATTCAGAACTGAAGAAAGAGTTAATGTTTGAATCAAGTAATTTTGGGGTGATAAATATATGCGATCCCTATATATAGGCCTTGGATATTCATGGATATACACACACATAAATATATACACGGATCATACATACCTGATCAAACATATATAGTACTGTTTAAGGCAATTTGGCATTTCAGGCACACAGTGTGGTTCTTGGGGTGTCCTGTGTAGGGCCAGGAGCTGGACTTGATGATTCTGATGGGTCCCTTCCAACTCAGCATATTCTGTGATTCTAGTTGATAGGAAGTAAAAAATGAAAAGAAAGTAGCAATTAGAGCTCTCGTATGTTCTGTACAGGCAAAGGCCTTCTAATCAATGTATGTTCAGTTTGGAAAACCTTAATTTTACTTTTTTAAATGTCCCTTTCTCTAGTTCATTTACCAGGCTAGTCACTTTGTTGTAGAAGGCCATCAGGTGAGTTAGGCATGATTTCCTGCCCATAAATCTATGTTGACTAGTCACAGTTACCTTGACCTTCATGTTTTTGGAGACCACGTGAATTCCAGGACGATTTTTCTCTATGACCTTTCCAGGGACTGAGATGAGGCTCACAGGCCTGTAGTTCTCCAGACCTTCCTTCTAGCTCCTCTTGAAGGTAGAAGAGATGCTTGGTCTCATCCAGTGTCCGGGAACCTCTCCCAGTCAACGCTGGATTTCAAAGCTAACTGAGAGTGGCCTTGCAGTGACTTCAGCCAGCTCTCTCAGCAGTCGAGGACACAACCTCTCAGGTCCTGGGAACTTAAGGTATTTCCGTTTTGTGTAAGTGTTCCCTAACCTGGTCCTCCTCCACTGAGGATAAGTCTTCCTTGCTCCAGACTTTCCCTCTAATCTATTGCCTGAGACTGCTGAATGCCAGTATGAAGGAGCTACTGAAATTGTCCTCAGGACAGACATAAAAAGGGCTTTCTGGCATAATGGCTGAAGCACTGAAATAGGAGATAGATGTATAGGTGAGGATAACTGGGGCTGTTACACTACAACCAAGCCATGAGATACAAGAAGAAACTCTTCCTTCTCCAACCATTTTGTCAGCACAAACGTTGTTATTCTGTTTTTCCCAATGCATGAAATAAACCCTTTCTTTTGAGCCTCTTGGAACAGACTGTGTCAGTTGAGACTTACATGCAGATCTCCATCTGAATGAAACAAACAAGCATATTACATGTATTTTACCTAAGACTTTTCTTCAGACGAAAGTTAATTGACACGAATAAATACACAACTATCCCACTAGATAGCATTTCAGGTGCTAATGTGCCAAAAATCTATGCCATGTCAATGATGATGCACTTGGGATAAGTGAGCTGCAATGTGGGCATTGTTATTTTTCAACATACCATAAAATCACAGGAAAGAAAACAGAATTACTGTTGGACACAAGAAGTTTTCTATTCACTGAGTTTCAGATATAAGGTTGCTTGTACAAATCTATTCTTGGTCTATCCAGTTCCTTAAGTGTGAAGTGGAGTAACAGAGTTGGATATACCTCGTCCATTCCCTGAGGATGGAAAAACCTACTCATGGCATTATGACCTTTTATCCATCCTCTTGTTACATGCTCACTGCATACTGTCAATATTCTACATTTAACACTTTTTCCTATGATGCTCAACACTGATCAGTCTTCCCACATCTTCTCTCAGCGTGTACAACCGCAGACACACTGAGATACATTTTAGGGTTGGGGAAGAGGATGCTCAGGCCATCAGGCAGCGAAAGGACTGCAGCACCAGACCGGTGAGAGAGCACTCAGGGGGCCTCCGCCCAGCAGTGCACGAGACCGTGGGCTGGCTCTCAGCAGCAGCCTTTGACACGTTTCCTCAAAGCAGCAAGGCCCCACAATGCTGTGAATAAGAGAGCTAAAGACTCTTTAGCTCAGGGAAGAGGGGTGCAGATGCTGAGGGCACAAACCTTATTTTCAGGGTGTAGATCTGATGAATCTAGACCAACCAGTTGTTTCACAGCAGCCAGTTAACCACTGTTTGTGTTTGCATAGCAAGACAAGGGGAGGGATCTTATTATCCCTCCTTCACCAGGGAGAGGGCTGAGGCAGACAGATTTGAAGTATCAACTGATTTTTGATTGCCCCTTCTGGCCTGCTTCTGAGCTGGCATGTGGGGAAAATCCCATGCTCCCTTTATTTGTAGCACAGCTTTTGCTGATGTCAGGTACTGCTCAGCACTTCGACAAACCCACACTTGGTTACCCAGAGGGAGACAGCAGAAGGAAGAATGAAATCACTGATTAGCTGTAAAAAAATTATATGTAAATATCATAGAAATTATGTATATAAGACATGTATTCTGGTCCTGAAAAGGAACTTCAGCCACTTAAGATTTTTTTTCTCCTTTTCCATACCCTTGCATCATTCACGGCCTCCTGTTTGTTTATTATCATCTATGCAGCCAGCACTGATGAAGTGGAAGTCTTGCCGAAGGCTATTATTGCAAATAAGGCTTAGTAAAATGAATATGGGCAGGAAGAGCAAGTTAAAGTAATCCAGGCAGTTTTCGTTGTACAGTGTCCTAATTTTTTAATCCTTCTCTTGGCACATATAGTATCTCTGAAGGTAACTGGCAACCATATTAAATTCTGGAGCCAAAATAATGTATAGGAGCTTGACTGCCTGTCAGTTGTACCCCAGAAGCTGGGCAGGTAGTGATAGTTCATGCAGAAAGTGCAAATTGTAGCCTAGCCCCTTCTGCTATTCAGAATATACTTGTCGACCTTCCCACTGCTGACTTTCTTTTGGCATTAATACGCTGTCTTTCCTGGGGCAGGAGTACAGAGAAAGACCTCCGTCCCACTCCTTTCCCTCTGTGTTACATTGTTATTCATCACACTGTGAGCTCTTTGGTGTAGGCCTCAATGCAGCAAGACCACGGTCCCAGACTGGGACCTCCACGTGCTACCCTAACACCAAATAGTAGTGGCTGTAAGAGAGAACGTTCAGGTTCATCCACAATCCACAGCAGTTAACGCCAGCAGGCTCATCAAAGGAGACGTGCACATAGCGAGGAACAGCAAGGAACTACAATCTTTCGTAACAAGTCACCTTCAGTCTTTGCTTTGGAGCCATCAGTCTTTTCCCAGTTCTTGGCTGACTTAAAAGAACAACACGGACTATTTCTATAAAGATGATAAGCATAGGAGGGACGAGAAAATTCTACTTACGTTACTTTATAGAATACCAAGCTATATAACTGAACTGTATCTCTGACTGCAGCCAAGGACTTTTCCTGTTGCAAATGCTTTCCAGCTTTAGCCAAGACTTTGAAGAGTAAACACCAGCAGTGCTGGTTTGTGTCCGAGAGAGGGTGCTAAAACAAAATGTTTACTACGAAAACTTCAGAGCTCCGCAATTGCTCAATTCAATACTTCCTCCAGTATAAATTTATTTTGACTTAGTTTTTATTTTGCTTGCTCGCAGCTGGCAATTTAATACAAGCTTTAGCTTTATGGACATATTACACTAGCTGTAGTTTCAAAGCTGAAAATGACATTTAGAAAGAACTAACCATACCAGAGAAAAACAAGGGAACAAACTTCCAAATTTTCACTTTAGCCTGATTACTCAGATTTGATTCCATGCAGTTTTATTACTGACAGTTCTGAGTTAACAAAATTAACAAAAATTAACAAAAGTTAACTGAAGGAGGGGAAATTTAGGTTAGAAAGAAATTCTTTACTGTGGGGGTGGTGAGGCACTGAAACAGGTTGTCCAGGGAAGCTGTGAATGCCCCACCCTTGGCAGTGGCCAAGGCCGGGTTGGATGGGGCCTTGGGCAAGCTGATCTAGAGGAACGTGCCCCTGATTATGATAGAGAGCTTGGAACTAGCTGATCTTTAAGGTGCCTTCCAACTCAAACCATTCTATGATTCTATAAAATTCTGTCACACTGACCTTGTAACTCCCCATGGTGTCACTACCAAAATCGAAATCTGCAGGTACATAACCATTGTCCTGTGCCAAAAAAATTAGAAAAAGAATGGATAACAGACAAAAGATATCCTCTTTCATCTGAGCTAGATGCTCAGAGACAGAAGTGACATTTTGCCAGTGAGTTAGATAGATGCTGCTGACAGAACAATTTTGTGAAACAGGCATGTGCTGAGTTTAAATTCCAAACTTTGGAAGAGGTCATGGTCAAGAGCAGTGACTGCTAATAGATGACATGGTAATGGGAGACAGAAAGACTTTTCTTTCCTGAACTAAAACTTTATCATGCTGATTGAAACTTAGTGGGAGCTGAGTGTTGCTGGTAGTTGACTGATCAGTGGTACCTTGTCCACCCTGTTTTCTACTGAGCTGCAAGCCCAGTGGGACCTGTCAGCTCTGAAGTCGTTGCAACTCAAAGGTGCTTTTCCTAAGATGCAGAGATATCCAAAACATGACTGGATATAGCCTTGGGCAGCTGGCTGTAGGAGGCCCTGCCTGAACAGGTGAATTGGACCAGATGATCTCCAGAGGTCCCTTCCCACCTCAACCAGTCTGTGATTCTGTAAATTAGGTAGTTTTTGATAAGCTGCAACCTAGAACAACCCCTAGACCAGCAGTGCTCAAGCTAACTCCCTGTGGTATTGCACTTTGAACAGTGGTGGTTGTGTAACAGCATTTCCCTAGAATCAAGTGCTGTTTAAATTGCCTCCTCTTACTCTTGTTTCCAGGGAATTTCAGCTGGAAATAAGCAAGTCTATTTGTCCATATGTCAATTTATTTTTCTGCCTTTTTTCTTAGGACAATATGCTGTTCAACAATCACTGAAAGCTGACTGGCAGAGATCTGCTGTGCTTGGTGCCTGGGATCCAACTAAATGCATGGCATCACTCTCCCTACAAAACAGATGAATCCAAATCCTGCCACAGCCCTTAAATCTCCAAATTCAGGTCATTAGATAGGTGTTAAAAATATCCATAATGCTATTACAGCTTCTCTTAAATGCCACCAGAATCCTATTTGTTCTTCACTGGAGACACTATTGTTTTTATAAAAAAGAAAGTTCCTACTATAGAAGAAAACCAGTTAGGAAGGAAACTATTAATTAATATGAATATAATGTGTCAGGAACAAGGAACTGAAGAAAATAGAAATGTTACATCTTTACCAAACTTGAATATATGTTTCCTTTCTGTTTTAGATGAAGAAAAACAAGAATAAAGACAAAAATACCTTGTATTACCATATTCTTAGGTCTACATTTGTCTTGACACACTAACCCAGATTGTTTTGGACCATAAAGAAATTGGAATAAAAATTGTGAAGCCAAAGCCTTGCAATGCACTGGGTCACAATTATGTTCCTTTGTCAGTCAGCTTCCAAACTTCTCCTTGGTCTACAGCACCTAAAGAATGCTGAATCTCTTGGACAAAGAGGACAATTTTCTGCTAAGGGAACAATTTCTCTGGGGACAAAATAGATATCAAAAAGTGTTTCTCCTCAGTATTTCAAGATGGTTTGTAATGACACAAAGAATTAAATGAATAACCCATGGAAAAGATGAAATAGAGGAAAGGCTGGCAGGTCAGCCTCAAGAATTGAGGCAGTTAGTGTAGACTAACGCACTGGAATTTGGAAGCTTGAGCAAACAAGTTTGCGTCCGTGACAGGGGGTTAGAAATTACATAAGGACACGCTTTTGCGTGAATCTCCTGGCAGTATCATTTCTGGGCAGACAGGCAGCCCCGGGAATATAGCCATCCTCACTGCCTTTGGTGGATGTCTGTGTCTAGATCCAAGAGAAAGCAAGGGCTGAAGTAGTACACGGACAAAGAGCCTGTCAGGAAGGAAGTCTCGAGGTCCAGGACATCAGTGCTACATTTTGGACAAATATAGCATTGTCTGTACATCAAGTACACTTTGGCTTGTGAAGATGACACCACTCCTGCACCACACATAGTCCCTTTAACTTATTTCTACTGTTTGTCCCATCGAAACCAGGAAACATCTCTGAGCTCTGGTCAACAAAGCTATGAACACACAGAATTGAGAAAGCAGCAATGGAAGTGCATGTATGGATATGTAACTTCGCGACAATTTTTCCTTTAGAAAATAAAATAAAAACGAAAAATATGAGTAGATTTTAAGAAATGTTATTTGGATTTCATGTGCCAAAGACCTCTTTATTAAAAGCAGAGGTAAAGAAGCAGAAAATTTTCAACAAGATTTAGTAGTTTAAATAAATGTTTTATAGTAGCTGTAAGACTTTGTTAGCACTCAGAACAAAAACGAATTTTGAAGGTGTGAGATTTTGTGCTTGTTACACAGTGCTCAAAGCCGCTCCCTTCCCTGACTCTTTTTCTGTTGTGTATCAGTGGCTGAGCTGTGATAGGATCCGTAGCTCCTGTTCTGTGTGATTTTTGTTTCCTTCCTAGCCAACCTAAACATTTGCTTATCAGTCCCTCCCTAACAGGCAGACCTCCTGGGAGATGCCACAGTTAGAATCATAGAATCATTTCGACTGGGAAAGACCTCTGAGATCACTGAGTCCAGCCAGTAGCCATTAGGTGGTGGATCTCACTTCGGCACGGTGTGTGGAGGATTCAGGGCTTCAGGTTAGAGAAGTTCAGCTTGCACATACGAGTGCTGGGCCATAGACCACGTTGAATGCAACAGATTCAGTGACCCTGTCTGCTCCCGAAGTGGCCCGACAGTGAATTGAATCTTCCCAACAGAGTAGATTCCAACAAAGGCGAACGGCCGCCATCTGCCGTGACAGCCGGGTCCGTGATGTAACAGCACCACTCAGCCTCTCCCCCTCCTCAGCTACTGCTCCCCACCACCTCCCCGTCCCTCCTCTTTGCTCTGCCCTCCCTCGGCGGAGCCCCAGCCGTCCCTCCCGCCCGTGCCCGCCGTCAGCCGGCGGGGGCGGCGCGCCGGGGCCGGGAGGAGGCGGTGCCTTATAGGGCGGGCGCGGGGGCCGCGCCTGCAGAGCCGCGCCAAGCCCGGCGATACCCTGGACAGCGCCTCGCCGCCGCTCCGCCGCCATGGTGAGTGTCCCCCCTGCACCCCTTCCCGCACACACACACGTCCTCCCGGGGCCGCCTGCCTCGGAGCCGCCGCTGCCCCTCTTGCCCCCCTGCCCCCGCTTCTCCGGGGCCGGCTGGGAGCCCCCGCTGCCTGCTCTCCCTCGCCGCTACCCCCGCTCCTACGGCCCACAATCGGGGCGTGATTTTTCGGGGGGAAAGGGGAGACATGGCCTCAGATGCCCCCCAGCCCCCGTGCGAGGCACCCGAGCCGGCCGCGCGGGTCGGGTCGAGCGGCGGAGCTTGGACATTATAGCGAAGGAGGGAGGGACGGAGAGACCTTAGGGAGCGGGGGAAGAGGGATGGGGGAGAGGGAGCCCCGCGGGCACCCGCGCAGCGCGGGGAGCCGGGCGGCGTGCGGGGACAGGCACGTGGAGTAACGGGGTGGTGGGTGGAGGGAGGGATGAAGAGAGGGAGCAAGAGAGGCGCAGCCCCTGGGCATTCATCTCCCCGGGCCCCTGCGCCCTGCCCCGCTCCGAGCAGGTGCATTCTGCTCTACTCCGAGGCGCGTTTGAGCGTGTTACATAAACAGATTATTCCCGTTAATTTGTTATCTTAATAGAAGCTCTTGCGTTAGCCATGCAATCTGTAGTGGAACACTTTCTTTTTTCTCCGTGTAGTGAATGAACAATGGAGTTTCAGATTCCAGTTCAGCATTTAAAAGAGTTAAAGTGGAACAATGAAGTCACCTATTTAGTGAGCAAGACCTATTCCCCATAGCACATTGTGTCTTTGCAGTCATAGTAACTTTCCCGAAGGGGCTCATCCTGTTTATAAACAGCAATGCATTAAGTGTAATGCTGACCTTACAAAGTAGGACAGTATCAAAGAAATAGTTTGCAGCCTTAAATTTTGAGGCACATTGGGATGAATAATTTGGTGAAGTTTATTGTATCAGAAACCTGAGACATGATTAACAACAGAGCCTAGTTTTTCTTTTATATGATTTAACAACAAAAATACTTTTTTTCCCCTCCGAAATGTCTTTGCATCGTATACAGTAAATTCTGCCTTCCTTGAATAAAAATCAGTTTGGACCCTCCCTCCTCCCATAAATCCAGACATGAATAATATTCAAATAGTCATTCAATGAATTGAAGTTAACTTGAGTTGTCTTTCTAGAAGTTGTGTATCCATCTGCTGTCAGTCTGAATCTGTTTCTGCTACGTATTCTATTTGCCACCAACCCAGCCTTGGGATGATAGATATGAGAAGACTCTGTTGAAAAGACCTGAAATGGTGTAGTAGTTTATTCTGCCTAAGCCCCCCTGGAGTCACCCCCCACTACATAATTGAATTCCTATTTCCTATCAATTTGGAATATAAACACAAAAGCTATGACTGAATTACCATAGCTGCACAAAGCCTAAATTAATACCAGCCACTGATAGTGTCTTCCTTGTGACAGAGGAAGAAGGTTACAAAGATACCTGGTGTTGCATAAGGTAATGTGCATTATTTATCAGTAATTGGTACAGATAATACCCAGGTGCTCAGGAGTACTGAGACAGCTGGAAAGAAAGTTAAAATACCCTGAACTAGTTAAAATGTTTCATTTTGATTCCTTCCAGAGCTGAGATGAAGTCAGTTACACTAGTGCAAATCAAGCAAGCATTAGTTGGTAATATAGGCATTGGCAACCTCGTACCAATGGAAATTATAGCTGAGACCTTAACTGTTCTTTCTGGTTCTTAGAGCTATTCAGTTAACCTTGACATTTTTCTTGAAATGGCTGGAAGCAAAAACCGAAAATCACCATTCAGATCTACACATGGGTTTGGATTAGAAAGTTTTGCTCTTCTGTAAATCCAATAACCTTAGTGTTCAAAAGCTGCTGACATTGCCCAAGCTTTGTTACTCATACGTAAAGGCATTCTGAAAAAAGAATTGCCAATCTGAGAAAATCCTTGAAGTGGTATAACGGCTGAAGGTTGCTTTGGCTCTAAAAGTTTGAATGAGTGTCCTTGGAATAATAGTTACTGAAACGAAAACCTGACCTATTGATGAAAGCTGTTGCAATGATGCTAATGCAGGGTTAAAAGTTACAGCACATCGATTTCTAGATGGACCTGGAGCTTGAGGGCAAGGGGTCATGAGGACATCGGAGTATACTACCAAAGGTATCGGGAGCAAATGTAGGACAAACAGATTTTTGGCCCAAGTGGTGGGAATGTTGACTAAACATTCCCTTCTCTAGTGGCACAGAAATAAGCAGGTGTATGTTGCCAGTGTCCTTTAAACTCAACTGAGAGTTTTTTCAGCATCCTGGGTGTTCAACAAGAACAATCACTATTATTTGTAGAAAGTAGCATAAGAAAACTTTTTTTGTTGTTGTTTTAAAACTACATTTTGCTGAAGCAGCAAACCACTGCCATCATAAAGCATTAAGTATTTCTTCAGCATCCTCACCATATGAGGGCAACCATAGTGGGCTGGTTCTTCTGTTTATGTAGTTCACTGCAGCTCTCCTTGCTTCAGTGAATCTAGGTCAAATTACACTGGCTCAGGATTTGGCTGCACCCTTGAACTTTAAACCGATTACACATTTTGATTTGTCAGTGTATTTTCTGTGGGGTCAAATCCCACTTTTATGGAGTAAGAGGGTGTATAACATTGCACAGTCATGGCAACTTATGCTTACAAAAGACCAGGTAGCACTAAGGTAAGCATAAACATGAGGACTGTATTTAATAGGTTCCAGTATTTATATCTCTACAAGAATCCAGAGGTAGAGGGATAGACAGAAGCTGGAATATGTTTTTCATTTCCTTCAGAGGCTTTGATACCCCTGTAATCTAAGTCAACACAGAAAGACACCTAACTTTTCTAAGCATTCATAAGCATCGTGGCCACCGTGTCGGGATATGGACCTTGATATGGGCATACACTGATTGCAGAACAGACACAAAGGGCCCTAGACAGAGCAACAAATGCCTCTTCTTTGTTGACAGTAGCCAAAATAAACCCCTGTCTCATTGTCCATTGGTGTTTGTTAGTTTCTCTGAATACTGCATGAGAAAGAGTATTGCAAAGACAGTGTTCTAGCCCCTGAACAGTGACACGCAAACTGGAAGAGAACTTTTTTCAGCAGACAGAGATCAACTCAGCACAAACACCTGATGACACAACATCCAGTGCTACAGCACCCACAAGATCTCTCCAGCTCCATCAGAGTGAAGAGGGAACAGGCTTCAGCAGCCCTGCCATCCAGAACAAGAGCAGGAAGGCAGGGGTTTGCCAGCTGGCACAGAATTAATAAGCTATGAGAAAACATGCTGAGAAACTGCATATAGAACCGAAAAAATAGACCCTACTTGCATAGAAACTCAAGAAGAGAAACTGAAGCCTTTTGCACAAGGTAGAATTGATTAGGGAAAAAAAACCTTCCAGGAACTGAAGAAAGAGTCCACCAATTCATTTGCATAATTACAGATACCTGCTTACCAAAACCTGCATGCTGCCCTTGGTGTTGATCCCTTTCATCTCTAGGAAGATCCTTTGATTCTTCAAGACTGATCACTGTATCTTCATTACAAGCAGTCTGACTTCTGAAAAAAAGCACACTCCTATTGTTCATCAGCCACTCGATTTTACATCCGTTTAACTTTGTAGCATCTCTTGATATTGTTGAATAAAAAGGTTAATCGTATGCAAACACTTTAAATTTCGACCTCTGACTCAATCAAATTTGGGAAAAAAACCCTGCAATAGTATTTTCTTTAGGTATTAGTAAACTCCAAAGTAAGGCAAATATAAAGGGCTGGTTATTCCCTGATCTAAGCAAAATTCCAGCGTAAATAAATAGAATAACATCATAATTCTTCCTGATGCTTTCATGCCATGTTATATGAGAGTTTTGTTAATCAGTGCCTGTAAAACTTTAGCAGCTGAGGCATTGATAAGCCTCATACAGAGTCTGAAGTTTGTATTCAGTGATAAAGTAATATGTCACAAGTGCAGCCTGATTTGTAATTAAAGAAGGTAATGGAGAAGGTGGGGAAATTATGAGGATGTAATTAGGTGTACCACTGGTTGTTCCAGCCAGAGAGCTGCTGGGATGAGCCTGCCTTGTGAGGCGGTGGTGGAAAGGTACAAGAAGGATTGCCCAGCTGTAACAGAGAAGAAACACCCTGGGACGTGCAGCTCTGTCACATTATACATGCCACATTTCAGACTTCGAGCACATCAAATTTATCAACCAATTTTTGTGAGTGCCTGGCAACAGTGGAGCTTATAAATCCATTATCTGCATACACCCTCCATGACTTGCCTTATCATATGCTAAATACATGGGCCACAATATCTGAGTGACTGCATCTTTACCCATGGGACTGGTGCACAGCTGACAAGTAGAGTACAGTATGAAATGAAGTGAATATTTATGACTTCTGTGGGGTTTCTTATCTACCTAACTAACAGCAAAAGCCACTTTTGCTTTCTGAAGACTAGTTAAATTCAGATCTAGGAGGGTAAGTAGAATTCTTTACATCTTCAAGAAATGAAATTAACATTATATTGACATTAATACTGAAAGTACTCTGACTTGATGTCAGTCTAACAACAACAGAGTGATAATTTTAAATATTGAGTTCATCTAGGTAATGACTTTTAAACTGCGCTGCATTTCCTTTTCCTCAGTCAAAATTGACTGTGATAAAGTGATAAAGGTCAGCTCTCCCATACTGAAGGAAATCAAACCTTCTCTGGTAGAAATTTGTATACAAACATGCATAATTAGCGAATAAAAAATTAAGATCATTTTCATCATCATTTGGAGAGGTTTTGATTTTTTTCCTCCTAAGGAGGACGGATACGGAAATGAAGCAAGAAATAGTTCATATTCTGTGTCTTCATTTGAAAACCAAACACAGCAAGAAATGAAAATTAAAACTAGGGTGACCAATTTTTGAATACATATCCCAAACCCGAGCACAATGAGCCACAACCAAACTGTTCTTTCCCTAGGTCCTAAAGAACCTCCTACAGGATGCTAGTCAGCAGTCACCATTCATGACGCTTTGCAGCCAGCGAAGACAATGTGGTACGGCAGCCTAACAGGGGGAATGACTTACACACATGATAAAAAGTCTGCAGCTGTTGTTATTTCCTCTATGTGACAATAACTGACACAGTTTACAGACATTTTGTATCATTAGGGCATTACCGTGCAGCACAGTCATTAGCATTTTTATTCTGAGGAAAGTGTCGGTCTGGGTGTTTCCATGGAGTGATGGGTTTAAGAGTCTGAATTTAAAATTCCGGTTATGTGTGGATTAAACTCTAGGATACCCACTGTTGGGGCTGACGGAGAAAGGGAGCTAATTAGCTTGTGCACCCTCTTATCCTGTGCCAGCAGACAGCACTCTGTTATTTGGGTTCCACACACTTTTAAGAAGTGTCCTTGGAGTTCATTTAGGGTTTTAAAAGAGGTAAATTTAGAATTGCTTTGGAAGAGGAGACATAAAAGAACTTCCATACTCTCTGTTTTCTTCTTTATTAAGCTTGAAAATCAACTGTCATTTCCTTTCCTCTTCTTGCCCATTCTTCTTTAAACATGACTGAAGTCCAAAACATGGATTAGCATTTGAAATACAGGGTTTTGCCCTCAAGGATTTAAGGGAAAAATGGAAGGAAGAAGAAAAGTTAAGGATCAGTTACCAGAAGAAGATATTTCCCTCTTTAATTGTTGTTTTGTGTTCTCGAGTGACGTTTTGGAAAACAGGCATCAGATTCTGTTTCATTATTTCCCTACATTACACTCGCATTTTCACATCCAGCTAGAAGTAAAACAATACTTTGTTTCTTGCATTTTGTTGTAAGCATGGATAAAACTGTTCCAAAAAGCAAAGTGCCTTCGAATTGGCAAGGAATAAATGGTTGGCAAACTTTTTGAGAGTGATTTCCTTGTCAGGGAATTGGCACATCTCTTGGTAAGGCAGTTCTGAATATTACTATCCACACCCACTTTCTCTCCAATTGCTGGCTGCAGCCAGCCAAGTTGCTTCTGCTGCAGTTTAAAAAATTAGTTGTGAGGCTGTGCAAGTTCTGATCTGGTAGGAGCTGGTGTTTGTTTCAGAACCATGTTTTACTGTGCACACGGTTTATTTTTTTTTAGAGTTCGTCAATAGTCCATGCAATTCCAGGGGGAAAATCATAAAGTCTGTTTTTGTATTTATATGCTTGTCAATTTATTATTTAAATATCTTCATGTACTAAGTAGTTTAAACAATTTTCATTATGACTGGCTACTCAAAATTATCTTCCTCCCCAAATTCCGATGCTTGTGCGATATGAAAAACATCTCATGCAATGGGATATTTTTTAGGAACAGCTGCATGTGTCCTCTCAGCTGTTAGTATTATGTGCCTTCCTAGAGTAGCATTTCAGTGTCACTTTGCTGTTGTACCAGAGACTGTACTGTGGATTTAAATCTTGAAATCAGCCCTTCTTACCTAGGAGTACCCTCTTACCTTGACTTGACTTCTTTCCAAGACTTATCTTTTAGTACTGACAGAAGGCTATGCATGAAGCCAGACAAAAACTCCGTATTTTCAAGTTAATGGAAGGAAAAGAAAAGTCAAAGACATAGAACACAAACATATCAGAAATCAATTCAGATTAGCAAAGTCTTTATAGGTTCCTTTCTTCTTCCCACTTCCTAGTGCTACTGACAGCAGAAATGAGAGATGTCTTCCAGCCAGCAGTGATCATCACTCTCCTAATAGTAGACAGCTAATTTATGTGAGTTACCTAAGAAATCCAATTCTTCTCCCAAAAATTAGGTACTTCCACTGAAAAATGTCTCAGAAGAATCTGGATTCACCCTTAAAGGCAGCCTTGGAAATTTTTCGTGTTCAAATACTGGAGCTATTGGCTTTATCTGGCAGCTTGATGATTAAGAACCATGAGAAGGTAGTGCTCAATCAGTCCTTCCCCAGAAAAATAAAGTACATCACATCTCTATTTTTACAGCATTCTTTTCAATTTCCAGGGCTCTGTTTTCTGGCAGAAATGTAATTACATATTCTCTCTAAGATTTTTTAATTTTTCTGATATGTGTCAAAAGTATCACAGGATCTTCATGCTCTCCTTTGAAAGCTGAGATACAGCTTGTGATTTCTTGGTGCAGAAACACATTTGAAACTTGTCTTTAAAACTGGCGATTTTTGCAAGGCAACAGAAAAGATAGCATTTAGGTCCATTGTTCTGCAAAATACAAATAGCTCTCCATTTCAGTGAAAACTGAAATGAAAACCTGAAATAGCTCTCCATTTCAGTGAAAACTGAAATGAAAACCTTTTGAGTTCAATGCTGTTAATCACCTTTTGGGTTATTTCCTTACTGCTGTAGACTTTGTAAACCTACATTTTATTAGTATCTGCAAAAACACTTGAAAGATAAAAGGCTAGATAAGAGTTATTTTGGTTACAATAACTTAAAGAAAAACAAAAAAACATCCCTCATAACCTACCCTGGAGGAAAAAGAAGCACTTTTTTCCCCTTTTACATTTACTAAATTAGCAGCATAATTTTATTTCAAATCTGTTATAACTAAAATGTCCCCTCAGGACTACACTTAATATACTTTTTTTACAAAATAATTTATTTCTTGTCAGTCAGGAAGTGATTTTCTTCTGTTTGCCAGACACCTTTGGGAGATGTCAGAATTCAGATCAGAAAGTGTTTTGATAGAAAGGTACAAAGTTGAAAGCCAAGACAGAGAGCAATGTCATTAGGACAGTTGTAGAAGGGAAACAAGACAGCACTATCCCATTTTTCCCCCAGATGTGTTTTCCTGAGTTTAAAGGCGTGTGAGTATTTCAATACTCTGGCTTGTTAAACCTCAGGTCTTGCTGAAGTTTGACATGCATTCTGCAAGCACTTAATAAACCTAAAAACTCCTGAGCACTCGATAGGATAAGGAACATACTGATCAGCTGAAAACGAGAAACCCATACTAGTCCGCTGGTCTTCAGCAAATGTAGGGTTTCATGTGTTCTTGCGTCCTTTACAAAGGCATCCCCCACTGTTACACCTCCAAAATATGAACAGCGTTGATAAGACACTGGTGTAAGTGTAATTCTCAGACGTTTTCATTGGATTCAATAAGGTGGTTGTTCAAACAAAGAGGATAAAATATTATTCAAATAATGATTCAAAGTAAATTAAGAACACTGAACTAAATAACGAAGTAGAAAGCAAAGTGAGATCATTAAAGACCTGTGACACTTCATTTATCAATCCAGAATTAGATGGAGTTTGAGAATTTGTTACCTGAAATGATCATGCATTTGACTCCATAAGCTAGTTTAGGACATACTTTGATCAATATAGGGTTGATCAGCTCCTCAGGTTAATACTGCAGATAACTGAGTTTAAATTAGGAAGGAGAAATATGCACAGTCAGAATGAAGGAAGCTTTCGATTTCAACTAGAGCCCTCAAATAATGCAGTGTTTATACCTAGCTGGGGAAAATACCAGAGGATGTCTTCAGACATCACCTCCTGTTTTCTTTCTTATAACCTTCGTAAAAGAAATCATTTGAAATAGATGGATTTTCTTTAAAATCAGTGATACTTGCAATTCTTTTATTTTATTTGCTTACCTAACTCTCACAGCTATCACACATTTACTCCCTCAGCACGTTTGTAGATCGCACAGACTTAAACAGAGGCATGTATTCCTTGCTATAGTTGGCTTTCTAGGGAAAAGCTTCTTTGTGCTGCTTTTTTTGCCTGAAACATCTTAGTACTGTATGATACTAAATAACTAGATTTATGATTATTACCTTTGCCGCTCTTTCAGATGATGCATTTCACTGGTAAACAATTATTCTGTGTCTGCTGGTTGGTTTTTCTCCCTTATTTGGTGTTTTTTGGGGGGGCGTTTGAGTACAGAAGGTTCTCATTTTATCTGTTTTTAAGGTTATCTGTACTGAAACTTAGATCAGCTGCAAGTGCCATCAGTGCTGCTTCTAACTTCTCCTGCAAAACAAATATATTTATTACATTTACTTGTAAGAAATTGTCATATCTTCAAATAGTTATTCCTAACAACACATATATAATTCAAAGTAAGAAGTGATGCTTATCCTTCTTGGAAACCTGAGCTTGTGAGGATATTCATTTTCTGGAAAGCGGTACTTGATCATTACCTGTGATGTGTATCAGGTCTCAGATACTTCCAGCTGACCTTGCCAACAACTCTGTTTTCCTCCCACCTGCTATCTGTCCACAACAGAGCAGCACCAAACCTCATCAATGCTTCACGATTAAGGGAAGCAAAATTTTTCCACATGATCTCTACCTTTATAATGGCTGTTTCTTCTGAGAACCAGTTCAGTCAGTCCGGATGGCTGCGACAGCCACCGCGGTGCAGCACTCTCATGGAGCTGTTATGTCACATGGAAATTCCCAACTTCGATGGCGCTTGACTTTACAGGTCAGCTTAGGCTGATCCTATCAGATGATCTTCTTGAATGCTGAAGAAAGCTAGCTGTGTGAAAAGCCTCCACCAAGAAAGCCGATCTTCTAATAGTGGACATAATCACAAAGGCACAAGATGTATTGCGAGACCAGCAATACCCACTGGAGTACTGGATGTCTTCTAGTCACATTTTCTTTACATATTATTAGATATTGTGACATGCTTACCCTTTCAAATTTTTCAGGTTTTACTTTTCTTCTTTCAATCAGCAGTTACTGGTAAATGGTATCTAGCATCAAATGATAAATTAGAAAATAAGTGTCTCACAAGCTTGAAATCCACTTGATTTAAAATCTAATGTACAGATTTAAGAAATAGATATTTTTTAGTTAAAACTTCATGCTTCTTTCCCAGAACAATTTATATTCCTAATTGAAAGCTTCCTGTATTGAGTTTTGTACCCGCATTTGTGACACAGAAGTTACACTGTTTTGTACATGGGTAGTGACCTCGAAGTGAAATTGAAAGGCTTTGCATGTGTTGGAAGATTAAGGCTGAAACCTTAGAAGCTGGGATGTGAACTCTCTAATCCTCGGCAGCATGCTACAAACACCTCCCCCTCCTCCATTCTTTTCCTTCACCTTTTTCCACTTACATCCCTATAAATAGCTCAGGAAAAGGTCTACCCGTTTGGGCAGAACTACAAGAAATAGCAAAGCAGATGACTGCAAACCAAGAAAAAGTGTTTCTCTAGTGGGCAAAAGAACACACCCAAATCTCCTTCATGCAAACTGTAGGAACAAGAACAAATCTGTGAGCTGAGTGCTGTTACTTTCAAGGATGTGACTAAAGCAGGATACAACATGACCTATCTTACCAATCCCTGCATGGAGAGCAACAGGCAGAAAACATGCGCAAACATACCTCAAAGTGCAGCACTGAGTTACTTTGCCAGAGTCATTCATTCCCTGTTCTTGAAGAGAGATTAAGATACAAGGGCTCCACTCCTGGCAGTGGGTCCAGTGAGTCTTTCCAAGGGGATTTTTACATCCATGTGAAACTCTGCTGGTCTCTCCAGCAGCCAGCATGGCATTTACCCATAATGTGTTAGGTTATAATTGTACTATGAACGTGCCCCCTCATAAATCTCCTGCTTCTTCCAGGGGCAAGGGGATAGGAATTTGTCCTGGTTTAATGTCCTTGTATAATTCAACAACTTGAGCAGGTTAGACAGAGTATGTATCGGGGTAGATTTTGCCTTTGGGCAGGTACTTAGCCCAGTTTGACTAAATGTTTATAGGTGCAGTTTGCCACAAAGGAAATACAGCTGAGCAAAATTCATCTTAGTAGATTTAAGGTGTAAATAAGACACTCAGTAGAGGGTTTGGGAAAAATAGAAAACACATAAGCATTATTATAGATGTGCTTTTGTGGGTTTTAGTCCGACTTTGTTCCTTTCTGGGCTTTCTGAATTTACAGAGGTCAGTAAAAATCTTAATTTACAGGTATTCCTTTTAAATATAATTCTAGATTTACTGTTACAGTGAAAAGCTTGAAAGTATGACTTTAACTTCTAGATTGTGTAAATTTGCGGAAACGAGAACTTGGTGGTTTAGCTCAATAAAAATGCAGGGCAGAGGGGGTTTGATTTGGGGGATCTATACTAAAGAAGTCACTACAAAAGCTAGCCAAGGATATGAACACCTGTCTGCTCCTGTTCCAGCTGTGCCAGCTCCAAGGCACACACCACCATTCCTTTGCTGCAGGTCACCGTCGTGCACAGCTCCTCACATGAACTTGGTACAGTGTATTTTAAGAGCTCCTGTTTGGATAGTTTCAATTAACCAGTCCCTTTATCTGAAATAGGTAACAGCTGTACAGGCAGCACTGCCAACAGCTCTGCAGTGGCATTCTGAGCCCAGGGGAAGCACAGATGAGAAGCCAGTTGCATGGGAGTCCAACTCTCCAGCCAGCACAGTGGCTTTCATGGTGCTTGAAATGCCACAGATGTTTAGCTCTGATTTAGCTTTTCTATATGTTTATGACGAGTTCAGGGCAGTTAAATAATTGCATCAACTGGAGTCTGTTTCACTCATGAGGATGAAAGTGTTTTCAGGACCATTATTTGTTTCTGAAAAAATAAGGTATCCTATGTTACAATTTTCTATTTACTTATGGAACCTTTTGTATTTATAACATGCTTCTGTACACATTCTGTAGCTATTGCAACTTTAAAGTACTTCAGGAGTATGAAATTAATAGTGGTGAACTTCACAAATTCATTAATATATTGACTATATGTACTGTACACAGTTAAGTGATGCAAACAAAATCTGCTGCATTTCATTCATTTTCTTACATACAGTACCTGTAGCATTTTATGTATTAGAAGTGCATTCTACTTTATACATCCTGACTAGGTGGCTTTGTTACTGTTTTGAAACAAGTATGTAGGAAGTCAGTTTTTCCAACATCTCTCACAGTTTTCCTTTTTTGTTATGTGCTTCACAGGCTGTATTCAATCTTCTACTACTCTTGCCCTTAGCAAAAGTGTGTCTGTAAACGGCATTAACACTGCAGGAAAAAAAGTCTGAATTAAGCAATTATTTAGTTAATATTTTACAAGCTGAGTTTTTGACTTACAGTTTTCTGAAGGGCTGCTGACAATTGCCTGTCAAAGAGTGCAAGATATAAAAAGCACGCTAACGCTTTATTCAATTTTTATATGTTTACATTTTTATACTTTATTTTAATTTAATTTCTTGTCTTTTAAAGAGAAAACCACACAGCCCTACTTTTAAGTCTGCCCAGAGGAACTAGAAATGCTACCAACACAGATGTTCAAATACTCTTGCCTCATCTCCCCTGCCAGCAGCCGAGCACCCCCCAGCACTGGTACGAGCTGTTTAAGAAACTCAGGCAAAACTGTTCAGTGGGGGAAAGCCCTGGTCAGAAAACACATTTTATAAAATCCATTTTGATCCCCCCTGCCTGTATCAGGAGGGGCAGGCAGTCCCTTGCACATTAATCCCTGCCATGGGGACACACTTGCAGACATCTGGGACGGCAACCAAGAAACCTACTGCTTTGGCATAGAGTGCCCTTTGTCTTCCTGCACTGCCAGGATTGTGGGAAAACCAGAGCTCTTGCTTTGGGGTTTTTTGGGGGTTTTGTTTTAATTTGAGGTTTTTTTAAGGTTCTTTGTCCAACAAGCCATGAGATCGTGTGCAGAGGCTAAGGATCTCCAATTCATCTTAGATCGTGAAGTTTGTTACAGTAGAAAATGAAGAGATTTTCACAGTACTAGAAAGGATATGTTGTCAGCTGGTCCCTGTTTCTTTCTCCAGAAAAAATGATTGTGTGTGCCAAGCACAAAATAAAGCCCTACATGCATTATACTAACTTATGAAATCAGCTTCTCAGCAGCAACAAAATCTGTCTGCAAATAGTGAGGAAAACAAACTTATCAAGATATGGCATACTGAGAAAACTGAGCTGCCATGTAAACTTGTTGTTGTAATTCTCCCCTACCATTTCATTTGCTCCCTGTGCCCTTCTTGTTTATTTATTGTGTGGGTCTAACTGTGGGATGCGAGATCTTTGCTGCAAAAACCGTGTAGTTGCACATGTGGCAAATTTTGTGCAAACACTCTATGCCCAATATATATTTGGGGGATATTCTGTTCTGAAACCAAATAATCTGGTAAATCCAAAGCCTTATAGGGGTGATTGCCTCCTTTGTTCCGGTAGATTTGTTTTCCTGTGCTTCTCAAAGTGCAGCTGGCTGTCTTGCTCTTCTTAAATAAGGGGGAATTATGTACTGGTTCTTCATACACAGTTTGGTTAGGCATCCTTTACCAAGCCTAGTTGTTTGGAAGCAGGTAAGTTAAGCTGTGCAGGCTTTTGTATTGCTGATGTAAAATTAACTCTGACACTGCTCTGTCTTCCCAACTCCTTGTAAAGTCAAGAGGAGCTGAACAGACCCTTAAGAAAGCAACCGTAACAGAATTAACCTCTCCCTAAAAAAACTCATTGGGGTTCTTTGCTTGTAACTTTAAGACCTTCCTGCTCCAAAGGAAACTTTCTGTTATTCAAGCCAGAACCAGTTCCCAAGGATTGTTGCTTTGCTTGAGAAAGTGATGTATTCACTCAGGCTGTTAGAAGAAGGCAGAATTTTTATCTATTCTTTCATTTTTAACTGAGTCCTTTTTGTTTATTCCCTCACGATCATACATTCTTGTCACATCGTCACTGACAGGAATTATGCTCCAGCTCAGGTCATTCTGTCATTTTAAATCCGATTGTTAGAGCAAAGGAAAAATGAGGTCAATAATTGCTACCATTTTCTTGGGAACTGACAGGCCACATCTGAGGTCTCCCTAGAGAAATCTTCTTTAATTACAAGTTAAGCTGATGTTCCCCTGTGTAGCAGGTAGAATTGAGCAGGATTACTTTTAAAAGGATTGCACTGATCTGCTTTGGTGACAGTTTCATTTTGAAATTCTGATAACAAGCAAGAGGATGGATTATAAAGATACAGTTCTTGGGAGTGTACACGATTGACACATACTGCAAATTGGGGAAAGACCGCAACTCTTCTTTTTTACTCTTCTTTTAAGGCCATATAAGATCTATTTTAAGTGCTGCAGTTGGCTTGCATTATTTTAGTGACTACTTAGTATGATCGCAAAGAACAGAGCAAAAAAAAGTTTGGAAATTGTAGAAGGGAAATCACGAAAGCAGTGATTCAAGAAAGGGAATTTTTCATCTTGGAGACATTGAGACCCTCAGCCTTTGATAAGATCAAGCAATGAAAAATACGTAAAAGGTGGAATGCTTTCAAGCACTTCAGTTATGAAAGAGTTTTGGGAAACCAAGTAAATATTAATGAGTTCTTAAATCACTCTTCTTCTAACCCATGCAATTGTAGTGCAGAAACCTTCCAAATTCCTTTTCCTTGTACTTAAAAAAAAAAAAGCTTGAACAGCTGATTAATTTTGCAAAAGCGATTTAGCTCACAATAACTGATCTGACAGTAGCGTGACTGGTAAAATAATTCTTGCCTCATTTTATGTGAGCAGTTAGTATTTTCTCTGACTCCTAGCAGGTTGCATAGTCCAGAAACAAGACTGATGTCTGAAAAACTCACACACTTACGATGTTTTCACTTAAATTCTTCTGCCTCTTAGTGCTTTCTCATGTGTGGTATTGATGGTGTTTCAACTTGATTTGAAGCCTGACAGAAACCGTAAAGCAGCTATTCCTCCATTCTTATTCCCACGTGTGGGACGAGCAGGTGTAGCGCTGAGTAGTACTACAAAACCAACTGAAAATAGACCTCTTGTTAAAATTTAAAATCCCAAAGCAGAAGGAAGCTGGATATTAGTGCCCTTTTTTCAGAAGTGAGAAGTCTGGAGCATGTTGGCTCCTCAGTTGAAAACAGCTCAAACTCTCATTTCCAATATGAGTCACCAACCATCAACCCACAACTGACCAGACTTGAGAGAAAAGTGTTCCTCCAGTATCTCCTGGTTGTAAAGGCCTGTCACACAGAACTGAGGTTCTTGCAAAGTGCCCGCTTTTGGCAGCAACCCCCAAAGCCAGGCAATCCATTTTCAGGAGTTTTACACCAAGTAAAGTGTTGCACAGCTCACTCCACAAGTGTAACTGCACTAAAGCAATACATGCTGGGGTTTGGGCTTTCGTCATGCGCTATTATGAATCTGGCAGTACGAGGCAGAACTTGCTCTTCTACTTCACTACAGCTAAAATCTGGCATTTTCGGAGAGCCATAAGAAACCTCTCTTTGTGAAACCTCGCAGTATCACAAGTTAGAACACAGTCTTTTGGAGGGAGAAGGAAAAAACAGAAAGCAGGGTATTTTTTGTTAGCTAGGAAGAGAGAATGAAAACACGAATGCAAAGCTTTTACAGTTTGATCTTCATTTTGTATCACAATGTTTTAGAAAGGTCAATGTTAGAAGATCCAAAAGTAAATTTAGGTTTTTTTTCCTTTCATTGCATTGGGTTATCATCCATTGCATTTTCCAAAACTCCTTTATGTGTGAGATAATTTTATCATTCCCTAAGCTGTTGTTTCAGAGAAGCATTTCAGCAGCAAGGGTTGCCTATAGATTCACACCTGTAAAAAACAAGAAAAAAGTCAGCAGTGAGGGTGGATTTTGCAGCTGTAGATGAGAGGGATTACAGCTGGTGTGGGGCGTGTGCCTGCAGCGTGGTTACAGCCATGAGCAGGATGGGGTGCAGGCATGTTTTAGGAAAGACCAAGCACAGCCAGTCTCCTTGGGTCACTGCCTTTCTGAGGTGACCAGCTAAAGCCTTGCTTGGAGCTCAGAGACCTGAAGCAGAGTGTGCTCGCTGTTTTGGGGGCAGTGAGCAAGCTCACCAAAGGGATCTGCTTCCTCAGGGTGAGGAACACTTGTACCCACAATTTGTACCCACAAGTGCCACGTGGGCAGCAAGGTAAAGGCTCTGCCTTTAGTAGGCCACTGTTTCTCTTAAAGCTCTCTGTGAATAATACTCAGAGAGCCATAAGATGCCTAAGGAGGGGTTGTTATGAGATCCACGTGCTCTGACTCCTGTGGAGGCCACCCAAACTCACACTCCACGGTGGAAAGTGTGGAAGTTCCTCAACCTTCAAGCCGCAAAGTCATCTGCTTCCCTTTCACCAGAAGGAAAGATAACACAGAGACAGATACTGAAGGATGGGGTTGGCTTTCTGCCACCAGCTGCTTTAGCAGAAAATGGGAATTAAGTCAGGGAGGTCTGTGCCAACTCCTTTCTGGCCTTGCTCTTTTCTGTGGTAGCTTCTATCTGCCTATGGGAGCTGTTGGTTTGACTCTGCTCTTTCTCCACTGTGGGCAGTGTCAGGGGATGTTGGCTGGGTCCACAGTTCCTATTGCTTTAACATTCTGGTCTGGTTTGGGTGTGGAAACACCCACAAAAAGTACCATTGGCACAAATGGAACTGCATAAAGGTGACATTATTCACCAGAGACACATGGAATTTGCACTGAAACTTGGTTTAGGTGCACATTTGCCAAAAGATCAGCTTCTAACTCCCCAAAGAGCAGAGCATACTATCAAGAGGAAAGATTTCTTCTTTGAGCCACCTGGTCTAGTGGAAGGTCCCTGCCCATGGCAGGAGGGTTGGAACTAAATGATCTTGAAGGTCAAACTACTCTTCTACCTAACTTGGACTCATATCTGACATCTTTTTATTACTTTCTCAACTGCTTGGGCTGGCACATCCCCCTGAATTTTTGAGGGTAGTCAGCCATCACCAGCATCAAAGAAAAAGGAAAAATTGGAACTGAAATAATTCATCTCAACATCTGGATTCTAGTCCCTGCTCAGACACATACTTATGTTTTCCATAGGGAGACAAGAGCTGTAGCTGAAGAAAAATAAACTCCAGAGTTAACTGCTAGTCTGAGGCTCAGAGCAGATTTAGAATGCAAGCTGAAAGTCCACTGAGATACTAAACAGAGAGCAGGTGTGAACATTGGTATCGCAGGCACCCCTGGCACACCGGCTGCTGCTTGTATCCAGGTACTGCTTTCTTATCTTGGCTGTGTTTGCAAGGGGAAATACTTGTGTAGGTGCCCAGCTCCAGAAACAGCCACTGGCAATCAGAGGGAAGCAGCCACAGCTGCTCAGTTACCACCCTCCAGAAAGGGAGCTCCTGTGCCCTTTCCAAGCCCATCTGTCTGCACAGTGCAGGGAGCCAGGTACCCAGGTCTTGTGCCTTCAGTAGGGAGCTTCCACATCTCCCTTAGGACCACAGAGCTCATCAAGACACCTCAGCATCACACACCACAACACTACAACTCAGACCTCTTGGAAGATTCAACTCTTCCTTGAAAGATCTGTTTGAGTAGAGTGAACACAGAACTGAAATTGAAGATGAAATTAAATTCAGTTTGCTGGTGTAAGGAGCATCTTTTAGCATGCTCCTGGTAATTTAGGCAGTCAAATATTCTGCTTCAGGCTTGATGCAAATACTACTGGCAGTCTCCTGCTTCCCTTCAGGCACTGCTAAGCCCTATGGTAAAATTTCTCTGAGCAGCGATAAATTAAGAGAATCTGAAGTCAAGCCACCTAGACAGCTTAAATGCCAGATAAAACCTCTGACTACATTTAGCTGTGTCTTTCCATGCTTACCAAACTTTACATCCATTCATTTTTTATATCAGAAATGGCTAGCCAATCTTCTTGTTGAGGAATTCACTGAAAACTGCATTTTCTTCCAGGCAGTGTAACCTGAGCAGCTACTGAGGGAAAACCTGCGAGCCTGCCTTCCCTTTACAGCTACCTTCACCTTATCTTCACACCCTCAGTAGCACCATCATCAACTCAGTTCTCTCTTCAGTGACTAAATCAGCACAAGAGAAGGTGTTCAGCACTTCTGGCTGTAATCCCTGTTCGAACATCTGTTCTCAATTCCCTCCAGAGAACACCAACCTATTTGACGAATCAGTTCCCCCACCAATTTGCTTTGTCAGATAACAGGCAGACCTGCAAGCTACCAGCCTCACATAGGCTGCCAACCTGCAGTCGGTCATTTCCAAATACATGCGAAAAATAACCCTCAACTGCAAAAAAAAAGTCACAAAAAATGCTGAATTCGGTAATATCAACTGGGAAAATATCCAGACATTTGCACATATGCAGGCAAGTTTTAGCAGTGGAATGAATCATATATTGCATAGCATGAAAAATTAATACGAGTAAAATATGATCTGGTTGAAAAATGTTGAAAATCAAATAAAGTTTTTCAGACCAGACATGGCTCTCACTGAAACCTTTTAGAAATACTGTATGTTTCTCAAATGTGGACAGTGCTATTCTGTGCTACCTTCAAAGCTGCTCTTGAAGTTTTTAAAATAATTTACTGACCACAGTAACAACATCTTCCATTCTTTGAGTGCTTACTGTCTAATGTGAAAGCCTTTAGAAGAAATAGGAAGAGAAAAGAAACAAAGACCATTCATTTTTTATTTTCTGTGCTAAAGCTGGAACAGCCTTCCTTTGTTTATTTTTTCCACCGTACCGTATTTTTCAGAGATTTTTGCATTGCATTAAAATTTATTACACAACTTGCATTTCCAAAACAAAGATACAGCTCTCTCTTTTCTTAGAATTCTAAAAGAATGACTATATATTTAGATGGAGTAGTTCACACACAGTTCTTTTCCTAGCTGTCCTTGCCTGTTTTCTGCAAAGTAGGAGCATTACCGAACACTGTCCACATATTATATGGGCACCTCTCCGGACCCGAACCGCCGGCAGAACTTCTCTCATTTCCCTTAGCTTCAGTCACTTCTGTCACGCCAAATTACATGCCTTTGAAGGACAGATGGAAGGACTCAGGCAGTGAGATTGCTACAGCAGCAAAGACATCTCCCATGGATCCGTCTTATGTTGGCAAAAGAGCCCTTTAGCCAGCCCAGGTTACCACAGAGGGCTGTGCTTCTTCTAGGAGTTCTGGCAACACCACTTTGCTGGGTAAGGCTTTTGTGGCGCAGCCCCTAGTCTTGGTCAGCCACCGGAGTGGAGAGAATGTTCCAGAATGTGGGACACAGAAATTACCATGTCAAGTAAGGACTCCAGTTTCTGTCTCTTCAAATGATTGCTCTAAAATGCTAATAAAGAAGATCCAAGATAATGACTCTTTTAGCTGTTTTTTTCCTTCTCTCCCTCCCTCCCTCCCAGTACATCCATGGGACATAGCAGCAGTGTCATCCCCCCCTAGCTGTGTTTCTCTCATGAGCTCACTCCAGCTTGTTCCTACTCTCAGTGAGATTATCTAGCAGTGAGATCCATATATTAAGCATAAATTGCACAAAGCAACAGTTTATTGCCAGCTCCTGGATGTCCTGTCTCCCAATTTCACTGGATATCTCCCTTCTTATAGGACACAATTCATAGCAAAATCTGGCTCACCTTTCTGCCTTGAGCTTCAACTTTCTCTGCAGTTCACATATAAATCCTTAAATAAGTGCTTTCTTTTGGGATTTTTTTACATGCACTTCCCCTACAGATATAACACACAAATCATGGAAGGTAAAGATGACAAAACCCTAGAAGGTCTGAAGCAATCTATGACGGAGAATTGTCCCCCGCTGTACATCTTTGATCAGGAGTAATTTTAAATGCTTCAAGTAATAAAAAGCTAAACAATTTAATCTGTAAGCAGTTCTGAGCTGGACTCAACTTTGCTTCATTTCATCCACTATTTCAGCCATTCTAGAGCCAACACTACCATTTACAAAATCTTCTTTAATATTTGTGTATTTAAATATATGCATGGTAACATCTAAGATCAGTTTCTTTAAACATGCTGATAAATTTGGATTAATTCCAGTACTTCTCAGTCACTGACTCTGTACAGAGCAGAGCTCTTCAGGGAATTAAGGAAAAATTGCCATTTAAATAACAAAAATCATCATATAGCTAATACATGTATTTTCTATCAGGGTAGTTTAAAACATCACAGTTACTTCCAGGAGCTGTATCAGAGAGCAGAGGCTGGCACCCATTTCCACTTTTTCTTTGAAGTCTGAAATGAGATCTTGTTTTGTACAGAGTATCGTAATTTCTATGTAGCTGTGTAAGAACAAGCAACAAATTATCTCAGATTTTTGAGGCGCTGAATGACGTTCAAAGCTTTTGAATGAAAAAAAAACCCAAACCAACAATAATACAAAGGGTTTCCAGACAGCATAAGTAAGATTGAATGCAGTTTACTCATCTGAAAGAAGTTTATTTCAGAAAGATTTTTCATGTTTCTATTGGATCCGGATAGTTTGGTTATAAAGCTATATAAAGAGAAAACCTAAATCACTTGAGGCAGTGTTTTCACTGGGCAATAAATAATGCCTAATGACAGATCATTGGTATTTTGAGAAATCAAAAGTATTTTTGACAAATCAAAGTTATTTTGATATCTGCACTGTTTAGATAGCATTTACCTAATTTTTTTCATAACTTATACTACTTTTGCTAAAACTGCTGGAAAACCAGTAGACATCGGTCTCTCACTGAAGACCAACACTGACAAAGATACATAAACACAGAACAAGAAGTGATATATTTTTTACGTACCCGGTGAAATTGTGTTTTAGGTGCAATGGCATGAAAACTAATTCACTCATGTGCACTGTGCCACCTATTCACTTGCTTATATTTCTGTGCGAAATTACTGAAATATCTCATTAGACAGATCCCTGTTGCTTTATCATCATTGCCTTTATTCTCCCTCCCCATCTTTCCATTTGGGTGATTTGATTTGCTCAGATAACCTACTGTCTTTTTTATAGGTTTAGGTGAATAGATCTTACACAGATCTGTCCAAAATCCTGCCAAGGAATATACATTGCTAATACCCAGAGCAATGTCCTGTACAAAAGAAGAAACAACATGAAAGACATGTTAATCTTTAGCCTTGTAACCCAAATACCTTCATTGATAAAGGCTGTTACAGTGATTTGCCAGAGAGAAGTGAGTTGTCTGAGCACATGGATTTGTTGAGATTGGTTTTATTTGCTTTTCTTTAGAAGTGTGACAGATCATGTTGAGCAGGACATTTGAATCTAATCTGCCCAGAGGTACTATTAAGGACATATTCTAAAACCCAGAAATACAATATAGTCTCTTGTAGCAGTGTTGACAGGAAGGTGACAAGACTAGTCACACAAAATTACCTCCTTTTTTTCAAGTAGGATTTTTTTTCCAAACTATTACTACTAGTTTTAGATATATAAACAAATATATTTTCGATAACAATCTTACAAATCTATGTCTTGTAAATCTGGGTTTTTCTTCCTGAAACTAAAACAAGCTGTAAAATGTTGAAAGAGAGGCAAAGGCTAGGACATTCTTAAGAACAGTATTTGTTTCTCTGCTGCACCTCCTTGAAAACGTTCTACTCTCAAATTACCAATGAAAGCAACCCAGGCACTGAATTTTTGTAGTGCTAATTAAAATAGATAGGGGTTGTCAGCTGGTACAAGTCTCCTCTGTGTCATTCAAACACACTTTTAAGGAGGTAGATTAAGCTTCAGACTGGCTCATCTACTCAGCGTGCTGCCTGCTCACCCTAACCAGGTGTAAGAGGTTGCAAGTTGGAGCGATGAAGGACAGTAACCTGTGTTGGTGGGGATGTTGATCTGCTTGAGGGTGGAAAGGCCCTGCAGAAGGATCTGGACAGGCTGAATTGATGGGTTGAGGCCAGTGGTGCGAGGTCCAGCAAGGCCCATGAAGTGTTACAGGCTTGCAGCAGAGTGGCTGGAAAGCTGCCCTGCAGAAAAGGACCTGGACCAGTTGACAGTCAGTGGAAAGCAAGCTAGCAGTGTGCCCAGGTGGCCAAGGAGGCCAAGGGCATCCTGGTCTGTATCAGCAGTAGTGTGGCCAGCAGGACCAGGGCTGTGATTGTCCTCCTGTGCTCAGCACTGGTGAGGCCATACCTCCAGTCTTGTATTTAGTGAGGCTTGGGTGTATTGTGAGGCTTGGGTGCCTCACTAGAAGAACAACATTGAGGTGCTGGAGCAAGTCCAGAGAAGGGCAGTGGAGCTGGGGAAAGGTCTGGAGCACAAGTCCTGTGAGGAGCAGCTGAGGGAGCTGGGGGTGTTTAGCCTGGGGAAGAGGAGGCTCAGGGGGGACCTTATCACTCTCTACAACCACCTGAAAGGAGGCTGTGGCCACGTGGGGGTCGGCCTCTTATCCCAGGTAACCAGTGGACAGGAGGAAGTAGCCTCAAATTGTGCCAGGGAAGGTTTTGATTAGGTGTTAGGAAAAATTTCTTCTCTGAAGGGGTTGTTAAGCTCTGGATAATTTTATCACTATCCCTGGAGGTATTTAAAAGATGTGTTTGGCACTCAGTGACATGGTCCAGTGGTGGTTTGCAGTGCTGGGTTTACAGATGGACTCAATGACCTAAAAGGTCTTTTGCAACCTAAACAATTCTATGATTCTTTTCTTTTATTCTGCTCTTTCTTCTTAATATTCTACAATTCCTGTTCCTCCATCTAACTGTTAGAAGCATTCAGTACCTAATTTCCATTTCAGTGCAGCCAAGAATAGGTTTGTCTAAAGTATTTTAATATAAAAGAAGTATACATGGTGTTTTACTTTGTTCTGGACATGTAAGATTTGTTTATGTAATGTAAGCATGAAAGCAAATAACTTTGCATGCTCGTTCCTGCAAGTCACTCAAATCCATTACGATAGTTTTTCCAAAACAGTCTTTTAAGTCTAACCACAAAACCATGAAGCACAGGAGTAGGTCTGTTTCAAATTAATGCAGCGGGTGGGCACATCACAGACAAACAGCAGTGTGGCATTTCCCAAAGGGGAGTATCATTGTCGTGAAATAATAACAGAACTACTGCATAGCTCAAGGAGGTAAAAATGGAAGCAGATTTTTTGCACAAGTCCCACACCTGGAAATCGAGTCACCTCCTGTGACAGAAGCCATCATGAGGCTGCTAAGGTAATTGTCTGAAATTCAGAAAATACCTTTCTTCGTGGGCTGTAGCCAGTACACTTTCTTAAAAGCTCGTTTAGTTTCCTCAGTGCTGTGAAGGTGAAGTATGAGAAACTGTTTTGTATAGAGAAACCTTTTTGTATCGTGAGTCATCAGTTTCTTTTGAGCAAGTCTTTTTTTTTTTTCTTTTTTTGGTTTGGAAAAATATAGACTTTTAGTTTGTTTTGGGGGTTTTGTTGTGCTTTTCTCCAAGAAAACATGAATGCAGCAGCATCTTGCAGAGACAGAGGTTTACAGCCTAAGGTGGTGAAAGAACCTCTTATTGCCACATGTTGACACAAAATCTGTCCTGTCCGCTTTGAACAATCTGAGGACCACAATCAAGACTGGAAGAAACAGAAGGAAGGGGCTTGGTAGTGCCAGGAGCTTGTCCCTGCCCAGATCACAACCCAGTCCCAGCAGAGGAATGGAGAGGCCAGGGCTGGGCCTTCCAGGGTGCAAATATGGTTCTTCATACAGCAAATCTGTTAATGGTGTCTGCAGTCCAGGCTGGTGTGGAGATTATCTGGCATTCAAATGTGCCCACAGCAGCTCTTGCTCTTCAGAGATGCTCAGTATCACTCTGTGTCTCTCTCCTCAGCTTGGCTGCATTTTCTCAGTGCTGAAATTGATTCAAGCACAGTAGGGCACTGTTGGGAAGAAGAGAGGAAGAACCTGGCTGACCTCAGGTTGTGAGGTCAAGGAATTGTTTAGGCATTGGCATGCAGGAAGCCACTGCCCAGAACTGGAGTCTGGAAAGAAATGTTTTGGAGAGATCACCACATCTAGCTGGGGGAAGGGCTGTGTAGGTCATGGCTTAGCTCCCAACTCAGTCAAAAACAGACATAAATTTGCTAAACCTGCCAGCTTAGCAGCTTCATTGACTTAGACCTCAAAACAGAATGTCTCTATAACGTAACCCTCCTCTTCCTGCCGCCCTACATGGCCTGAACTTCATTACTGGACCTCTAGGGTCTTCTGTAGGCTTTTTTTATAGGCACCTGGGGCCTGATTTAGGGAAATCTCAGTTGGCTCATCTTCACTTAAATCACTTAAAGATTTCCTTCTTTAAGTGTAAAGCATTGAGATATTCGGTTGAGGAAACATATCAAAGAAGCATCGTTATTAGAGTGAAAACTACACCCATCACAGGTGGATTTACTGTGATACTTGCTGATTGTCAATTGTGCAACCTTAGTTTCCCTTCCTAAAGAGTTCTGGTTTGGGCAGTTTCCAGCAATGAGGCCTGTATTGTTATCTAGACCACAATCTGCCCTAAATTAATTTTTAAAGAGGTTTGGGGGTTTTCAGTATACATTATGTGGTGTACTTTGGAAATACTTGCACATGACACACTTTTTACAAGTTTGTTGAAGTTTTTTTTTAATCATATGCTCTCTGTGACCCTGAGATAATATCTTTGTCACATGTCCTTTTCCATATTTTTTAGGAGACTCTGAAAGCTTTTGACCGGGAAGTAAATGAGTTTGTGGACTATATGTTTGGACCTCGAGGTAAGCTGCTCCACTTACAGCCCTTTAAAGAAATAATACTTCTACAGCTTACCACCCAAAAAGCATCTAATAAATTTTCTGAGTAACTTCTTACTGAAAAATGTAAACTAGGCAGAATCACAGTATTATCAGGAACACACCATTATTGTAGGAAATCTATCAGTGCAGTTATTTGTGATTCCTTTGTTTCTGAGAATGTCAAAGAAATTCAATTTTACATCCTAATGTGGAATAAAAAGCCTGAAAGCTTGGATCTTTCTGAAAGCAGAAGATCTGGTTTGAGACTGATTGTCATTCGTAATCTAGTTTGTTTGGCCCAGCTATTTACTGCCTAATTCAGAGGGGTGCTTGAAGCAAAAGCAACCTGCAGGATCACATCCAGAATTTCAATAAACCAATAGACTGGGTGGGAGAACAGATGCATCTTTTGACTTCCTATTATTGCTTTCTGGAACAGTTTGGACAAGAGTAACTTAAATAATTGTAGCTTGGAGGTGCCTCATGCTTTGTTAGGATTGAAACAAGTAAGTAAAAAAAAACCCCAAACCTGAGATAGGACTGCAGGCAAGGATGAAGCATCAAAGTCAAGGCTAAGAGAGCTAAGCAAATACAAGAAAGGGATGAGACAGGAGCTTAGACAGCACACAGTCTTCAGAGTAGGTCCCTGCAAGGCCACCTTGCTGTTGATAGGGCTGGGTTTAACTTCAGGAATTGCCTTGCAAACTTTTACCATGGTTAAATCCAGAACTGCTGCTCATGTGGACGGACATATGCTTATGGATTCTCGATTTGCTGCAGTAATGTTCTCCATGTCACAGAAGTTCTTGCTTAATTGGAAGGAAAAGGGAAAGTTGTAGAGTTCTTAAACCCAAGAAATTCTCGTTTTTCTTAGTTGGCTGGATGACTACAGAATCTTTTCCATCGTCTGTACAGTAGATGTGAAGTTTGAAAGATTTCCTGTGAAGAAACACTGCGGCTTGGGAACTGCAGCAGAAGTGGTTAAAGCAGAATAGGTTTTATTAATGGCTTCTACAGTAATACATTTTAATATTAACAAAGAAATGTGGTCAGAAGAATAAAAGCACTGCTTTTGGGGGTTTTGGTGTTTTGTTTTGGCTTTTTTTTCCTCTTTCCTTGTTGGTCCAGACAAATTGTCTGAAGGAATAAGCTATAGTTGATCCAATTCTGAATAGCACAGAGATCCCTTTGGGCTTTTAGAAAGCACTTCAATTAAACAAGTATTATTTGTATTGCTTGCCAAGTACATCACCATCCTTCTCCAGATACCAGTGCTGAAGATAGCTTTGTTTGTCCATACCTCTTCACTCTGATCTTTAATTTAACTGGTGGTATAATGACACAGTATCATACATTTCCTGAATAGCATAGCTCCCTCCAGTGTGTTTATCCACATAAATAATTCACAAAAATAATTCACATAAATAATTCACAGTAAACTGCAATCAGTTTTAAATCGAATGACCCCACAGATGAATATCTAATGAATTAGAGAGCTTCTCCAAACATCTAAACCCACAAATCATTCCTCTTCCTTCTCTCTACTGATTTTCATCCACAGTACATATTTCATTCAGCAGCAAGATGGAGTAAAAGGATAGATAACAGCAGTCTATTATTTTAAAAACCAATCTCCTATTTATTGTTTATGTTTTAGGTAGTAGCTCCTGAAATACTTGTATCACTATGCAGGTCTTTGTCATCATTACCAGATGTGTCTGAGGGCACTAGAAGAGACAGAAAGCCAGCCTCTATTTCCCAGAGGCAATCTCTGTCACGCTGGGAGAACCAGGTTAACGCAAGCTGCAGTACTGCCTGACTAGAATGAGGGACAGACTATCAGAGATCTGAATTTGATTTATATGTATCGGTGTATTTTGTACCTTCATTCACTGGTATCAGCTGGGCTTTGTAGACAAATTTACCTCCATGTTTGCTTTTGAACTAGCAGAACAAGTCCTTTGGATCAGGGAACAGCAGCCATACACCTACCCGCAGGTTGCGTTTCTTAGTAAGGGGTGGTCTTACAATTTGGTGTTGGTCCGTATTGCTCTTAGGCTCAAGGCAAATTGGGAACGAGTGAAATAACAATTTTCTCCTGTAAGAGATCATTTTTCCAAGGTCACCCTTTATCTCCAGAGTATTGTTTGGTGTCATGCAAAATTAAGTAATATTGAATCGCAGGAGCTAAATGTAGTTAACTGGTTGTTTGTTTATCTGTGAAGCAAACAGAGGTGCTCAAGAAGAGATGTATTTTATTAAAGTTATGATAAAGTAAAAAGAAGTTTTGCTTAATAGACTGTGATGAGTGGCAAGGCACTGGGGCAAACCCATCTACCCTCTGCACCTAAAAAAGACCGAATCTACTCAGACATTGACTGGCCAAAGCTATACAGAAACTTGAATCAAGATGTTTCTTAACCTCACTGATAAAAGCCTGATACCTTTAAAGAGCCTGGGAGGCCTGCCACTCATTTCAAAGGAGCCAAGATTTCACCCCAAGGGTTTGGCACATCATGGCCAGTGACTGTGAATGAGCTTATTCACGGAGCGATCAGAGCTTGTGGGCGTCTGCTCCTTCCCCTGATGTAGTCCAGTGCTTTCCCACTGTGACTTTATTCACTGCTTTGGTCTCAATTTCAGATGCTGTGCTAGTTCAATACTGTAAAAATAATCCTTTCTCTTACTGACAGTGTACCTTTATAGTACTTGAACATGGAGATTTAACTGTCGGTCAACAGAAATACTTTTCATTTCTCGTTCTTCTGATAACTTTTTTTGAAATACATTCCCTTTCCTCCCCCTTCTTGACACACAAAAACCTCCCTCTGCTTGTCATTCAGGGATAAGTGGAAGTGGAAACAAAACAGTCACGTTCCTTGGCTGCCCTTTATAAACCACTTTCTGCCAGAAACTGTCTTACTCTTCAAGGCATTGAGGTCATGGTGGAAAATATTCAGGAAGGGTACATGTTTTAACAATTTCTCTTGAAACTGGAATAGTATAGAACTTAAAAATACTTGACATGCTGACCTGAACAAGCACACGAATTCCGCTTTTGTGTGGATCAGCTCACATGCTTGTGGCCAGTCACAGCAGAATGAAAACTTTCTGAGGGCATACTGGGGCAGAATTTATTCTGTGTAGTTTAATTTGTATTCTGAACTCTTCTGGATACTTTTCCTCTTTGAGCAAACATGCAGTTTCGTTATCTACTGATGCCAGTTTGCCTTTGTGCATGTAACCTTTATGCACCAAGTGTTGCAATCCTCGGATGGGAGACCTTTCCTTAGATAGCAGTCTTGCTGACATGACTGCTTTCTACATCTTCATTTAGGATACCAATTACATAAATTAAATCCTTATTCTCCTAAAACACACACTCCTAAGACATCAGCACTTACATATGCAACCTTTACCTGTCCTATGACTCCTGTGTCATGATGAGAGCCCATAAGGGAGCAGAATCACCTCTAAACCATTAATTCCAGTGCTTCAGACATGGCTTGTAAGCTTTAGGAGATTGTTGGAAGTGTTTCCTTCTCACACTGAGGTGATCCTAATAAGCACAGGGATCCGAAGACAGACAACAGGAGTTCTAGGTTGGTAATGCACAACAAAGCAAGGCTTCCCTGAAAGGAAGGATTGTGCTGTTGTATCTGCTTTAATCCTATGCCTCTCTTCTCCTAGAGGTTTTTGGGAGTCCAAAAGAGAAAGTCAAAAGCAGGAGAGCGTTGGACTTCTATGGTAGTGGGAATCTGATTGAAAGTCTTTCCCACAAAAAGCTAACATTCCTTGTGGGATCCAAATTCAACAGATGAATGTTACAGCTACTATGATGGATAAGCAGAAGAAAAATGTAATTAGAAAGAAAGCTGATGATCAAAGCCTGGCTCATATACAAGTTACTCTAACATATTTAGAATTTCACTTTACATATACCTATAAGCATGTATTTCTGAGGAAGGAAAGAATACAGTACAGCAAAATTGCAATTAATTACTAAATGCTTGGGCACATTTGCTTCATGCATCATCCATTGCCCAGTCTTTTCCAAGTTCAACACAGGCAGTGTTGAACTTGGAAAACAGTAGAATGTGTTTTTCATGCACTGTGAATAGCTTTTCTTTTACGATTTTTAATGTAATCTTGGCCTTTGTAGAAAAATAAACTAAGTAATTTAAAACATTTTCCAAGAGCAGAAAGAACTACTTTCTGTGTGCCCTGCACAATAGCTCCTTACTGACTTCTTTATTCGCTTACTCCGTAAGTCATTCTAAAAACTAGCCGTGATGCCCTCTTGTTCTTTCCACAGGTAAATGGCTTAAGAATGTTGCTATGGAAAATTAACTCTAGGTTTTGCTCCATCTTGGAAAAAGAAAAAAGAAAGCACACCCCTTTCGCTCATGACATCCAGTTGCTCATATGACAACAAAGCGGTGCCTCCAGCTTGGCATCTGGGATTAGGCTTTGCTCATACACACTGAACTATCTGATTACTGCCAATGGGATTACTTGTGTGAATAAGGCAAGCAGGATTTGACCTTAATATTTCATTTCAGTACCAGGCAAGTGAGACAGAAACTGTGAGAAAGCAAGCCCTTGCCCAGCCAAAAATCTTCGATAACCATCAAAGTAAACATTTGCCACTTGCTTTTCGTATTTAATGTTTTGGAAAAGTCCTCCCCTTGTATGAACATTTTCTAGCCGCTGTTGTATACCTTCCTACCTGCATGGCAAGTGCAGAATTAAAATAACACATGAGCTGGCAACATTACAGGCGTACTTTGTACTTAATACTATCTGCAAACTGTCCGTTGAGCAGATTAAGATAGAATTTAAATAAATATTAAGTTAAAACATTAAATTAAATTTTTAAAAGCATATAAGAATGGGTTTTTCCCCTTCATTTTCTCTTTACTATTAAAATGGGGTGATTTAGGTGACCTTAAATTATTAGGGAATTCCATGCAGTTTTCAGCCCACATTCTCTGAGGCTTAGCATGCAGTTTTGGTGAGTTGAAAGCAATGCATAGCTCTTGTGAGGAAAGAATGGCTGTTTCTAACTCACACTTTTAGCAGATTCTTTTCATGATGTGTTCTGCCTTATTTTAGCAATACTTTACCATAGCTTTCTTAATTGCCTGCTCTGTGTGTTTCTTTTCTAGATCCCAGGGTTAGAGGATGGTTCCTTTTGGACTCTTACCTTCCCACGTTTTTCCTTACTGGAGCATATCTACTCTGCATATGGCTGGGCAACAAGTTCATGAAGAACAGGCCTCCTTTCTCTCTCAGGGCTCACCTTATCGTGTATAACCTGGGCATCACACTGCTCTCCTTCTACATGCTCGTAGAGGTAAGTGCTCTTCCATGCACCACAGCTGAGAAAGGTGACCAAGATACAGCTTTTAGCAGAAATATCTTAGTGACAGGTGGTTTTACTAGGAAAGTTAAAATCAATAGCAAAATAAATTTAATATATTAAAAAGAAAGAGTCCCTTCTCATCTTAGATCTTGGCATGTTTTGACTGTCCTTCCTGAGCTACAGTCCACACCTGGGGACAGGTCTTTGCTGCCAGGACCGTGTCCACAGGCATAAATTTGAACCTGCAACAGTCACTCGGCTCAAACATGCCTGTATCTTGTTCTTCAGCACCTGTGAAAATGCCATAGATTGGGTTTTATTCCTATGACTGTCTTTGGAATGATTTTTCCATGCCCATGCTTAAATATGAACACAGATTTATAGATGAGAGAAAGTACTGATTTATTTATGGTATTGGCAATTCAGTGTTATTTTTCTGCTCTTGTGACTAAGAAGCTTTCCTCATATAGTCAGACAGTAAAACACAGATGTTAAAAACTTACCCCTTCATCCCAAAGCAAAGGCTGTGAGGCTTGGAGGCTGAATATGGTCACACAGATTATTTCCCAAGTACTTATCAGGAAGGAACATGCTCACATAATTCAGGATCCATTTAGAACCAGAAGAGAGGTTTGAATGCATCTGATGATTTTGCAACAGCAGAGGATTCAAACAGTGCCCCTCAGCAGATGTGTGGTTTTGCCTCTGCAGAGGGAAACAGGAGCCAAAAGTCACTATTTGGATATTATTTGGGAGCTGCCCATTTTCAGTCTTTTGATCATTGAGGTACTTTTAATATTATGGTGTTAACATACATGACTTGAAGCCCTTAAAAATAAACACTAGAAGACAAAACCCACAAAACTTTTTGTTGTTTGGACAAGAAACTTTTTAAAAGCCAAACAAGACCCCCAAATATTTCAAGTTTTAAATTAATTTGAGCTAAATACCAAGTGACTGGCCTGGTCAAATGGCTGAGAAGTAGTTTAGGTTTGTGCCTTTGTGCAAAGGACTGATTGTGTTGTGCAGAGCTTTGTCCTGGTCAGTGCTCCAGCTGGCTTCAGAGGCTGCTGTGAGTGTCTGGGAGTACCGGATAAGGTTTAGAGCAAAAGAGAAACCAGCACAATTGCTGGAAGGTTTGATGACTCCACAATGATTGTCCTCCAGAATTTAAATTAGCACTTTGATGTTTAAATCCCCATTTTGCTTGAAGGTATACAGATAACTGGCTGCAGTAGCAGGACTTAGCAAAAAGGATTAACTGAATAGATAACAATACTGCTGCTCCCTTTCCCTAGCAGTCTGATTTGGTCTGCCACAAGTAAATAAATGGAAGAACAAAGAAAATTTTAGCAGGTCTCATTTGCTTGAATGAAGCAAATTTGGTTTTAGCCACCTTCACATCCTGGTAGGAACTGTATTTAGCCATCTCCTGTTCAGCTGCCTTCCTGCTCCATCTTTCCTGAGGCTCACTTTGCTGCAGACAGTCACTGAGTTGCATTAGTCCTCAGATTAGACCCTTGAGACCCTGATTCTGAGGCTGGAGGCTGCTGATTTACACCTCCCGGATTGCAGCTGGTCATGGCTGGCAGTGCCAGCTCACAGCTCCACGTTCTGCAAATTTGGGAACCCAGGGAACATGACAGCTGCTCTGCACTGCCAGCTGCTCTACTGCAGATCTCACTCTTAGCTCCTGACTGTCAGCCAGGCTGGTTTTACACTGCACAAAACACACTTCCATAATACTGGCTCTGTTTTCTCTTAGTCTACTTGCCTGGCTCCTATCACAGCTTCTCCTGTGAAGGAGCAGAATGGAAGTTAAGACTTGCAGTCCTGCCTGAGGTAGCCTGCACGTCCCTGCTGAAGAAAAGCAGGCAAATGGAAGAGCAGAAATCATCTTCAGCACCAAATAAAGTCATGGTGATTCAATATTTCAAAACGTCTAATTTCCAAAGCTTCTCTCTATGCCCGTTATGCTCCCTGTCTTCCCTGAACAGTAAGCTCTTTAAGACAAGAGTTACTTATATTTAGCGTATTCTGTACGGTGGTCCCTTATGTAAACACAGTTGATCATTCCAGTGACTGTGATTCTGGATCAGTTCCTGGTTAGACACAACTGTAACAGTTGTTTTATTCCTCCATCCTCTCACTGGGTCTAAACCCCTCCAGTCTCTGTATCAGGGATAAATCGCAAAATAATAAGCTCTACAATAGAAATAAACCACATTCCCCCCCATACACACACACAGCCCACCAAAAAAACCCCCATAACCAGCCATCTCTCTTTGTTTTGTTTATAAGGTGCCGCACAGCATTTCTTGCAATAGCTCCAGAATGTAGAGGTTGCTTCTTAGACATTCAAAAGAAAAAAATATCTCATTCACAAGAAAGGGTGTATCTCCAAATACAGCCTGTCCCACATGATGGATTAAATAAGAACATGGTAAACCTGCTGGTGGGGGTACCTGTGCTTCAATTCTTCATCTCCTCACCCTCACCTCCTGACTAGTTATGGTTGGCACTTCGTGACAGTTGATTTGTACAACCTCAAGGCAAGAAGACGAAGGTTATAGCAAAGAGTCACAACAAAAGGGCTGCTTTTAAATCTCTGAGGGCAGATTCCTCTTTTGAGCCAGAGCTCCATGCACCGCGCTGTGGGCATGAACTATCTGGGAGCCGATTTTATCTCTGAGCTTTGAGGTCAACCAATCCGCAAAGTACTTGGAGGAACAGCTCCAAGACAACTCTAAGATGTGCCATTAGCATAAGGTCAGCTACCCCTACCATCCCCGAAGGACAAGGTCTAAAGATAAACAGCTCTGCCCAGCTGTCCTCATCCTACTGAGATGTCTCAAAATTTTTGAGTCAACAAAGAGTTAGGTGCCTCTGAAGGCCTCCCAGAAGGGCAGCTTCTAAGACCTTAATTTAGACTTCTGAGTTAGGCATATAGATTTTCTTGAAGTTGTCAAAGGCGCTTTCCTTCCCCAGTTGAATATGATGGAGAAGTTGGCACTTGGGTTTGGAGCATGTATTTTTTTCCAGTACCTGAAGCTTAGACACAAGTCCTGTGCTTATATTGGGCAGGCTGCAGGTGGGCTGCCGAGGAGGCAGAAGACAATTCCTTCCGCCCTTGCTGCTACCAAAGAAACCCACGTCAGAAGTTTGTTATTGTTGTGTACTTTTCTGTACCAGTAAGTTCTCATAGACCCAGATCAGCTCTACTGATCCAACAATTTCTAGGACATTGTCAAATCCTGGATAAGGAAAAACAGCCACCACCTTTTTATTTTAACAAAAATCAAAACTTTTAACAACTTCCGTTAGAAAGATATGCATATTCTCTACACAAATCTTTGCTTAAGATGCTAAAAGTACCAACTATGAGCAGTAAACCAGCTTACTGGGAAAAACCATCATATCTGTGCATATTTTAAAATTATTTCATGTGCTTACAAACCACACTTCAGGGATGCAGCCTGAGGCGCTAAAGGCCAAACTGTCACAAGTCCAGTGATAAATTAAAACTGGAAACACAGGAGACCAGTGCTGATCTCTGGATTCTGAAATTACTCAGGTGAGGATACTCTCTCTCACTAATAGGAATAGACGTAATCTCTGCCACTGTCTTAGGCTGCTTTCCCCAGCAGTAAGTATCACCTCTGCCCTATTTAAATCAAATCTCAGCTGATCATCAAGGTCTCACCCAAGTCCTTCTGTTGATCAGGCACTGAGAAAACCAGGACACTAGCACCATTTGGGTCAGATTAAAAAGGAGATCTAGACATATGTGTCATTAGCAGAGGGGTGGCGTGATGTCTCAAGCTGCCTGTATCCCCAGGTAGCTTTTCAGACTTATTACAAATCCATGGGATTTGTAAGCAAGCACCACATCCATGTGGGGAAGCAGGACTTGCATGTGAGGACCCCTCATTTCAGAGCAAAGAGCAGAACTCACAAGTATTGCCAGCCCACTGCATTAACCTTTCTAGAGGAGCCAGAAAAAAAGTCTTCTACCTTGCAGGATTAAATAAAATAAAAAGCAGTAAATCAACTGCACTTCAGCTGTTTCTAGGAGATGAAAATTCATCCCACATTAAGTCCAGTTTCTGAATTATAGCCATAACTTGCATATCTGTAGATGCCAAGATGGTGTAAGGATTCCCAGGAGTGCCAGAACGATCAGGGCCATCAGCAACCACTTTTAGCCCTACACACTGCAGCTGAGATTACAGCTTACACATTACTAGAAAGCCAAGTACAATGCCTGAATGAGGCATAATGGGGCAAAACAAAAGGAACAAATCAAAAACAGAAGGAGCACTTAAACTCTGTTTTATTCCATCATTATAATGGCTCACATCAGAAAGATTTGCTTCCTATCTGTGCAAGTGTTAAAAAGATAGAGCTTGTGTAGCACAAGTTCTAAGTAAAGCTTTAACAGTGCAGATGATGAGGAAAGGTGAAAAAGATCCTAACCAATTGGAACTGTCCTGGAATTTTGCTGTAGAAATCCAACTTCAACATAATCTTGCTTTTGTTGTTTGTTTTGTTTTGATTTTGTTTCGGGGTTTTTTTTTGTAAGATCGTGATAAATTATTGTTTACTCCGTCATTAATTGTTCAGAAGTTAACAAATGTAAATTAAGTACAGAAGTACAGAAGGATTCTAGATCCATCAGTATTGGTGCTTGAGGTGAAGGCTTTCTTTGAAGCAATTATTTAGTACTGAAAGACTATTTGTACCTTAGGGCAGCAAGAGAAAATGAACAAAGTGAGAAACCAGAAGAGGTCAGGTGCACTTCTCCGTCACTTGAAGAAAGGAGAAGTGGGAAAAAGAAAAACCAAGAGAGCGAAAGGTCACCGAGAGTGCTTTGTAAAGCAGTGAAATGTAAGGACAAGAGCAAACAGCTCTTTTGATTGAGTAAGAACTTTGTATGAATAGAGTTAAATTACCAGGTGTCGCTCTATCTTAATCGAATAATTTGTTTGGAGAGCTGAGGAGCTGACTTTGCTGTCCTTGCCTGCAGTTATTCCAGCTGGACGTGTTGTCTTCATATCTCAGTTTTCATCCTGTGTGTTCTCCTTGTCTTTCATACTGACCTTTCTGAGCTCTGCATATCAGTAGAACATTTAAACTGATCATCGAAAAAGGCAGTGCTCTGGATCTCTCATGCACATTCAAATGGAATTCAGTAGAACCTTACTGGAAATCAAGAAAAAAACTTCATATGATGAGGTTTTCCACATGTGCATAGCTTCTAATACCACCACTGGTACCACAAAATGTGATAGGGGAGCTATTCAGATGTAATCAAAGACTCCTCGAAAATAAGCCTAGACAGGATTTCTTTTAGCCTATCCTGCTATCCCAGACAACAGCAACACTCAAAGTAATAACACCATTCATAACTGATTTCAAGTAATTTTGAAGTCATTAGTTCACTAATCCTTCTATCGGGCTCCCATTTACTTAAGGAGTATTAAATGGAACTGGCTGGTAGTTTCTCAACAACATGGCTTTACATTTGAAAGAGTTTTTGTTGATAAAAAAAAATTCAAACATTTGTCAAAACTTCACTTGGGAAGGGGCTCTTTTTTTTGTCACCATGTTACGAACTTTCTGACCTAAAAACAGGAAGAAAGCATGGGACCACATATTTCCTCCACTCTGGAATAACCAGTATCCTTTTAGCTACAATGCTCCGATTGGAGGAGACATCCAACAGAGGGTCCGGACGTATGTGCTGCAGGTCAGGATAGCAAATTCCAATTAGTGTATTACAGAATTAGCCAATCTTTTTGGGGGAGACACCGTGCACAAAATTATTTGACCTCTAACCAGACCCACGGAGAGCTGGAGATCCTCACCAAGCAGTAGCCCAAAGAATGCTTTTCACAGTTCTGTCCCCGTGAAAAACATCTCGAATACATCATGAAGAGGAACAACAAAATACTTCACCTGTGATAAATCTTGTGGGATGTTTCCTATTCAGCACCTGGTTTTGTTTGGCACAACACCACCACTAAGTTTTTACGTTTGGGGAAACCATGGCACTAACCAAGTCGCAGGGCTGGGACGTTCTGGAATCTCCCAGCCCTGGGCTGAACTATCGAGCCCACACTGCTTCCCTATAGGGTTTTAGTCATGCCAGACGACAGCTTATCCGAGATCTTAGAGGCACAAGGGCATCAATCTGGAAACGCAGGCTGTTCTGCATCTCAGCTATGCACCTAAAATCTGGGATTATGCCACAATTCTTGGAGTCTTGTCTAAAGATAGGCAACCCCTATAGAGAGATATTCTTCAATAAATAGTATTCACAGATGATTTTTCAATTTTATGTTCTAGCCAAAAAAAACCCCTCCAAAACCCTGCCTTAAAGCTTTCTAGGTATGTTTTAAGACTGGTTTAATGACAAGTCAAAGATGATTTATGGTACCTTCCTCTTTTCATTGAGTTATCATGTAAAAGTGCGATGGCCTCAGTAGCCTTCTGGTGTGCTTCCCTCCAGCCTCTTGGATATAGCAAGACAGTTCAGATGTTGCATGCTTGTGGAAGTGAGTCATGTTACAGGCAAGGAGCTGATTTTTCCCTTTAAAAACTAAAAAAAAAAGGAAAAATGTGTGTGATTATTAATATCTGGTCTCTGTTTTTAGACACTGATTATCTTCTCAGGCATTCCATTCTAAAATTCATTTAACATAAAAAAGAAAATATCATTTCTCCCTCCTTCCTGAGACACTGCCCTGAGTGACTCCTTTTACTCGGGATGTGGCCATCAGATAACGGCTTTTAGGACTATTTTATCCAAGTCTAAAGATCCAGAGAGGAGCTGCCACTCACAAGGACTAACAAAAGTCTGCGGTGGCCAAGGGAAATAAGTGATTCCCAGCACTGCAAGTTAAGCCCTTCTTTGTGCTACATAGATAGATAAGTCTCCTTTACTTAGTTTAGTGAGACCTCAATTGCTTGACAACAGTGGTCACGTCAAGTTGTTTTAACTGGTCTGAGGGCTGCAGTGCCTTAGAAAACCCAGTAAAACATCATACCCATAATAACATCTTGCTCTGTTTTTTTCACAAGAAGGACACTGGTGCTCATTCTGCTACTCTGAACTTTTAAGGGGAATTTTAATTACTGTAATACTAACTCCATTATTAGTTTTTAGCTTTCTTTCTTAACTGTTTCCATATGGACAGACCATGTATTGGATAGACCATTTCAGTTGGAAGGGACCCACAGCAACCACCTAATTCAACTGCCTGACCAATTCAGGGATGACCAAAAGTTAAAGCATGCTGTTAAGGGCACTGACCAAATGCACCTTAAACACTGACAGGCTGGGAGCATTGACCACCCCTCTAGGAAGCCTTTTCTAGGGTTTGACCACCCTTGTGGTAAGGAATTGCTTCCTAATATCCAGTCTAAATCTCCCCTGGTGCAGCTTGGAACCATTCCCACATGTCCCACCATTCCCACCTCCTAGGGAGTAGAGCTCAGCATCTCCCTCCCCCCTTCCCCTCCTCAGGAAGCTGTAGAGAACAATGAGGTCACCCCTCAGCCTCCATCTCTCCAAGTTAGACAACCCAAAGTCCTCAGCTGCTCCCCACAGGACTTGCTTCCATCCCTGTCACCACCTTTGTTGCCCTCCTCTGGTACGTTCAAGGATCTTCACAACCTTCTTAAATGGTGGGTCCAGACCTGCACACAGTGCTCAAGGTGAGGCTGATGCAGTGGGATAATCCCTCTCCTGACTGGCTGGTTATGCTGTGCTCGATGCACCCCAGGACGAGGTTTGCCCTCAGGGCTGCCGGGGCACAGGATGGCTCACACGGAGCTGCTGCCGACCAGCACTCCCAGATCCCTTTCCACAGGGCTGCTCTCCAGCCATTGCTCCTCCAGCTCATACTTGTGTCCATGATACTCCATCGTCAGCAAACCTGCTAATGGGGCATTCAATTCGTGCCTCCAGATCGAATACTTTGAACAGCACTGGCCCTAGAACTGATCCTGAGGAACACTGCTGGTGACCAGTCACCAACCAGATGTAGCCAGATGCTGATGCCTCACCCTCTGCCTTCCTCCTGCCCTGGGACAAGGGGGAATACTTTTTTGCTTCTAGGCATTTTCTCTCTGAGAAAGTCCAACCCTGCATAGAGATTTGTCTACAACTTGAAGAGCACAGAGAATCTGCAGTCAGTAGAAATGGCAATATCCATTCAGAAAATCACCTCACTTTCCTTTCTAGCCTATCTATGGAGAACAGATGAAAAACAAGCTACAGCTGTGGTATTTTTGAAGTTGAAAGCTTGAAATGATCAGGGCACAGGCCCCTGGGTCAGGCTCTGAGTGCTTAGTCTGCTACTCAGTGAGCTGAGAGGATTATATCATCTTTTGGTACCTGCTGCCCACCCCCCACTCCTGAAACTTCTGACAGAGAAACCAGCTTTCAATTCTGAACACTTTGATTCCCCATTTAGAAAATTAAGGCAGGAGTCGGACTGATGTCACAAAACAACTCGTGAGAATCCTTGTGCTGTTTATACTTGAGTAGATGAATAGAAGTCACTTATTAGTATAAAAACAGGAATCTGTTAAGAACAACATTAGGGCAACACCAAAATATGAAAACTCTACTAATTAACAGGATGTTGCTACTTAGCAGAAATTTTTCTCAAGGCAGCACTTTGCTCTTTACGTGATCTGTTTTTCCAAATAGCTTCAAACAATACTTGTTTTAATATTATTTTCAGCATAGGCTGCCAAGAATGCAAAGAATTCAAAGAATTGTTTTCTACAGGGAGAGAATTTGTGTTTTGAAAGAGAAAGAGGATTTCTCATCTCTTTGATAGGTCCTGCACTTGCACCGTCTCTGAGTGATTAATGACACCATCAGCTCTGCTGAGTTGTGATTGCTCAGTGTACGAAAGGAAACGTGACTGAAACAGTACAAGTAATGTATGGGTTTTGTTTCAGAGAAAAAGAGATCTGGTACCAAAAGGTCTTGTGTCAAGGTGCCGGCTTCTGTTCCAGATATGCACCTGGCTCATTTGGCAGCATTAGGTGAGCTGCCTACTTTCCACATCATTAATAGCCAACGGGAAAGTCATGGCCTAGGAGCACCAGGATCCCATAAAAATTACTCTCTGCTTTCCCAATTTCCACACTAATTTTATTTTTTTTTTTATTAGGAAGTTAGACAGAAATCTTGAAAATTGTCTTGCAAAACAGAGGAGTCAAAACTCAAAGTGAATTCTTTTCCCTTCCCTAAAGGGGTTGCAGTAGTGTATAAGGCACCTACAACAGAGAATAGAAATGCTGAGCTACAGAAAAGCTGACATGAAAGACTGAGGTTAAAAAAAGTCAAAAAAGATCTTCAGTCTAAGCTGCTGGCTCTTGAAATGCAGACACAAACCAGAGGAAACTCTTCTGCCAAGTAAAATGGCCGGGGAACATACAAACAGAATGATCTGAAAAATCTGACATTTTTAAAATCATGGAAGAATGAACAGAAGAAATTAAATAAAACCGTGCAGTCAGAGTGGTATTCTCACCACAAAGCTTGCTCTCCATTTGCATGCTGACCATTTGTAAGGAGTTGCAGATTTCCTAATTGCCAAATTAAAAAATTGTGATGTTGAAAAGAAATATTGGTGTTGAAAAGGAATATTTTCTTTATGAGCCTCTAAGGGTTTTTTCATCTCATTTTCCAACATGGAACCTATGAATTAAATACTTGAAAAAAAACCCACAAAACCTTGAGATACTACTGAGCTCACCTGTTCAGCACTGGCAAAAAAGTTTCATAAAATATGTCAAGTTGGAAAAAAACCCATCAGGGATGATTGACTCCAACTCCTGGTCCTACACATGACACCCCAACAGTCACACCATGTGCCTGAGAGTGTTGTCAGTGTTGTCCAAACAGTTCTTGAGCTCTGTTGGGCCTGGTGCTGTGAGCACATCCTTAGGGAGCCTGTTCCAGTGTCCAAACACCCTCTGGGTGAAAAACTTTTTACTGATATTCAGTCGCAACCTCCCCTGACTCAGCTCCATGCTGTTCCCTCGGGTCCTGTCACTGGTCACCAGAGAGAAGAGATCGGTGTCTGCCCCTCTTCCCCTCATGAGGAAGTCGTAGCCTACAATGAGGTCTCCCCTCAGTCTCTTCTTCTCCAGGCTGAACAGAGCAAGTGACCTCAGCTGCTCCTCATCCGGCTTCCCCTCCAGACCTTTCACCAGCCTCATGGCTCTCCTTTGGACGGTTTCGAATAGCTCAATGTCTTTTTTAATATTGTGGCTCCTAAAACTGCCCTCAACACTCAAGGTGAGGCCACCCCAGTGCAGAGCAGAGCGGGACAATCCCCTCCCTTGCCCGGCTGGCGATGCTGTGCCTGATGTCCCCCAGGACACGCTTGGCCCTCCTGGCTGCCAGGGCTCTGCTGACCCATGTTCAGTTTGCCATCAACCAGGAACCCCAGCTCCCTTTCCATGGGGCTGGTCTCCAGCCTCTCATTCCCTGGTCTGTACACAGCACCAGGGTTGCTGGATCCCAGGTGCAGAACCCTAGTTTGTTATCCCAGGGACCTCTCCATATGTTACTCTCCCAGTCTTCAGAAGATTCAATTAGTTTACTAACCTGCTCAACATCAGGAGGATTTGGAGCCCGCATAAGCATTAGGTCCACTTTTTCCGTCAACTTTTGTTTCTCTTTCTGTTTCTCCTGTAACTGTCTCTGGCGCTGTTCTATTCTGTAGGACAATAGTAACTCGGCTGCTTTCCATCTCAGTTTTCAGTCCTTATTTCTCTTCAATGTTATCTCTTCCGTAGTAGCAGGCAGCTTCTGGACAGGTGTCTAACATTTTTCAAACAATCACTTTCTTTTTCCCAGCCTTTGTACAGCCCCTAGCAACTTCTAGATGTTCCTCCACAGCTTTCCAATCAGAGCAGTTATCCTGAGCCCAGTTGTCTGAGAACTTAGGACTTGGACTTCTTCCACGCTTTTGTAAGTAGTCAGTGATACTGCTTGCAAACCTGCTGACTACACCAATTTTTGGCAAATGTGTGTTTTACGGTCACTTAACAAGTCACTGGCAAAGGTATCATCAAAAACAGGTTTAATATAGAAGTGAAAGCATGACAGAGTTCTTTGGCAAAGTTCACTCTACTACTTACTAGATGGTTAAAAAAAGCAAACAAAAAACCAATATCAATCAATCCAGACCGAAAATAACCCCAAAGTATCTCCGTGGAGGACTGTAGCTCCTGGCATGTAGTGAGACACCACCTTCCTTCCCCAGGGCTTTCCCTGGGACCCGCTGGGCCGTCGGCTGGCCCTCTCTCCTAACCTTTAGTACACAAGGAAACAACACACGAAAGAGACTTTTCAAAATTCAATCCACTGTAATCATATACAAATTGGAACAGTTATAAAATAGACTAATTAAAATATTTTAAATTGCATATTTTCCTAGCAAATTTCTGTGAACCAACATTTTACCTACTGCAGCAGAAAATTTTGGGGTTAAGTTTCTTCAGCAAAGCAGAAACATAAGTTGGTTGTGAAGGAATGTGTTTGTTTCAATTGTTACATATCAGTTATCTATAAAACACTCATTTACTGTGTTGTCATCTCTCTCTGCAATTTCTATGGGTTATTCTGGCCACCTAAAACAGCTAAGTTCATATTACAGGGACAATCACAGAATCTGAATTCAGAAAAAAAATAGTAGAAGACTCTGGTTCTCCAGGTGTCAATGCATTTTAATGGGAATTTATAATAAGCATTCTAGGCTACTTTCTAATCCTCCAAATATTATCAATAATCATTTTTTAATGTATTTAGGAATTAATTCAGTTTGAGCACTGAGAATGTCTCTGCTTCAATTTTGTATGGACTGTCACACATTCAACACAGGACACTTCTTTTCAGCATGAACTAGAGGGAAAAGTCATCCCTTCTGTGCTGACACACATCATCCCTGTGAGTGTAGCTCCAGAGTTGAAAGCAACCCACTTCTCTCAGCATCTTGCAGTTCTGCTTACAGCTTAACACTTCAGTGCATTTCTCCCACCATCGCTCACTGCAGCGTCTGTAGAGGGCGAGACAGACCCCAGAACATGAGTTGCTCGGTTTGTCCCCAAACCCACTTCGCACTCATTCAAGAACAAGCAAGATCTTTTCAAAATCAACGGATTCTTCATGGCATTTATAGGCAAGAGATGATGCTCCCTCTTCCAAACGGGCTGCTGAGTGCTCTAGGTGGCTGTTACTATAAAAACATTCCATATGGAAAACCACCATATGGTTTTCTAGAAACTTGCTCCGTCCCAGTGTGGCACTCTGATATATTTTGTTGATCTGTCTGCTTCCCTGTGCGACATGTGTAGAATCTAAGAAATTGCTTGTGCGCCTATTCACGCCTCCATTCAGCGCTGTGCCCGCTCTCCTTCACTTCCTCCAGCATTTAACAGTGTAGGATAAAGAGACGTGTACAGCATTAGGAAATATTTCACCCATTGCACTACTTTGCCTTTGCCTTCTGTTTGCTTGGCATCAGGGAGTTTTTCTCAAGGAGAGCTTTGCACAAGTAGCTGTGTTAAGCTCTGTTCATACTGCTTCAGGACAGAGATACGATATTCCAGTGTTTGCTTTGGAGCGAGGATTTGGAGATGCATTAAGTAATGAGAGGTTTTAATGGATGCCTTGAAGGCTCTAAAGCCACAGAAAGAGAAGAAATGCATCATTTCATATCTCCAGCTTAACTGATGCCTTTCCCCTTTCAAAACAGAAGATATTAGCAACTTCTCTGGTTTGAGAGCATCAGTTCATGAAAGGAGTCGGTACTTAGCACTGAGGACAGAACAACTACAGGGGGAAAAACCATTCCATCTGTTCATGAATGTAATTCCTCTCTTTTCTGTTCCAGCTCATCCTTGCCACATGGGAAGGCGGCTACAACTTGCAGTGCCAGAACCTCCACAGTGCAGGGGAGGCCGATATCCGGGTGAGAGACAAAAGCAGCTCAGCCCTCAGCATCCACAGCAGTCATTCCCTCCACACCCCTGATGCAACACCTCTGCATTCATGGCAGTTAGAAGGATGCTCTCAGTAACACGTCTAACATGAGAGTTTTCGTCAAGTTGCCTAACAACTGGTAGAAAACAAGAAGCGTGTTATGTTTTTGATTCGATATAGGTGCATCCTTGCAGTGGAAAGCATGACAGGAAGCATTTTGGAAAGCCACGTATCAAGACCTGTAGTCAAAATAGTGTTGCCTATTAAAACTGAGAATTACATAATTTAAAAACTTTGAACAAAAATCAATCATCTAAAAATGTAACTCCTGTTGGGCAGGAGCGGGAAATGGATTTAAGACCAACTATAAACTCCGGAAAACTGCAGAGACATTTTGCTGGCTTGACTCATCTGTAGTTTCAGCCCTTACTTCTGCATCACAGCAACTCTATGTATTAAACGCCTTGTTATGCCCCACATCAGGTTTATTTTCCAGATGACATTATTACTCAAGGACAGAAAGACTGGTTAACGTATATACAATTTTCCCCAACTCTCAAAATTTGTCTGTGCTATGGCAAGGAAAAAGTCAGTTAAATACTTTTTCCCCTCAAAGAAATGGTTTTCTCCTTTCTGTTTTAGCTGTCTCTAACTGTCCTAGGGCATATCCTGAGCTCTGATAAAACATCTCTACTCTAGAGGAGGATATATTTAATTGCATTGAGTATCAAATTTAGATTTTTTCAAAAAGAGAATCTGGCAGCAAAATCTGTTCAGTGTCAAGAAAATGGCAGCACCCCTAAAAAAAAAAACCAAAACAAAAAACCCGAACAAAAAAAACCAACCCCCCCCCCCAAAAACTAACAAAAAACCAACCAAACAAAAAAACCCAAACAAAATAAAAACCCACTCACAAAACTGTATCTTTGAAAAAAATAGAACAATTAGAAAACCCTTTCTCAAAGTTTATATTTCTTAAATTATATTTTGATAATTACATGTTTATACAATTGCATAAAAGAAGATGTGTGGTTTTTTACGAAACTGCTTCACTGAGAACCAAAATAAAATAGAAGCCAGAGCTCACGCTTCTCCTTCAATAGCATATTAATGCCTTCTGGGAACTTGCATGCCTAGGGAGTGAAGTAGTACAGTAATATTTAAGCATTCGTATGGACAGATACTGATCTCCTGCTCCTCTGTTCTTGCTTGTACAGGTAGCCAAGGTGCTGTGGTGGTATTATTTTTCCAAAGTAATTGAATTCATGGACACTATCTTCTTTGTACTGAGGAAGAAAAGCAGCCAGATCACCTTCCTTCATGTGTATCACCATGCCACTATGTTTAACATTTGGTGGTGTGTTCTGAACTGGATACCTTGTGGGCAAAGTAAGTCTTTGTTTGCTTCGTCACCCGGGGTCTAAGTCAGCAGCAGCTGGGGAGGAATCACATCACCACGCAAAGGAATTGTGTCACTGTGCAGTATGAGGGCAGCTTAAGGGTTCGGAGCCTTTCAGGACTGCTGACCACCTGCACAACACAGGAAAGTTAAAAGCATGGTTAAAATTCAGGCTCAAAATACCTGCATGTCAGGCCCTAGATTTTCCACTTAGCTACCGCAAGCTCATGTATTTACTTCTCTTCAGACCACTTTTAAGCATAACAGTACTGACTAGCACACAAGAGCCTACACATACAAGACCTACTCCAAAAGCAGGTGCAGGAAGAAGTCATGACCCTGGTAAAGCCTTTATCAATCACAACAAATTAAATCAATGGCACTTTTACAGGCTCAACTCCTGTATGCATCAATCTCTGCTTTAGCAAGATACTTTATTTACATAGCCACTAATTAAAATACCAGTTTGAGTTTGTTCTGTTTCACATGAGAATACATCCTTAGAAGGTTACTGTAAAACTATCATCATCTTCCCTGTTGAGGAAGGGATCTATGATGCCACACACTTGGCATTTGTATAAAAAGTCCAAACAGCAGAGAACTACTTCAGCTGTCTCACAACATGCACACTTTTCCAGTGCTTCACAGAGCCAGATGCTTCCTGTGGCACTGCTTTCAAAGTTGAGAAAAAAAAACAGTTTTCTTTCAACCTGTTAAAGGGACTCACCTCATCCACTGGAACATTTTGTAAAGAAACTTGTTGCAGGTCTTTTTCAGAACCAGAATTCACATTTGTTGGCACTTACTGTGGACAGCACAAAATCAAAGTAAATCACTGTTGTAGGTAGAAGCAGGGATCAGAGATTTCATAGCAATTAGGAGCTATTGCTAGAGGTGTAAACAAATCAGTGGGGGTTTGTGCTTTCTAATGTGTCTGAACCTGCTCCCCACAATTTGCACTAGCACTGCACTACTGTAATTAAATCAGTAGCAGAGTAATTAATCAGTGGCAAAAACAGAACAACTGGGGAGTCCATCTTGTAGTTGTAGCACTGCCATCAAACACGAGCGCACAGCAGAGAGTAGTGCTGCTACTTCTCCACAGTCTGTAAAGTACAGAGGATAATTAATTTCCTCTAGAACTAGTATACCCTAAATGTAACTAATAAGAGCAGCAAGGTATTATCTGGGATGACATTCTGTAAATGTGCATCTAGCAGAATAGCCAAAGAAGAAAACAGGAGCAATGATCAAACACAGGCACAAGAGGCTGGTTTAATTCAGAGTAAAGCCCTTGCTACTGCATCAGACAGCAGGAGTACAGGTGTCTCCCAGGGCCCTAAGCTGCCCTAGCAGCAAAGTCATCCACAGAAGTGTTTAAAGCTTACAGGAATAATGGAAAGACTCATAGCAAGAAGAACTTTAGGAGAGGGAAAAAAATAGCCTGTAAACTACAGAATAGGAAAAAGTGGAGGGGAAGGAAAATATGAGATAAAAATACAATATTCAGCATGAGAAAAACCCTCTAGGAAGTATCATTTGGTTTTTCAGTTGTCCCTAGGAGAGCACCTCTACACATCAGGAAAGTCTTTAGCAAGGAATAAGCATGAAAGGAATACTTACCGTATGCAAGAGACATCACAATCAATAATATCCTCTCTCACTTTTTAGGGGTTGGTATTTAATTTTTTTTTCCCTGATGGATTTTTATAGGTTTCTTTGGACCCACTTTGAATAGCTTTATCCATGTGCTCATGTATTCTTACTACGGACTGTCAGTCATCCCTTCTATGCGCAAGTATCTCTGGTGGAAGAAATACCTCACTCAGGCACAACTGGTGTGTATCTGTTTTACTCTCATTTTTAACTACCAGAAAGCCTTCAAAACATGAGAGAGAACTAAATGAACTATAGGTAAACGTTGTTATTTACACAATTAAGCCAGTTAGAATTGAAGTATAATGAAACTATCATAGAGCATAAGTCACTAGTGCAGCCTGATATAACTTAATAAAGGAAATTATGTTCAGAAGTGTTTTCTGTAGAAAACAAATAGTGGAAACTCTTCAGTCCACAAAATTCTATTATTTTTGAAGCATTGCATAGAAAATGACTGCTCCTTAATTGTGGAAAAAACTGATTTAAAAGTCACAAAAAATGTCTGACAGAGCCAGCTCCAAGGCAGACCCCCTCGCTGGCCAAAGCTGAGCCCATCGGCAAAGCTGGGGGCACATCTGTGACGTCATATTCATTAAAGGGTAAAAAACATTGCACAGCAGCTGAGAAGAAATGTGAGAAAAAGCCCTGCAAACACCCAGGTCAAAGCAGAAGGAGGGAGTTAGTGCCAAAAAGTCCCCTACAGCCTGTGGTGAAGACACTGGTGAAGCAGGCTGTTCCCCTGCAGCCCATGGAGTTCCCTAGGGAAGCAGAGATCCAGCTGCAGCCCATGGAGGACCTCTTGCTGTGGCAATGGACCCATCTGCCCCGAAGGAAGATACAGCCAATGGAGAAATAGGCTCCTATGGACCCATGGAGAGAGGAGCCCACCCTGGAGCAGGTTTGCTGGCAGAATGTGTGACCCCATGGGGATCCACCCAGGAGCAGCCTGTTCCTGAAGGACTGCACCTGGTGGAAGGGACCCACACTGGGGCAGTTTGTGAAGAACTGGAGCCCATGGGAAATACACGCATTGGGACTCTCTCCCATGGGAAGGACCTCGTACTGAAGCAGGGAAAGAGTGTGAGGAGAAAGGAGCAGCAAAGCCAAAGCAATATGGGCTGACTACAAACCCCATCCCCCTGCACCACATGGCAGGAAGCAGAGGAGGCAGAAGTGAAGTTGAACTTGAGAAGAAACAGGGGCTTAGGGGAATGGGGTTTTAATTTTATTTCTTGCTTTCCTCCTGTGTTATTAATTGGCAATAATTGAACTTAATCTTCCTCAGGTCAAGTCTATTTTGCTTATGACAGTAATAGATAAGTTTTATAAATTATCCTCCCTGCCCTTCAGACTTCTAGGAGTCTTCAGAGTTTCCTCCAGTTTCTGCCCAGTAACAGACACAACAACTCTACCTGTCACAACAAGGTCTGGAAGATAGAACAACACTTACTAAATCTAAGAGGAAAAAAAAAAGCTTCCCTTTTGTCAACTAGGCCTACTTTTAGAAATCTCTGACCCCTTACGGTTTTTATTTAATTTCACAAGAGTTAAAATTTCACCACTTTTAACTTAGCCCTCACAATGCATTCAGAGGTTAGAAAAGGATAGTTTTCAAGAGTACTCAAACTTTTGAAGAGCAGGACTAGGGGACACTGCTGTATCTGATTTAGCTAGCACTGACCCTTTCTCAGCAAATACTCCTGCATTATCTTCCCTCCACAGATCCAGTTTCTGCTCACTATTGTGCACACACTCAGCGCAGCTGTGAAGCCATGTGGATTCCCCTTTGGCTGCCTCATGTTCCAGTCCTCCTACATGGCCACACTGGTCATTCTCTTCATCAACTTCTACATTAAGGTAAGCAGTCTTCTCTGAGAGCTCTCTGACAAGGGTGGGGAAAATAGAACTTTTTGGATAGTAGTATGGGTGGACTCAGATGTAGAATGATCATCAGTGTTTAAAATATATTAGTATCAAAATATGTACGTCACTTAAGAATAACAGATATAGTCATGTCTGAGAGAGGGTTATGCAGTAGTGATGACCTCCTCATTGCAGCTCAGCTCTTCTGCACTTGTAGAGCAAGTCAGGTACTGCATTCAGTACATAGGAGGTCAAATTTGCTTTCATGGACAAATCTTTGAGTCTTTCTCCTCAGGGAAAAAAAAAAGAAGCAGCAAGCAGCTCTGTCTTTGCCTTGTTTACTTCAACATCTTTTAGCGGGAAGTGCTCTAGCCTGCCTGCATACACAAAGCTTTTAGTGTACAAGGCTTGAAATCTCTTTTGACATTGAGAAGTATTACAGTAAGACTAGTAAAGTGACATCACCCACAGCAGTGAAAAGACCGCAGCACCCTTAATGCCGTCTGAAGCAAATATATACATCTGCATCAACAAACACCAGACAGCTCCATTTACAGTTAACCATAAGTAGTGTTTCGGGGGCACTAAAAAAACCTAAGTGTTTACTTTGGATTTTGCTTTTATAGACATACCGGAAAGCACCTTCAAGAACAGCTGTAAAGGAAACCCCTGTCACAACAGAAATCAAGAATGGCTTCCATAAGGACTACTTTGCCACTGCCAATGGATTGCAGAATAATAAGAAGGCGCAATAAGTATAGTGTTTCCTATGATTTTTTTTCTAAAGAGAAAAAGAAGAAAAAAGACTGAATTACAAGCTTTAGCTTAAAACCTATTTGATTACATTTATCAGTTCTTTGTACCAGACACTTATTAATGTACTGCTATTTAGGTTTTAACAAAATGAGTAGAATTACTTGTCAAAGATCACCATCAGAACAAAGAAAGCCAAGATCTTTCTCATATGAAAAAGAAAACCTTTCTGATCTCTAATGCTGACACAAAAACGCCTTATGAAACACTTGATGGATAAATCCATCAATGCCTTCAAAAGGTTAGGACTCTGTTCAGACTAACATAGTGAGCACTTTCTGTGCATGTGAGAGGTCTTGAGGCAAGGCTTCACAAGTGCACCCAGTGCATCCAGCTAAACTGTGGCCAATGTCAGGAAAATAAAATGGGTAGTTGGGGGAAAGGTGAGAATCATACCTTTCCATCACCATACCCCCTCTTTTCTTCTCAGCAATTCTCCAAAGCACACTCCCTCCCTGTGGACACCAGCAAGGTGCCCTTTGATCCTCTGGGAGCCCTGGGGAAGGACATGACAGAGGGCAGCACCCAGGTGCACCATCCCATAGTTTGCAGGCAGTTGTGCACCACGCTCACTTGCTTTACACAAGTGCAACCTGATTCAAAGGCCAGGAAGGCTGGCAGGAGCTTTCTGTTTCAGGGGGGTGGACTGGTAGCCCCCGGCACAGCCTGGTATGGTATTCTGAACACAGAGCAAAACAAGTCACTTTGGATGTGCTAAATTGATAGGAGTTCTAGGTAAATGGATTTTGAAAGAAATAGGATCTTAGCACCTTAAGGAAGATAAATCCGTTCAGTGTAAATGTGTATAAAGTTAATCCTATACAAACACTGCTAATTCGAAGCAAACTGTCATGCCACACATTAATAGATGCAGAAAATATGAAAAGTGAGTTCAGCAATGAGCAAAGCAGGTTATACAGGAATTTCTGTGCCAGGTGGACATTACTCAGACTGGTCTCTGGCAGGAGAAACAGGTGGTTTTGAGGCACAGTCCTCTGTAGGGAAGCAAGGAGATATCTGCTGTCAGCAGCTGTAAAGGTGTTTCTCTCCCAGTAGCCCATCAGCATCATTGTTGCTTCAGTTTGCTGCATTTACACCTCCCACTTAAATGGTTAGAAATTAAGAATACTCAGGGTTAACTTTATGAATCTGCCCTCACCCTTTTCTCATTTAGCCCACTTAATTTCTCTACTAAAAATAGACACAGACTTTTTTCCTCACAGTAAAGTGGTTCTGGTCTCTTCCATTCTCACGTATAAAATTCTCTCGACAAAAACAACTTTTGGATTCACTTCAGCCCAGAAAGTCCCTTGGACTGACGCAGTTCTGTATAGGAAACACGTCCTCTCACTCCTGTTACCTTGCAGAGTCTCAGGGCAGGAGGAGGACAAGACACACACTCAGCCAGCACAGAGGTCCCAAGCAGCCCTCTGTAGAGGAGGCTGTCCCAAATCCTGCTGTCCAATTCTTCTCCACATCTAGAGGGTCAGTTATCCCCTCCAGATATCCCCATTTAGTTGATCTGCCATAAGGAGCTCATGGAGACTGCAGGTGCAGAGGCAGGAGGAAGGTTTATCCCAGGGAGCAGTATGGACACAGGGCAGCCGGCCTCACCAGCAGCAGCCCGAGAGACTGCAGCCATGAGGGCTCATGGATAGGAGGGAAGGGGGCTGAGCAAGTGGTACAGTAGGGGAAGAAGAAACAGATGGGGTTGTCCAGCAAGAGCAAGAGGAGAAAATGGCATGAAGAAGGGTGTCTTGTGTCAGAGTTCTGCTTGAAAGTCCCATTGAATGCCATCTGTCTCCAGCCAGTTCCAGCTCCGTTGAAATGTGGACAAAACTTTTCTGCTCCAGCAGCAAACTGAAATTCCCAAAATGCTACAGCAGAAGCAGTACCTCTGAGCAGCCTGACTGCTAAACTACATCACCATGAACCGGGTGACCAAAATAACTGCAACATTCAAACACTTTTACACCACCACACCAGCCTAGATCTAACTGGTGCATATTCACATTTGCTCCCCTCTTCATGAAGTTAGTCACAAAACCTCACTTACTGAAAGTCAGCGTTTTGTTTTATTTAGCACTCAATAAGGGGGAAAGCAGCAACCCCCAAAAAAACCCAAACAAAAAAACCCCGAGAACCCCGCATTCACAAAGCCTGGACACTGTATGCATATACTGTTTCTCACTGGCCCTTCCAGAACCTTTACAGGTGTTTCTGATTGATACTGTAAAAATCCCAAGATGTAAGAAATTAGTGGGTTTGACTGAGGGTGTTTTACACTGCACTAAGCAAAGGGAGAGCTTCAGAACTCTGCAGAAATGAGCTTGATACTGGAAGCCAGGGTAAAGGAAGAGGGATTTGAAAGAGCTGACAAGACAGTCTACAAGGCAACAAGCTGGACTATTCATCTAAGGCAGGCAACAAAAGGGTTGTGTGGCCCAGCACGGATTTTAGGCCGAGTGGAGTCCATAATCTTTTGATGGCAAAGCATGCATTTGACTATCAAGGTGGAAAGCGTCAGCTGTGCTAAGTGTTAAAGTTTACTACGGCAATCAAACCCACAGATATTGTCTTTTGTTTTGTTGAAACCTCATTCAAAAGAAAAGGAAATAAATAAATGCCTTACTTGAAATTCAAAGGGCTGGGGAAAAAAAAAAAGAAAATAAAAAAAAAAAGGAAAAAACAGAGATGGTCTTAGACCTTGCAGATCCAGGTCAGCCAGGAAGGCTGGAATCAGGTATGTTTAAAATTCTTCAGATATGTCTTAACATCTTCAAAACGCCACAACTTTGAAGAAAGAGAAGCATTGACTTTTTAAACTGATTTTCCTGTAATACATAACACTGTAAATAAAAAAATTTTACTATCAAGGCTGTCTCCACTCCTCTTTATGGCATCCGATTGGGCTGGTAACTGGTTACTTGAGGCTGCTTTTGTTCTCCAACTTTTTCAGATGCGTTTTAGGACATTCACATCAGACTAGGAAACAACCTCCATAAACTTTACACAACACCTTCACTGGTGTTGGTGTAAAGCTTCCATGTGGTTTTTTTTGTCCCACTACCTATAAAAACTTGGGCTTTTGAACAAAGGTAATATTGCAATAACTTGTTTGTTCAAAGCTTGTACTTGCCCACCAAGTCCTCGTTTGATTATCAGATTGCTTTCAGTTGGAACATGATGGTAGAAAATAGGGGAGAGACAATGGAGAAATCAAATCTCAAAAATAATTCTTTCAGACTGAAAATACAAACACGGGGGGAGGCATGCAAACACTTAACTCTGCTGGTTTTTGCTCACCAAAGGACATGTGTGGGGGGACAGGTAGAAGAAAAAGCTATTGAGGTTGATTCACTGGCTTCGGATGTTAGTAGCTTCCCAAGGAAAGAAGGAGGAGGAATGAGTTTTACTAAAGACCCTTCCAGGAACAATGGAATTAAAGGAGATAGGCTGCTGATGTGTTGTGCCAAGGCTCAGCTTTACAAGGCTCTTCTCACAGTCTGGTTGTAAGCAATGCTTTCTCAACTCTTGCTCATGATAAACAAAAGTCACCCTGTCACGTATGACCAGGAAGGGCTCTGTGGCTGTGTTTGATTCCAAAACACAACAGCTTTCAGCTGTTCCCAGAAACATGTCCATTTTCCAGTGCATTACTCTCTTAGACACAGTTCTACTTCCTGGAGTAGCAGGACCTGTCCCTGTGTGCTCCAGCCAACCTCAGCACGCCTTACCGAGAGCAGGGTGGGCTGTCCCCAGGCCAGGGTGAACACACACAGCTCCTCTGCCCATTTCCAGCCACAAAGGACGTCCTTTCCTCTGGCTTTGTGCAGCCTTGACACGAGGTAGCTGTAGCCCTGTAGACCTTGGATGGGCCACTGCACTGGCACAGAATGTGCAGGTAAACAAGTACTTGGCACAGCATCATCCCCTGAAAAAGATGCAGCATAAAGATAGCGGAGATCATAGTCAGTTTAATATTAAACCCTGTTTAGAGCTTAAAATGCGTAAAGCAGTTATCCTCAACCTGAACTTTATATTTCCCATTTCTTTTTCTGGGTATTGATGCATAGTTTTGCACCTCAGCATCTACGTCTTTGTTGCTCTGGCTCAGAAGTGTCAAGGAAACTGAACAGGTTGAAAACTGAACTATACCTATTTGCATGGAAAGGAAGAAAATAAAAGAAGTATCTGGATTAATAACACTTTAAAAAGCATGAAGTGAAAAAGGCTAAGGAAACCTGCCAAGGTCAGCTACTTACCTTCCAAAAGGTAATGTTAGGATAACCCAGTTACAGGTCTGTTACAGAAACCAAATGAACTTTAGACCTTCAGTATGTTTAAGCTCAAACATGTTTAACTGACCCATCAGTGCAGGAAGTGGTATGAGATGGGCCGTCCAAGGTCAGAAAATGCCACTTCTGTCCCAGATGCTGTCTCCAAACACTTCTACTGCCTACAGATAGAAAGACTATTAGTAAAGTCCAAAATTTTCACCTTAGGCAGTTCGCAAGTTATCAAGCTGGAACACATGGAGCTTCTCAAAAGCTAAAGTGTCTCATGTGAAGGGATAGATAAGTGCAGGGCTAGAAGATCTCTAAGCAGTGTGAAATCCCTTTCTGCTCTCCCATATCCATCATTAAAACAGCCTTTTGGGGCTCAGACTTTTCCAATAAAACAGTTAAAAGCAAGTGTAGGTGCATGCAACACTATGGCAGTTTTTACTAAGTAAGGAACCCTGATTTTTCCTTTATGCATGCCCTTTAAGTGCTCAACACTCACCCTCCAAGCTTTATAGTTATAGGTTATACAGAACTTCAACAATAAGAGATACAGTGTGCATCAGTCTTATTTCTGTACGTTATCTAGCAAAGATACTTGGACAAAAAGCATTCCTAGCTTTTTACAGCTACAGGAGACACCAAGAGAGCCTTCTGCCAACACACATGAAGGGTGAGGAAATGTAGCAAAACAAGGGTTGCTACACATCTACTTCACAGTGCTGACAAAGCTTAAATGCTTAGCAGCTTGAACTTAGAGAGCAATGAATCCATCAAAAAAACACCTCAGATACAAAAAAAACCACAACCACTACTATCACGGTTTGAAAAAAAAATTAAAATAAATTTAAAAAAAACCCCCTTAAACCAGAGAGAGCCATCCCATCTCATCCTCTTCCTATTTCAAACCTTCCCTTTGGGCAGTAAACTGCTTGGAGATGCAGATGAGCGAGCCTAAATAGGCCTACACCATCCCAAAGGAAATGACATGTGCCCCGAGGGTGCAAATTGTCAACGCTGTTTCTGTGGTTGCAGAATTCAGTGCACAGGAACAGCCACAGTGCGGACAGCTCGCCTCAGTTCTTAGGCCTGCTTCACACCAAGCACCGTGATAGCCCTGGTTGCATCATCATGTTGGGCCGGGTAGTGGGGAATAAAAGCACGGAATGTAGGCATTTATGCGGGAACTACTGGAAGGCTCACCTTGGAACTTGGGACTGGGAGCAACACAGCACAAGGCATCCCTTTACATTCACCACTGTGAACCCCGTGAAGCAACAGGGCAGTTCAAGCCTTGTCACACTCCTACAGCAAGAATTCTCAGGTTACTACTCAGGTAGTAAAAGCCCCAAATTTAGGACCTGGCACATCCAGGCAATAGGATAGTGATAGGATCAGATTATTCAGGCTGGTATCTTAAAGTCTGTTTCAGTTAATGACACTGCTGGTGCCATCAGAGTGTACCACCACGCTGGTGGGACCAGTACATGCCAAAAGCTCTGCTGCCAAGATGCAAAATTAGTTTTACCAGACTCAAGCACAGCTGCTCACAGAGGTTACAGCTTCATGTCCCAAAAGTCACAGCTGCTTTAGCTGAGTGCCTTGAGAGCCTAGAATCAAACAGCAGCTGTAAGGACACTCTAGAGCAGCAGGAGAATGTAGCACAGCCAGCTCACCAGAGCCAGCCCTCAAAGAAATAAGCACAAGCCAGTGGATGTGAAATCAGCATTTCAGTCCTTCACATTAGGAATAGGAGGGGGTAGACCAGTAGATCCGAACCTTTGGAAAGGGCAGGGCTGAAGATGTGTTTTCTTTTAAACTACCCCAGAAGGAAAGCACCAAGTACATCTTGATGTGGATAAACAAAGTTCATCTCATGCCAACCCTAGTCAGGACTACTTAAGATAGAGGAAATAAAATGGTAAAGCAATGGCAACAGCAGCTTCTTGCTGTTCTCTGTGCTGGTGCTACCCTGTGTGACCTTCTCAAGCAGGAACAGCATCAGCCCTGTTTCAGTAATGAAACAAACCCTGTCAAGGTTTGGACTTTTGTTCTGAGGGTACATTTTGTGCAGGGGAGGATTCCCTCAGCTCTACCCCATACAGCAATCTAAGGTTGGTTCTATAAGTTAAGGAAATAGGAACCCAGAGCCTGGAAACCTGCCATATTCCCACAAATTCATTAAGGTGCTTTAGCACTAATGCTGTTTTTGCAAGAACACACTCTTGCGAAGAGCAACTATATTCTGGGGAACTCTGTCACACTCTGTCAAAGCAGAGAACAATATTAAATAGCACAGCTTATCTGCTGCTTACTTTCCAGAGACCTGCAATGTTATTTTGTCTAATCCTAGCGTTGTTCACTGTACTCTGAACTCTCCTTGGAGCCAAAAGTCACTGGCTGAAAAAATAACTTCTCTTGCTTCACTTGCCATTTTCTGTTTAGTTCTCCAAATTTCTTGCCCTCTTCAGTCTCCAGCTTGCTGTCAGGCATCTGGTCAATAGATCCCCCTCTGCTTTCAGTTCTGCAATCCAGAATTGGGTGCCAATGGTATCAAGCCAGCAGTTCCCACACTGTTACATGCACACAGGAGAGGCTATGCCTAATGCAAGGTACACAGGACTCTAGAGTACCTTTCCAGACACTCACAGTGCATCAATTTGAAGCAAGGAGCGAGATTGTTATCCTATGCAAGCAACTTTTTACTTTGAATCAACCATTAAGTGCTTTTACACTCAATAAAGGTGTTAGAACAGTCAAAGTAAGCCAATATGTCCATCAATTTGATGGCTCAATCATTATCTTTAGTTCATTTTTTAAATTTCTTTGATATACAATGGACCCATCTTGCAATTTTTTCAGAAAACCTTGTTATCAATGCAGGGGTCACAATCAGACCACTCAGCGCTACGCATTCTTTTCAGGCAAAAAAAGGCTTAACATGATGCTTTTTCCTCCTCTTTTTTCTTTTCATTTAAAATAGATTAACATCCTTCACAGAACCATGTTCTCTATGCTGCACACAGAGTGCTCAAATGTCATGAGCAATAATGAATTCAGGGGTTTGCTAGTCAGAAGGAACTATGAACACATTGTTTTCTTCTGCCTTCTTCACTGGGTGTTCATACTGCAGGGAAGAACAAAAAAGGTGAGAAAACATTTCAGAAATTTATACAAACATTGAAACTGTACAAGATTAGAAACTGCAAAGATCCTGGAAGCACTTTTAAACTCAGCTCTTAATGCTCAAGCACCTACCCTGGAACAAGTGCTGCAGGACGAGCAGCTCCCATAACACAAGTGCTGCTTTCTCAGCCCTGCTTCTCTTTAAGTGTCCTTATTCAGGAGCACCTGTGTCCCTCAGCAATGCCATGCTCATAATGGAAACTTTTCCCTTTGGAAAGGCTCAGGATTCCAGCTTTAACAGCTAAAATCTGCAAGCCCATGGTTTTCAGCATCTTTTCTAAAATCCCAGGCCCAGTCCACTGTGGTGACCACAGGCATGGTTGTCCCTTCAATACAGGGAGCTTTCTCAGCCCTGTAGGGTGCAGACACATGGCATCCCACACATGACAGTAATCCATCAGTTTTACTGCAGAAATGCTAAACTCCCAAAGCCATCAGATCTGCACATAAACCTGGAACAGCAGCAGTAGCAAAAATACACATCCATGTGATGGGGTGAACCAGATGCAAACTAAGCATTGTATCAAAGTTAGCAAAGTATTCATCTCAATTTACAAATTAAAACAAGGGCATAAAATAGTGATTAGGCTCCAGAGAGCTTAAGAACTTTGACAGAATATTTAACCAGGATGTAAGGTAAATAAAAAAAAGATTGTTTTTTAAAAATCAAACTTGAATACATCAAGGCTAGAAGTTACCAGACCTAAAGAGCAGATGAGAGGAAGCATGCAAGGTGTTGTTAGGCTGCAAAGCTCTTAGCCACAGGTTGTCATGGATGCACAACCCCAAGGGCAAATGCATTGAAGGTCACTAACTACACAGAAACTGCCCTAGACTGTGAACCCAGGAGAAACATCACTACCTGATGGTCCTTGTCCTTATCTTTTCCCTTAGGCAAGTACTGTTTGACCTCTTCCCCTTGTCAAACATTTCTTTCTCGATGCTTTCTATGCATCACAACCAGAGGTCCCACAAAGAACCAGCCTCACAAATTAGCTAACCAGAGGCTTCCCCTCCCAGGACTTCAGTTTCATTTTCTCACTTCCAACACCAATCAGTCAGGCCAGAGCTCAGTCCCCCACCCGTAGGGAGCTGCTTTTGTATCACGCGTACCGTTATATTATGGACAGCAACGGCAAAACTCTTCGCTGTTTCACCCAGGGCTGAGTCAACAGATTCAATTCTGAAAGGAAAGTGAGCTTAGCAGGTTTTTCATGAAGCACTAATACTTACTGGTGAAGCTTGAACAGATGTATTTGCCACCAAAAATAAACCTGAGAATGGCAGGTTTTTACCCAACATTTGTGCCAACAGTGTCTTTCGTACATGAAATGATCACCTCCTTCCACCTCCTCTGACTCCTAGATACAGTCATGGTGAGAGGGTGTGTTGCACCTTGTTCCAGATCCTGGCACAGTTCTCCTGAGCTAGGTTCCTCTCCCGCACAGTTTCCCGTAGAGATTTCCCTCATTACACTCTAATTGCAATTGAAAACCCTCACGAGGCTGCAAAAGCTCAATCAAAGGACACCAAGTGGAGATGCCATACTGGGTTTAGAATCCTTTCCTGTGTATCAGCAAGGGTACCACCAGCCTAACCAGTGCCCTCTATGACCATCAGAGGACTTGTGAGCATGTACGACAGCTGGCAGAGACATACCTTTGCTTTTGCTGGTTGCAGAAAGTATTCAGTTTGAGCAGCTGTGCATTCCAGAAATCCTAAAAAGACCCCCAAAGAAAACCGCCGTTACTTGGGAAGGGGCACCTTTTTGGGCTGGCACACAAGAATCAGTACGCACCAGTGCATCCTTCTCCATGGTTGCCAGAATTTGAGTTTCCTTCTCGAGGCTGGCAAGCTCTTCAACAACAATCTTCTGGAAGGTCTCAAATTTATTCAGCCTAGCAATGGAGAGCAGAAATGGTTTTGTCACGTTAATGTGAAGTCACACAGGGTGGACAACAACCCCTTCAGCACCAAACCAACTTTTAGGCAGGAGAAAATGTCCCGGGCTGAACTACACGGAGCAGATTTGTTCTCAGATGTGTCACAGAGCATGTGAATAGCTGTACCAAAGTTACACTGCAGATAAATACAGCTCAATAGCCTGTCCCAAACAGCAGCCGGTAACAGAGGACCGGGACAGAGGATACAAACTAATTCCCAGTGCAACACTTGCGCTGCATCCTCTCCCAGCCTCCAGGGAGTTCAGCAGAGATTTCCCAAGCTGAAGACCTCTTTAAGGGCCCTTCCAACCCAAACCATTCTATGACTTTATCTTGACACAAATAACCTCTATGGATTTTCCTGCCATGGGTTTGATATATACAAACAGTGTTGCCACAGGATGCCAGCAATTTCTAAACCTTAACCAGCAACACCCTCATTGACTTGGGTTTGCCACCATTCCCAGCAGCAGTGAGGTCAGAAAAACTCAGCACAGCCCTGCATCCACTATCCTGTGACCCTGGTTAGATCTAGGTTACTTACTTAGCAACCAAGTACTGCAGCATCTCACTACCATCTGCTCTTATCTTCCACCACAAAACATCCCATTTTTTACTTTTGGGACTCAAACTTCTCCCTGTACCTTAACAACAGCAAATTCTGCTCATAGAGGTCCCATTGATACCAGGGATTTTTCACTTTATAGGCTATTATTTCATACTACATTTGATCTAAATCCTAAAAAGTGAATGTGTAAATAGATACAAAGACCTGACAGACTTACAAGTACAGTATAAGTTGTAAGTATCTCACTTTTAACAAATCCATAAACATTAGATTGATTTTTTTTTATCTAGCTCCTATCTGAGAAATTCAGGATCTGAGAGATCCTTTTTCTTCTCCACTTCATTAAGCAAATCACAGCCTGTCTTCTTTCTTAAAAGATTTAGAAACAGAAGCTACTAAGTGTAACAAGAGTTTTTACACAGATTCTTGATGACAACCAGAAGACAGTCCAAGGACTGCTTCATCAACTACTTTTAACTCAAGCTTGCTTTGCATTAATTAACCCATCCTCTCCCCCTACAGGAAAATCAGGATCAATTACTGGAGTTATATTTCTGAAACTCTTCTTGCATAAAACCAAAAAAAAAAAGGAAAAGACAAGCTAATTTGCCTTACAAACTGTTAGTGCAATAGCCGACTGTCAGGTTGGCTTCTCCTATCGATCAAAATTGACACAAAACTGAAACTGCTTTCAGCCAGTACCAGACAGCTTACCTGCACTTGTGTATCTGGTTCAGCAGGGCAGACAAGTTCTTCTCTGAAGATCTCAGGGCATTCTGTGTGTTGATCTCCATCCTTTTGTACCGGGACTAGCCACGGGATGCACAGTTAGGGATGGGCAATGGCCCAAGCCAAAACCTAGAAGTCTAGCTTGCAAAACCCTTCCCTGGAAAACAAGTCCCTCCACAGGCTGCCATTCATCTTAGCAGAAACTATCTTAAATTACATTTAAACTGCAGTAAGATGACACATAGGTGCTGCAAATACAAACTGATTTGATTCAGTCACAGTAATTACACCAACAAACCTCTATGTAACCCATGCGACTTCAGGGCAGTGTCATGTTAAGAAAAACCTAATTAAAACTTCCTTTATGTAACACTTCTCAGAATATACAGCTTTTGTAGAATACTTTTAAGAGCTCCAGACTAACAGACACTGCCACCAAAGCCCTACTCTCGAACACAAAATAAAGATGGGATATTTGCACCAACTCTCCCTGAGATAAAACGGTAATTTCACATAACATGATAAATTGCCACACATGTTAAAAGAGCTCACATTACCCAGAACAATTTCTTCAGCTGGCCAATAAAGCTTTCAAAGGCAGAAATCACTCCTGAATCACTCAAGTCTTCATGTAGCATCTTGGAAAAAAACACATCATCCAGGCTATCATCTATTTCCTGACCTAAGAGGAAGCACATGCTCAGTTAGCATCATGCTGGAGGACTTATTAGAGTATAAACCTTCCTGCTACTGAAGGGCTTGTCATTCGTGTGAGCAACAACTTTTGTTATAGAGCTGGAATTTGGGTTTTCTTCTAGATCTCACAAGCAGGAGGGAAACTGGCTCAAAAATCCCCTGAGAAATACTTGTTAGAGAGCAGCAGGGAAAAACAGGCACAGTAGAGCAACACAAAGAGCAATATATTCACAGATAGTCAGGCAAACCCACAGAATGAAGGCAAAAAATAGTCGGGCCACCACTGTTTTCTGTCTTCTACTTATTCATTGCAGGGAAAGCCTGATGCTCTTGTGCTCGGAGTTAGCACTATTTTGCAGTTACTTTGCCCAATATCTGCATGCTTTTTTTTTTTTTCAGCTCCTGTGTTTGATGGTTTTGTAATAGCTCTGGAAAATCATCATTCAGACTAGAAAGTGTGGGTATCATGGAGCAGCTGACCAAGTGGAACCCAAATTTCCTTCTTCACACTCCGTATCCACTGTCATTGGCAGTCCTGCAATACGCACCTTCTGCTAATTTTGACTTTTGGATTTTGGAAAAGTTGGCCTCTCTACAGATACATCTCTTCAAGTTCCCATGTGACTATGATTTCTCCCAGAAGAAAAGAAAAGCTGAAAGCACTTCACCTTAGTTGCCAACCAGACTTTACCTTTTTGGATCTCTGCTTCCTCTTCTACTGAATCAGAAATTTTCTTTGGTGTATGGTTAGTCTCAGAAGGCAAGTGATTTTCTTCCAAACTGGAAAACTTAGGCTTTTTTATAACAGTGCTACTTAATACATCTAGAAAGAGAATATAAGATGTTTCAGAAGAAATCTGGTTTTTACATGAGGTACCTGACAGTGCCTGCTCAAGCAGAAACCACCACTGGAATTACCAATGCTTCAGAAAAGGAAGCAGCTCGTTTTATGGTCTGGCATCATACAGGGCAAGCATCTTCACCTGCAAGCATCTTCCCTCACAAAAGTGGGGAACTAGCCTGCCTAGTGTTATGCAGGTGTTTGGAAAGCTTCCGTGTCTCCACCTTAAAGATAGTTTCCTTTCTTGGCATGCTACTCTAACCATCAAAAACCTCTGGTGTCTGGCTTCTTCCCATTCCCTTTTCCAACCCAAGCTCTCAATCTGTTTATGAATAAAATTTAAAAAACAAAAATTGAATCAATCCAAACAATCCAAGCCAAAGATGAAGCCTCCACTTTAAGGAAAATTTGCTAAAAACCAAAGAAACAAACATGACCCTCATCCTTTTGTCTCACTGCGCACTTTTTCTGAACTCAGCAAGTTGTTTGACAAAACATCTCCCTGGAGTCTCCATAGGGCAGAATGGAAGGTGGTGAGGCCCAGGACAAGGGGGACAGTCAGACAAAGAGAAGCACCCTGGAGTAGATTTAGGGTTCACAGAGAGAGTTCAAATGCAGTCAGAGACCACACCTGAAATTTCTGAGCATAGCCCTGCTTGTGCCTTTGCATGGCAATAACTTCCCTCCAATGGTAAGGCTGTGCAGCCAACAGGGATAAAAATGAAGCCCTCAGAACTTATCTTCCCCCAAAATTAAGCAGATGTGTTGGTGCAGTGAAGGTGTGTTCTGAAAATGCTGGACAGGTAAGAGATATACTGGGAACACAAACAGAGCCAGCTCATGAGAAAAGGGATGTTTTTGTCCAAGGCCAAAGCTTCAGTGACTCACTTCATAGTCACAACACTCAGTCTCTCAGAACTACATCAGCACTGAGAATTATTAGGATGAAAACAACCCATTACCCATTTGACTTTCTGGAAGTTCAGTTATTTCCAACCACAAAGAGACTGTGGTGCACTTTTGAATTAGTTTATCAAAGTTCAGTTCCATGAAAAAAACCCAGATCCTGAAGTGCCACTTACCCATTAAAAAAGCTACAGCAGTCATAAGCATTATCCAAGTCAACCATTTAACAAATGCTGATAGCAAGGGTTTACATCTATGTTGTTAGGTACAAAGAAAATCAACAACTTGAAGGGATGCTTGTTTTGTTTAAACTGAAGTTGCAGTCCACTTTCAAATCATTAAAAATTCTCTTTTCTGTGTCTCTTGGGTCATTAGTTTGTAAATCCCCACCTATACTACAAGTCCCCCTGTAATCAGGGACAGGTTTTAAGAGTTAGCAACACATTCAGGAACGTATATAAAAGCGTCTTATCACAGTCTGTTGTGGTGTACAAAACAGAGAAACAGAATTTAGCAAAAAAGAAGTATCTCAAAAAAGTTAGCATTAATTTGTCTTTCAAATAAAATAACAGCTTTGGCACCGCCTCTTTCTGCTTTTAACCAACTCTTCCATGTTATCAAGAGTAACAAACCTGAGTCCTTCCGCTTGGTACTTTCTTCTTCTCTTGATAATTTGCCCGGTGTACCATGAAACTTCTAAGGAGAGAAAGAAAACAAAATAAGAAGGTACCCACCCTGCACTGCAGACAAGCTGCCAGGGACTTGTCTAGTTGCAGGAAGCAAAGTGATATGATCCATTGGTTTCAGGTAGAGGTAACCTGACAGCAGACTGGAAAGAGGCTAAGCACTGCATACTGCACCTGTGTGGCCTTCTCCACATCACTGGAAGGGCTCCTGGCGGACACACCAAGTAGTAGCGGACTCCCTCCAGGCTCCTCTGAGAGCGTTTCATCTGTGTGAGAGATTAGTAAACAACACAGGCATTCGAGTTTGAATCCTGTGTTGACTGGAAATCTTAATTTAATGACACAGAAGATAAAACCCAAGCCCTCTACTCTCTTGTTTATCTCGTCACACAGGAAGAGGTGGTGGCTCAGACTCAGTCCAAAGGCTGTTTTCTTGGTGGTTGTCAGTTAAGTTCATGCCTTCATCTCTCAATAGCACCGGCTTGTACAAGAGACTATTTACACAGACAATATCTACTCCTCACAGCCATTACCCAGAAATATCACAAGGTGAAGGTTTATAGAAAAAAATGTGAAGGAAAATGGCAAAATCAGAAAGAAAAACCCACCACCAAAAAACTCATCCAAAAAGTACAGACCCACACATCGAAACTTTTCTAATGCATTGAAGAAGATTAAAATAAAAATACCAGCAAGATCCACTGTGGGTAAATCATGTCCCTTGGAGCTAAATGTGCTTTTTTTCCTCAACATTTCCTTTTGAGCTCCTTGCCTTGATTCCTTCTCCTAAAACAAAACGAAGTCTAAATACTATTTAAGCATTACTACAGAAGTAGAGGTTTGGGTGCTGTTTTGGAGGGATGGTTTTGATGACTGGTTTGTTTTTTAAAAACGCTAAGAGTAGATATATACTTAAAATATGCCTAACATACTGATGGCTCTATCCAACACTGAAGGAGACCTGTGCCCTGAAATTCAATGCATGCACCAATTCTCCCTTCAGGCATTAGAGACGTACATTTAATGATGTTTTTCATAAGCAGAATAGAAGCATTATAGTCAAGAAAGGAAAGTTTTCCAGAAGAAAAGTCTTTAATGTAACTACTAGTTCTGGAGTTGTTTTTTTTCCCCAGACTTTCAGTATTTCAAATATATATACAAGTATATATGTATACACAGATAGATATGCACACATACACGTATACATATATATTGGATATACAGCATTTAACAACTGTTTCTATGAAGTTTACCATGTTTTCCTAAGATCTCTTCTATTAGACCAGTAGAGTCTCAACAGCACTTAGCAGACAAATCTGTCCATCAGAACATTTGAGAATTAAAATAACACCAGTTTATTAAATTCTCACTCATTAGTACACATTTTACATCCATAATGTTTTTAAATCTGAGGCATCAACGCGTGACACATTCTTACCTTCTTTGACTCGTAGTCGCTGCCACTACTTGCAGAAGACATGGGAAGCACTGCAAGGAGAAAAGCTTCCCTGGTTACTGGCAGTGTAAAGTGTGTACTTCACCCAGTTAACTGAGTTAGCCACAATGCAAACCCTTTCAAATTTGGCTTTCTAGGCATTTGCAAGGCAAAACTTCACAACACTTACGTTAAGTTTCAAAAAAACACCTTTCTCTCACAAAGCTAGATGCAATGATGCAAGCATACACAACTCACTGCATCCAGAGCAGCCAAAAAAGTAAAAAACAAAAGACAGGCTCAGCATCTTGCCTGACAGTCCTCAAGTCCGAGGCAAGACTTACGGGGCGACATTGGAATGAGAACATCTCCTCTGGAAACCTGGTATAAAGCATAATTTCGAGCTCAGCTTTCTTCTGCTTTTTCATCCCTACAGACTCTAACAGCAACCTGAGCAAGCATCATTACTCCATGAATAGGACAGAAACATTCCATCTCATTCAGGACAGTTTAGGTTCCATTTGGTGGTCACAGCAGCAGACAGCCCTGGAACATGGCTGCAGGGGAGGTTTGGTGCTGGTCAGGCCCAAGCAGAGAGTACTATCAGAGATAACCACATCTGACACTCAGAGCACAATTGGCTTATTACTGCATAAAAAGGAGAGCAGAATGCCCTGGTCTGCAAATTGTGAGGTTTTTCAAGGTTAACTTGCCAAGTCAATGATGTTTCTGGGGAGACGAGTAGGAGAAAGTTGCAGGGGGAAGGGGTGGTAGCTTCAGAGAGATCTTCCTCCTGATGCAGTCAAGCGGACCAACACAGCCATCAGCTGGGCTCTTCAGCATCATCACACAGAGGGCTATGCCCACACAGATGTTTAGGTGCCAAATTTCCACCTGGACATTTGAACCCCACTTTGGGAAGGGACCAGGGGCCCAGTTCAAGCACAAGAGTATGAAATGCGTCTCCTCCATGGGGCACCCCTTGCTGCTGGCCTCAAGCCTGCTCTTTCCCACTCAGGAGAGCCAGGATTTGGCCAAACTCTCCTTTCTCAAACCATCATCAGCACTGGCTTTACTGCAGCACAGTACATCGTGCATAGCTAAGTGTCAGTAGGGGACTAAGCTTACCTTTTAATTTACTTCTCACCCGGGGTCTTTTTCGGGTATAGTCAACAGATTTTGGCACCAACGGTATCTGAGAGTCAAGGATCCAGCTTTTCTCACTCTGACCAGGGCTTGTATTCTCATTGTTGCTTTCAGAGAAAAGATGTTTCCTGTAACTGGACTAAAGACACGATTAAGTCCTGCTCAGTCAGCTCACTCAGAAGCCCCTCAGCCATTACCCTTCAGCTACTACCAAGTTATCTCATTTCTTCCTTCCCATGGTGCAACACCTAAAGCTGTGAAATCTGCCAAAATGGCTACAGCCAGCTGTTGAAATAGCTAAATAAAAACACTGACAGGCAGATGCTTGCCTTTTGCCAGCATGGGGTTCTTACAGTATATCCCCCTTCCTTGTCTCTCCCTCTCTCCTGTGCCTAAAATAAGAGCACTCTTGCAAGGGGGAAAGCCTCAGTATGTCCAAGCTGAATCCAACAGCACGTCAGGAGGGAAAAAGGTAACACAAACAATTCACTAGCTGGTCTGGCAGTGATGCGGCATCCTGAGCACTGCTTTCAAAATGACAGAGTAGTTAGTGGCTACCAGGCTCACATTTCTCCACCTCTGCACTGGGTAAGCCTTAAACTTCAGCTTCTTTATGGGTGCAACAGATTTATACAGGTAGAAATACACAGCAATCAAAGCCTCTAGGGATGAAAAGCATAGACAACCTACCTGCCTTCGCTCAAGATTGTTTGATTCCTTGTTCTTGCTTCTTGTTTCGTAAGTCCTGCCAAGTAACACAAAGACCCAAACTAGAGTAGCAAACACAGCAATAACACACCACAGCACTGTGGAATGGGCACAGCCAAACAGAAGTGGCAGGAAGCTCCTTATGAGATCAGCAGAAGAACCAAACTGTTACAGTGCAGGCATTAGACAAATTTTTCTTTGCTTGGATTTTGAAAGTAGCAATTCAGGTATGTCTAGAAATCAGCACTTTTTAAAATAAAAATTAACCTGCATACTTAGAGGTGGCAAGTCCCTGGAAGCTTGCTATGACTGGAAGGCAGCCAAAGCAAGGCAGGGAGTTTAAGCATTTTACAAAAATTAAATCAGTAATTTCAGCATATGCTCAGGAAAGGATGATGTTTAAGAGTTAAAGTCTTATTACTGTCAAAGGTGACAGGGGTCACTATTCTCTCCAGTAACCTTTATATTCTCAGGTACTATTTAAATATTGGTATCAATAACACCCATAGATAGTGTGGTAGCTAAGCAAGAAACTGTTGCATTAGAAAAAGCACACAGCCTTTTGGATCCTAACTTAAAAGAGCTTAACCAAAGCTATGAACTCTTCTTCACATAGCAAAAGGTTCATAAATACTGCATCTATAGTCCTGTACCTCTGATTTTGTGAAGAAATTTTCTGGGCAAGAATCTTTCCTTTGGCTGCAGCAATCTGAAAGAGAAGCAGAGAGTTGTCCTAGAGTCCAGTTGCCCCATAAAATACTCTACGTAATTCAAATGTATCAGCACTCAGAAGGAAAATGGATTACAAGTCCCGCTCAGAAATTTCACTTTTTAGTGAAATGGGATTTGTTAATTGAAACAGTGTCATAAATTATAATAGACAAACATTTGAGTCTTAAACAGAGTTCCTTTCTCTTTTCTTTGGTTTATGAATAATGTTCATTTTAAGCACCAACATCACAAGATACGTCATTTGACTCAAGAGCAGCGCTGGCAGCAGCACTATAAGCAGGGTGCAGGGCCCCCGGACAGGTCTGGGACAGGCTGCGGGGACCGGAGCAGGGTGCCATGGAGCAGGGATTTATGCTGACACCCAGCGGCAGTAGCAAGGATTGGGCCATGTCCGGTTTATAAGAGAAATTTGGGGTGTTCTATTCAGCAGCCATTGCCTCACGATTAGCAGGTGACAGTGACATCCCCCCACATCAGAGAAGAGGCTGAAAGCCAGAGGGTTTGTACAGCACAGCCACCTTGATGGAAGCCATCAGGAGGAAGTTCACAGCTTCCTGGGAAAGCTCACATTGTGAAAAGTTTCAGAACAGGCAAACTGATTAATTTTTATTCCCTTTTTTATAAGAGGCTGGAAATTTAAGTCAAGCAGAATTTCAAAAAAAAGTTTTGTGAGGACTGGGTTTTAACCAGGGATTCCCAGCTTGCAAAGCACGGCTCAGAGTGGATTTCAGTCTCTTCTGTTTAGCCTAGGAGGACAAAATAGATGCTCAGCAATCTGCCTTTGGTATTCAGTAAAACACAGAGGTTGGCCTTCAATCACAGAGATATCCTATGGCCTCACTGAAGCAACAGCTCAAATGTCTGTTGGTGTTATCATACATTACCCAGTACAAAATTCAAGTAGTGATGAGCATTCTTACCACTCAAAAAAAAATTCCATTTCCATTATATAGAGAAAACAAAACAAAAAATCTCAGCTTTCCAGCTGTCTGTCCTGCTATAACAGTGCATCCATCCTTACAGCACTTCTGCAGCAAATGGTGTCCCCTGCTTCAAGTTACTACCCCATTAGGTGCTGATCTTCTGTCTCAACTTTACCTTTTCATGACTTGAGGAGTCTGAGTTTTCAAAGTCATAGAGTTCCTTCCTGCAAGACAACATATACTCAGCAGTGACATACCATTGTGAAGAACCACCCTACAGAATTTCATTAAGACTATGGAGATGATAAAGTTGTTTCCTTCTGACACCCCTCTCCTTACATACATTATCTGCCTAAAAATAATGTTTTCTAAGCTTCTAAAAAAAAGTACTTGCTCCTTTTCTACTTGGTCTTTTTGCTGCCTATCTTGATTCTCACTCTTCTAATTGTAACTGTTTTAAGGAATATTCAAAACATAGAAATTAACCTATCTCTGTTTATGTAGATGACATTTTGTTCTCACATCGCCCGTAATAGTACATGGTAGGAAGAAGAAATGAGTGGAAATAAAATATCAGAAGCATTTTAAAAATTGCTTTTAATTCCCTTTTGAAAATTCTAGTATTTAACCTTTGTTGTCTAATCACTTTTCTGTGTACATCTAGATTTTGTTGTCATGTCTTTCAATACTTAAACTTAACTGTACCTTTATGGCTTTTTCGTAACTATTTTTTTAAAAAAATCCTACAACAACCGCTCAACATACAGTACACCTTCTCTTTACTGCTAAAAGAACAGGAGGACTAAACTGAGATCCTCGATAAAGCCTCGGAGGGAAGGAAACACTCATTTCCAGACGAAACACTAGAGGGAGCAGAATGACAAAACTAAGAAGTTCTTCCCCTCTAACTTCTACACTGCCACTCCCGTTTTAAAACCGGTATTTGCTGCATCAAATTATTTTGTCTTAAAACACACAACTTGTAGTCCTGATGAAACCCTGCATCATTTTTTCCTATTGTTATCTTACAATTAGTCAAAAAAATTCATCTAAGCACTTCGGGTTTTAGGAAGTTTTTTTGAGCTAAGAGACAGTAGGCTGGAGCAGAACTGCCATGGAAGCCTCTGAACAGCAGCAGAGATCCGTATATACAGTTCATCTGCCCTCCTGCCCAGCAGCAGGCACTAACTTGAACACAGCACTTGGCAGAGCATAGGAGGAGGGTGCAACAAGGCAGACTTCCAGTGCCACAGGCTGCATACAGCCCCCAAACCCTCAAGTGCTTCTTCCTGCAGTGCCCGCAGCTTTAAACGCAAACAGACAGATGTGCGGGTGCAAAGGAAGGGGACAAATTGAGAAAGAGGCCGTCCTGAAACCCTAGGACGCATGATGCCAAGGAACTGGGACAAAATTTGAGAAAGCTTAAGTATCTGTGAAAGAAGCTGGCGCTCAGAACTCAGCTCACTGGAGGATTACAGTTGGGCAAAGAAAAAGAGAAAAGCCAACAACCCATGACTTAGTATCACAGGGGTAGAGGGCATTTTTGGCAGACTAGGGTTAGCTTCTGAAGTCTTTATCACTTTGAGGACCCAAAGAGTCCTACAGAGCAACTTACGACTCTTTGTAGCCTCATACTTGTTTTGCTGCCTGTTCTAGGTACAGACAGGTCACCCCATAGGGACACCCTCCCTCCCTGAGTGCTAGAAAAGGTCTAAAATCACTTGGCACAGCAGTTCCTGCATGGGAACAGGGCTTGTGTGTCATACCTGCCTTCAGCCCTCTTCTTGGCCAAGCTTGTTCTCCTGTTTCTCTTTTTGCTGGTAACCCGCTTTGGAACAGGAGAGAGTTGCAGGATCTAAAACGACAATATCCAAAGTCACGTTCTGATTCTAGACCCTGCCAAAAGCAGAGAAAAGGTGTGCCAGGAAACTTCCTTCCACCCACTACAACCATTATCCAGGTGCAACTGCTGCCTGCAGTTCTTTCTTACCAGAAAGTATGGGACTCCCAAAGCTGAAATTGGGGGGCCAAGAGGGTGGGGGGTGGAGAGAGTATTTCAAAAGTTTTTAATTCACTGTACAGTGGGCAAGTGCTGCAAAACAATCAAACTGGCAGTATAAAAAATATTTTATTTGTAAAAATCTAAAACTAGCACCTGGAAGCGTAAACCCAAGAACAAGCCTAAAATGTGATTTCTTATATAAGTACCTAAGCTCAAAAATATTGCTTTGAGAATTTAATTTTTCTCACATAGTGCATTGATTTATTTTTTTTTTAATACATGGACACACCAATAGAAGTCTCCAAGTGCAACTGCAGATGACTCTCAGTTACTTGGTAATTTACCCAGGTTGCAAGTTCCTATACAAGGATTATAGACACAGATCTAGCATGTGAGGGTTATTAGAACCCAGACACAAAACCAAATAAACACATCTGTAGGCTTCTAAGGCTTGCTTCCACTCAGGAAGCAAACATTCCCTCCTTAAGGACAGTGTGCAAGTCTTGTGACACACAAGTATGTCCCACGCACCACTGTACGCCTGGACCCAAGCACAACACACTGCTTCTGAGGGGTAAATGTGCTGAATAAACTCCAAGGAGCTTGAATTACTTGGCTGGGCCCCTTCTAGAGTGAGGTTGGTGGCTGTTGCCTCTGCAGCTCACTCGTGGTGCTAAGTGGCACAGCACACCATGTGTGACACTCCGTGGGCTCAGGACACTGCTCAGTGGCACGAGTGGGTCAATCCATCCCAGCTTTCTTCTGCAACTCCACCAGAATGTCTCTTCCCCACCCTGTATCTCTTCACTCAGGGGGACCCCAAGGCACACATACCTTTGGTATCGACTCATCCATAGGTTCTTCTTCTGGGGGCTTCTCACTGGGGACAAGAGGACATGTGAGGGAGCTGTTCGTTTAAAGACCAAAATGTTTGTGAAGTACTAAAGGAAAAAAAAAAACAACTTGCGCCAGTTGGCACCAAAGAATGGTTTAGTGTGCAGGGAAGAAAGGTAATCAATAGCTACCTACATAAGTCCAGCTCCTTAACTACAAGAAATTCTGTCCTGCAAAAGTCTGGGAAAAAACGTGAATTCAAGCCAAGGTGAATTCAAATTCACATCATCTTTCACAAAGTCATGGTCCCCATTATGAACAATCTGACCTTTGGCAAGCTCAGGTTATACAGCTAAAGTTTAACCCTGTAAATCAGCTGTGGGTTCACCTTGAATTTGGACTAAAACCATGATGAGAAAAAAGTCACACCAAAGCAGCCGCAAATCTAGTAACCAAACATCACTGTTCAGCAGCTCCAAAGTGCTGTAACTCCAGGCAAGCAGCCTTGATGTCCAGGTGGCAAAACAGAATCTTCAATGTAATAATTGATGGAATAACCTCAAAATTACATGCATTAAAACCCCAGGAGAAAGAAATAAAACCCCAAACACACACAAAAAACCCCGCAAAAAAACCCACTTTGCAACTTTCTGTCTGTGAGACACTCACCTAGGCTTAGCTTTCATCCTTGGAGATGGAGTTTTGGACTTTTTTTCTGAAGAAGGCAAGGAAACTACAGTTTTACCCTCTGGAGCTACTAGGAAACTTTATTTGCTTTTGCTGTAAGACCCACAAAAGTAGAGCCTTCAACATGTGACCTGGGTGACATTTAACTGGGTCAGACTCAAGGAACTTAAGGGAGCCACACCTGACCTTGGTTAGCATCTTCCGGGTCAGTCTGCTGGCTCACTGTAACCACGGCAACACCAGAGTTAACCATTTTCTGCTTGGAGACATGAAACCATGAACAAAACGTGCATATGACCAACAAAAAAGTGGGAATTTTTAGAAACAGGTTTTTAGTACTAGTCTGTGGCAACGGCTGCGTGACAGGTTCATCATTGTCCACACATAAAAGTCTTTTAGGCTGTGTGTGACACCACAGGTTTCTCACTAAGAGCATCCCACTGTCCCCTTATAAGAGGAAGTAAATTTTGTTTCCTTTTTAAAGCAGTTTTGCCAAAATTGCAGCTCTGGAGACAAGCATTTGAGCTGAATAGATACAAACCAGTTTTCTTTGAAAGAAGGTTTTAGTCATACCTATAAAAAAAAGCAGACTGGAGGAAGGGAAAAGGGGCATAAGGACTGCTCCACCATACAGCAAACACTTACTGCTACAGTGCCTGTTAACTGCTGTCTGTCCTGAGAGGTTAAGTTGTCTTTTTGAGTCTCCACATTTTCAGAGTTTGAAGATTCTTTCTTCCTCTGTACGTTAGAGGACACAGGTATCTCTGCAGAACAGCAACGGGGGTGAGAATGTCATCGCAGTAACTGAACACGCTCACCACCCCTTCTTTCCATTCCCACACGTGCATGCATAAGTTGCAGCAGTGCAACCTTCTGGGCACAAACCACAAACATCTCAAGATCACATTTAACAGAACAACCCCAAATATCTTCAAATAACCCAGTGAAAAATTGCAACGCTAAATAAACAACATATAAATCATCAATACTGGATGAATATATGCAAGTTTATCATCTGACTACTTGTATTGCTATGCTGACTCCTAAGCTCTGGAAGACACGGAGAAACCCTTTGTGTCTGATTATAGCAGAGGGATCTTCCACCATCTATGTTTCCCTCCACTGAATCTCTATCAGGCACTGCAAAATTTGTTTTACTAGAGATTAGCTACCTTCTGCCCTTTGTACGCCATGATTGCTTCGAGTAGCAGTGCCCACATTGCACCTCTGTGTGCTCCATGGTGGGCACTGATAAAGGAACTCCCAGCTCATCTGCATCTCCAGAATCCGGAGGACTTCCATTCTAACTTATTCTAGGTTGTAAGTGGAGGAAAATGGGAAGGACTACTGAAGAAGTTACTGCCTCAGACATTTAGAGCTGGTAGTAGCTCTTTCAAGTATTCACCTGGAGAAATCTGAAACGCACAGGAACTTAGAGAAAAGTAAAAATATCTTTTTAATATCTTCACAGAAAGAATGCTACCTATCCTAAGAGCTCTTCAAACTTGATTTCTTTTCAAGACAGTGGGTGGTAGCAGCAGAAAGAGCTGTGATTTCATAGCCTTAGAAGATGTGGAAATACGTGTCAAGCAAGTTACACCAAGAAAGGATCCACACAAAAAGTAATCACTCTAAAACCTGAAATACAGCCAGTTTTGGAGCAAGGACAAATCCCAGCCTTCAAAGTTAAAAGGTCACCACACAGAAAGAAAAAGCCACCTTCCAAAAAATTTGATACTGAAGCTGATCTGAGGAAGCGTTTCCTGTTTAAGACCAATTTCGATCACACACGCCTCCTGCATTTTTGCTGTAAGCAGCTTTTCCTTAAACTGTGGGTCACAGCCTTGTGGGGATTTAGAGAAGAATTTCAGAGCATAAGAAGGAAAGAAAGGAGCTGCTTTCTCTTTTTCTTGGCAAGTGCTGGGCTTAGACCTTCCTTTGGGTCAGACACAGAAATGACATCTGTACTTCAAGCTCCGAGTTACCTCAACAACTACCAAATTCAGAACATAATAAAACTCTGCCAAATTATCCTGGAAGAAGATGCCTTGCAGGAGATGTTCACCAGCAGCACAGGAAGCATCACCATTTGATGGTGGAAAACTTAATGTGCCCAGTTCAAAGAAATACAAAGCATTGGCTGATGAGAATAAGGAAAGAAAGGCTATTCCAGGTCCGGGTAAGAGCCTTTCCTGCCTTAAGGCAGACAGCTACATTTGTAGCTGGGGCACACACAGACACAGCCCTGCAGCACAAGGTATTTACAGCAGCAGGTCACCTCCTACACAGGAGCTGGGCTGCTGCTCACCTTTACCCACAAATAGGGATTGCAGGTGAGCACTTCTGCTCCCCCAAGCTGTTCTTCCACAACAGCTACAGGCATCTCCAAGGCATCATCCACTCCACTAGGGGACAGGGGACTGGAGCACAGCAGTTTCTAGCACAACACCTTGTTCAGAAGAAACAGGAGTCGCCTTCCTGCAGGAAGCTTTAGTAGAGGTTGCCCCGCCATATGCACCCCACTGCACAAAGCAGAGCTTCTTAAGGGCCAAGGTGCAAGCATGAGCCCATCAGAGAACCTGTGCTTTCAGGAGGCCAGATGCCACCATCCCCTTCTGCAGGTACCCATAGGGCATGGCCAAACCAGAAACCAGGCACTGGGCAAGCCAGAGGGGAGGACAGGAGGGTGAGTCCCAGTGCACCTGCAGATGGAGAAACAGTTCTGCACACTCTGCACATCAGGGGTCAGCCAGCAGCTGAAACGTGCCTTGCCAGGCCACCTGCCAGCACACAGATCCTGTCTCCATGAGCCTTCCCCTGCCTGTGCAACCCCAGCAGCACGTGGCCATGGTGCCCAGCCCTCACTCCCCGGGCTAGAGGGACTCAGCACCTGCCACAAGCACAGTTAGCAAGCTCACAAGGCAGGAACAGTAGAAGACTGAGCTTGGGCATTGCTTGGGGTTTTTTTTGTGGGATTTTTTTCCTTTTTCTGTTTTTGTTTTAAGTGAGGTTAACTGTAAGCTGTGGACTTCAAGTGAAAATTATAATTTGAAAACATATATTTAAATTTCATGAAATAAAACAACTAAAAAAAAAAAAATCACCTGCTTCATCTGGCATGGCTTGCTTCCCAGCATGGACAATCTCCTCTTCAGACTCAGCTATCTGTTGGTATGAATTAATTTCATGTGAAAGGGTTCTTCAAAAGAGTAGTCTTTTATCTAGTAAGGTCAGCTACTTAATAACAAAACTAACAATTGCTAATTGCCAGCAGCAAACCAGTGGATGCTAATCGAGTTGATCATTTGGAAAGGTCTTGGCTCCTTTAAGGGCAAATGACAGCTGCTATATTATTGTTATTTACCATCATGTAAGCTTTTCTGCAAACTCCACAGACTGTGGATGAATTACAAATCAAAAATTAACCGTGTTAACATATGGGGGGGAAAAAAATCACACACATAAAACCTATGCTTTTACATTAGCTAATGAAAAGCCTTGAGGTTTTAGAAGCACTCTCCTCTTTGTCTTGAACTACTATCTACAAAGTCGGTCTAAGATTTGCATCTTTCAGCACACCTACAAGTTTTTGTGTAACAGTTTGCCCATCCTGTGCCATGTAACACTTGGAGCTGTATGCAAGAGCATGTTCATACTGGAAGTTATGCACTTAAATGCCACAGGCTTTATTTTCTACTTCAGAAACTCAGGGAAAGTTATAACACAAGGAATTAATTAACAAATTGGTTTAACCTTCCAGCTTTTAAACCATAAATTTGAGTACCTTGAAACGTCTTTCCTAAAACACCTAATTTCTCTTCCAGGCCAAAGCTGAGAACATCTGAATAGAGTATCCTAAATCCATAATGGGAAGACAAATATATAGCAAAGAGGCATGGAGAAAATAAAGAAACCACAAAACACAAATCCCACAAACCTGAATGGTTTTGCCCAGTGTAAAATACAGTTTTTCTTAGAAAAGAAAAAAACCACACATTAGAGCTTACCATCAGTTTTTCATCACCCAGGACTTTTCTAAGTACACTTAAAATTTCAAACTCAGCACTGAAAACCAGTTTGATTTTTGTTGCTTCTGTTTTGTTAAGAGCAGAGGGTATCTTCATAAAAATTTTAACAATCTTTTGGCTATCCTTCTCTGTGTAAAAACAACCCAAACCAAACAATCAATTAGATTTGTTTTACATCAAAACATTCTTCTGTCAACCTAAAAACTTCTAAGTGTTTCAGATTTTTAAAAGAATCTCTTTATATCTTGCCCTTGCATTTCCAGTTACTCTGTTCACTAATTTCTTTCTCGTTGAGTCTTGATTATGCTGTTCCCCAGGACACCTATAAACTGACACCTCAAGCTGTCCTGCTTAGGAAGGGAGGGTGGGTTATTGTTCAGAACAGAGCCACATACTGTCCAACAAGCAGAGCTAGTGCAGGGTGACCAAAGGACAAGGCAGGAAGGGAGAAGACACAGGAACACTTTGGTGATGGTGAGATTTTAGGTTTACTCTACGTGTCTCGTGGAGCCCCAGCCAAACAGGATAATGTCATTGGAAAATCTTACCCTTCACACTGTAATTGTTGACATTTTCTTTTGACAGCCTCACAGAGTCCCAAAGAGCTCCCTTTGAAAACCAAAGCCATAGTGTCAGAAGGGCTGGGGGAGTGCCCACCGACTCAGGCTAACCCAAGGCCACCTGGGCTTTGCTGTTACCTCATCACAATCCACATAGAAAGTCACACTCTGGCTGCCAACGTTGAAGTCAATCCAGAACTCCTCCAGCTTCTCATCTGATGGCTTCTTCACCTGGGGAAGGAGAGTGGTACTGTTTTTCTCCAAAAAGCCCCACAACCACTGTATCAGTCCCAATTTTCTTTAATGAGGCAAAACTGGAAAGTGTTACCCTACATAAACATCTGTACAACTCACAGAAATAAGAGTTCAGATCACCCTGTGAGGTGCCAGCCCACTGCTCACCCAACCACACCCATATCAGACGTGGCTCTACTTCAGCCAAGGGAGAGGCAACACACAAATGCTCACATCTTTGTGCCAGGAAAGAAACTATGGAAGTTCTCTCTGTTTCTGAGCACTTGAAATAAGCAGAAGCAGCGGAACCAGCTTCCATCTACGTGGGTTTGATTCAATATGACTGCCAGGAATGGTGCCACATTTCATTTAATTGAAGACCAGTGAAGCAAACTGCAGTTTGCAACTGTGACCTCTTCTACATGGGCATCAGGCTAATCTTGTTTTCCGGCAGCCTGGAAACAGCTCTGCCAGAGGAATCAGCATTGTCCTCCTGTTAGTTTTTAGAACTCTCTACTGTTATTACCGTGAAGAGAAGTGCTGCCTCCATCACTTGGTGATACAAAAGCAAAGTCAGCAGCACTAAGTTGGGAGCTAAGTGACAAACAAGCAAACTTTCCAGCTAGAACAGAAGGTTACACTCCATGCTCCAAGAAATTGAGCTCTTCAATTTAAAAGAGGCAGAGGAAGAAAAACCCCGAACATTTACCACAGAAAGCAACATCTGAGCAGCCATAACACTGTAGGGAAGGTGGTAGAGCTTTAAGGGCTATTACCTCATTCATGTCAGCAAAAGCAGATATGCAAGGAAATGAGTAGACTCTGAAAGAGAAGCACACTTCACATGATACATCCAACATCAGAGTCTGACTTCAGTGATTTTATTTTTAATATGATTAGTAACCAATCTTATTGTTCAAAAATAATTTAAAATATTCTAAAAGTAAATTAAGCTTGGATAAACTAGAGACTACAGTATTTTAGTAGTGATGCATTATCTTAATTGATTTTACTTTCAAAAGAACCACCATAAAAATGAATAAAATCTCTCCTCCTTAAAAACAACTTCATTCATCACACGTGATGGAATTTTTTTTTTAATATAACCCAACCCAGTTTACAATATTCCCCTCTGCAGTAATGATGGAACCAGTTTATTCTGTTCCCAGCTTACCTTCTTTTATCTCCAAGCCTTTCATTCAGTAGGTTAAGAAATTTTCTGCAGTCCTTCAAGACAAATGACACATTATTTTAAAAAAATCAGGCTGCATTTCCTTTGCAAATAGTTATTCTATTGGGTAGAATCACTACTTGCTGTGTAACCTCTACTTTCCATTTAAAACCTTTAAACTGGTCAGTGGGATGCCAAAGACCACTGGGAAGAGACACCTCAAGTTACTACAAAGGGTTGGACCCAACCTAAGACTGGTAAGCCTTCAAATATAAACACCCCAAATTAACTTATTTATGCATTATTTATTATATTTTTTTATTTTTCTTTTCTATAGGTAGAATAACTTAGAACTATGAGCTATTTTAACAACATGTCATTTAATATTTACCATATTAATATGAAAAAAAAAAAGTAAAACATGCCGTGCACAAATAACCTTGGGTATTTATAAAATCAGTTTTGTAGGAACTCCTTGCAAGGACACCCTGGCTGAACTCAACCAAAACTAGCCCCTATACAGACTTGTCAAGTATGTTGTTTTCAAAATAAGGGCCCTCACCGTCTCAAATTCTCGATCCTTGATCTCCTTGAAAGCTTCAGCAAGATAGTTATCTTCAAACCAGTGGTGAACAAGGTCATCCCTCCATTTTTTTATCATTAACCTACAAAGCGCTTCTGAAAGGGCAACCTGAAGGTCATAATCTGCCGGGTAAACATAAGCACAGGATTAATATCACCTCTCTGGCATAACGGAGAGTTATAGCATTGCTACTCTTGCAGTTTTATATTACACAGTCGTACTCATCCTCTAGCCTCAGTTTGCCCTAGGAGAACATGGGAGGGTGGCAGCCAAGCGTTGGCTCAGGCGTCCTCAGCTCCCCCAGCTCAGTGGGATCGCGGTACAGAGCACTGCAAACCACGACACACACAAGTGCACTGGGACATGCGCTTGAGGTTCGGGAAGGGGATGAGAGCAGAGACTCATCACTAACCCACTAGGATTAGGCTACATTCCGTATACCATGCCAATACCCTAGAAAAGTGTTGTTATTAGGAGAAAACAAAAAAGATTTCACTCAAGAGAACATAAACCTTGTTAACTAAGTTTTGTCCACATCGTGGCAAAGCAATTTAAATTTAATTTTTTTAATACTAACAGCCAGCATAGTCTATAAACACATACATAAAGCTGATCTAATTACTTTTCTACATAAATCAGTTTAGCTTGTCTGATTAGTCAATATGCATTACTAATACTAACCAGAAAGAACTAATACATTGCTGCATTTAACTTTTTTAATTTATATTTTGTTAAAGCACATCTAACTTTCCTCCCTAAAAATCAACTCTTGACAAAGAAATATAATTTAAATTATAATTTATCTATAATAAATACGCAGATGAGGTAAAGCTGGAGAACTTCTTACCACCAACCTCCAGTACAGTTTTTGCAAGCTCTTTCCTGAAACAACATAATGCCGCAGGTTAAAATGGAAATAACTGCTATTGCAGAAAAGAGGGTATTTACCGACAGCACTTGGATCGAAAACCACTTACGTCAGCGAGCACATCTCCTCAGAGAGAGGGAACTTCTTTCTCTCCTCCCGTGGGAGACTGTCAAGTATAGAGTTGAGGGTTCTCAAGGCCTTTCTCCCCGCAGAAGAAGGGGTATAAAAAGAAGGGAAATAAATCAGTGACATTTTTTCACATTTTTTATCTAATTAATGTACCTAATTTTCTCCTCCTTGTAAGAATCTTACCTCCAGATGCAGAGCGTGGCAAAGATTTGGTTCCGTCACTAGGCGCCCTAGTTCAGGCAAAAATAAATTCACTAGCTCTTTCTTCCCTAGAAAAACAATTTGAAAGGTACAGCTAGAAATGGGCTGGTGACCATATAAAAACAGTTGAAGCAACTACAGTTTGTTATGTTGAAGGAATAAAAACATCCCAGCTGTAACTTCATTTTAAAGCTTCCAACCATAAAATCCTAGACAGAAAGGGGAACTGGTAACTTCCATCTAAAAAATATTGCTCCAGATATGCTAACTTCTGACCTGGGTAACTATTTAAAGAAGCACAGAAAGGAGGAGCTAATTACTAGCCACAAGAGAAAACCTGAATATACAGGTTTTGTCAAAGTCAACAGAGCAAACCAATAAAGTATTAACCAGAAGATGCTTGTGCCACTCTGCTCTCACTAGAATAAGGTGCAAGTACAAATAAGCACACACTACCTGACGCACAGTGCAACACTTTGTTTTTACATGGACTGTGAGCCTGGATGTCTGGTCACACAGATATTTTCCGAAAGCACCTGCTCCCCTGCCCTAATGGAAAACCAGCTGCAGCCACAGAACAAAATTTTACTGCTGAAATGAGAGACAGACACACACCTCTCTGTCTAGTTCAGAAAGCTGAAGGAGTTACTACGTTATTCTGTGGAGATGGTTGCCTTCAGCGAGGGAATAACATCTGATGCCAGAACAAATAGATGTGCAAGAACAGACTGTCTAGCCTGAACACCTTTCAGAAGGGCCACTTACTCTGATCAAGTGGAATACTTGATGCTGACCATTTAAACAAGATACCAGAGATAGATTTTTTCAGCATGTACAAAACAAGCAAACAAAGAGAAACAGAAAAAGGCTTTGTGATCCGATGTAAATGTTAATGAAAATTACTGAAGAGAAATCAGCAGGAGGATTTAAAAAATATATATTGCATAGAGGAAAAAGTAGGAAGCAGAAGAAAAAAGAGTGCGGAGAGAGAGTTCAAGCAGAATTAAGAAATGTGCTCCCAAGATTAAGATCCAGGATGTTGAGGAATGGAAGGAAAAAAATACTGACCTTCATTACTGCATTTGCAAATCACCTGATGAAAAGAGTAAAAGAAGCCTTCATTAACGCACCATCACCCAAGAACAGCAGTACTCAAAGTGCTGAGGTGTTTATGTGGACCCCACCCCCACTTTCAGGGGCTAAATAACATGAAACAGTAGTGTACCCACATCAGGAAAAGCCGCCTGATACAGGTATGTCACATATGGTCACCCCGATCATACAGGCTGGCATTATGCAGGGAGAGTAAAGGCAGCCAGGCACCCACTTCCCCCAGGGATGGATTTCAGCAGCACTTGAGAGCACAGTACCTAGAGATTCCCCGGAAAACCCACATCATGACATCGTTCTCTTATTTTTATTACACATATGGTCCTATGTAAAAGCACATTTTGTGTTTACACACTACAGTACTAGATATCACAATGTTTATCTGAAGGGTGTTGAAGTCCCTAGGGGAAAATTAAAAACAAAAATCTTAAAAAATTAAAAACCAACTCCACAACACAAAGCACTTCTTCCTCCACAGCGAAAGCATGTGGAAGATACATACCAGCAAGAAAAATAAATTCAATTTTTGGGAAAAGAAATGGGTATGTCATAACTTCAAAGTGGTTAGTAGAGAAGGAAGTTTGATTTTGTGCAAATATTTTTTATCAGAACTCCTAAAAAGAGCCATAAACATTGATGTGAATTCTGATGCACAAAGTGACACAGTTCCTGTAAGCTACAGACAGCAAGACTGGGAGGAACAGCTCGGGGAGAAAAGCTAAAAAGCATTCTTCCTATTACAAATGTTACTTTACACTAGGCCTCCAATACCCTTAAAGTCATGAATATTTAAAGTTGAAACCTAAATGAGTTGTAAGCAAGTTAGATCATTCCTTAGAACTAAATCATCTGTTCACAGTAGGAACAAATTTCCAGGACCACCTTGGCAAACACATTTGCACATAAAGTGCAGCTCAGTGTCAGTAACTTGGGGGTTTTAAAGAGAGCTTCAGCACACAAGCTTTTATCTACAAAATGCATCAGAACTTCTTGCAAATTTTTCTGCAAAAACAAATACTTCAGGTTAGAAAATGAGAAAATTCTGCAGCCCTGTAGCATCTTCTCACAAGTGTGTCAAATCTCAGCCCAAAGCCAGCCTGGAGCACACCCCTGGACACTGCCCATCCACACCACCTAGGCTGCATCCCAGGCTCAGCCCTAGGGCACCAGGTCCATGCAATTTGCCATTATTTATTTTCAAACAGGAAGTTGTTTGTGAACAACAGCTATCTTATCCAGTAAAGGCAACCCTTCTGTCCCCTTAATGCACAAACATACCAATGCAGAATCAAAGAAGTCTTCAAGCAGTAACATCAAAAATTTATTCTCATTTGGGTCGATGATGGTCATAAATGCTCTTGTTCTTTCAAACCAAGATACCAGGTAAAAATTAAAAGAATGAGTTAAAAACAGAGAAGAGGAGTTAATAGTCCTTAAACTGTATGTGTCTGCAGGAAACCTTACAGAGTTTTTACTCTTTAAACTTCAGAGTTATGTACTGTGTTAAAAGCTACATGGCATTAAGGAATTCAAATTTTGCTAGGAGGACATGAAAAGTGCCATTCTGTCCAACTTCCTCCTCAGCCCTCCTTTTATGCTCCTTTCTTGTCCAAGGCACCCACTCTCGGCGCTCAGACAATACACGCTGCTAGTGGCATCAAAACTCCTACAGACCTTTCTACAGGACATCAACTCACAGCAAAATATTGTAAGGCTTTATCAAGGTAAGTATTTTAATACTTCATGGTTTTAAACATAGCATAACATCACACACGAACAGTGAAATAGAAATCTATGCTCCACTGGAAGTACAGAGCTCAGACTGGAAAAACTTCATTAATTTATCTCCATACAGCAATTTTGAGCAACTGTACCCCTGAAAAGCACACCTACAAAGCAGGAGTACAACATTTCGGACCAAGGACTCCTCAGTACAACTCTGCTAACAGAGAGCATGTGTTCACTGTTCCCTGACAGCTGTGCTAGGTCCAGGTGTTACTCATCTTCAGCACAATTGCATTTCTGCTACTACAAGTATTACCAGCTGAAATCAGTAGAGTGCCATTGTGCCAGAATTATAAAACACAGTTGCAGAATAAATGCATCTGGTTTGCTACATATCTAGACAAGAACCTTCATAAAGAAGGTCTCAGTTTTTAAAAATACAAAAGCACAAGTTACTGATCAGTTCTATTACTAAAACTGTATTTGACTGGAGCATTTAAAACGCATTTAGAAAGTCTGTATCATTTCACCAACGAGACTTATAGAAACTTATCCTCTCCTTCCACTATCAGCTTAAAAAAACCCCAAACAACCCCAACCCTTTAAAGGGTTTAAACCCTTTAAACCCTTTAAATCAGGTAATAAGTGGAGCCATAATATTGGTTGCTACACCAAAAGCAATAAAAGAGAGTAAGCATTTTTTCCCCACTCAGTTCATACAATATATTTTTAAAATATTTTGTTTCTGTGTGTCCAACAAACAATCCCCTCGTTTCGACTTCCTTGGAGTTCTTTTTCTGATGCAAATCACCTTAAATCACATTAGTAACTTGTATACAGTATTATACTTATCTTTGCTAGCAGTCCTTGCTCAATAAACAAGCTCTTTCCTTCTTGAAGATCACTTTTAAGGTAGAGCTGAATACACTTCAGCATCAGTGAAACATTCTCAAATTCATTCTTGTCCAGCTCCTACACAAACACAGAGTGCTGTGCATCATTAGTCTGATACCCTCTGAGCTGAGGGTCAGGATAGTTGAGATTATTTATGGTACTCACCTTTCTCAGTGCTTTGTCCAGCTGGTTTAAGAGAGAGTCACTGTATTTCTGGGGAGGCTCTACTTCTCTCTCTTGAAGCAGTTCATGTATTTTTTGAAATCCCTTCCCTCTAAAGGCATCAGTGAGCAGTGATTCGAGCTGCAGAGGGAAGGGAAGGGAACAACTAGCGAGTAAAATAAGCAGTCACTGAAATTGTTGCAGCATAATTATGATAAAACACTTGCAATGCTGTCTTAAAAGTTGCAAGCTTTTTATTTTTGTTTGACTTCATTTGTTTCTCTACTTTCATTTTACTGTTACATCTGAACTGAAGTATCAGCCTCAATGTCCAAAAGATGCAGAACCCTTGAAACGAAGTAATCTTGAAAGATACTAAGTAAGGAAATAGGCAATTTAGTATGTCCAGTTTGTAACTCCCACAACTATTACAGTAATTTCTTCCCACTTATTAAGGAAAAGATTAAGGGGACTGCTGCACTTCCCACATTAAATAAAATTACTGAAACTTCTAGGTCATGCCATACCCATTTAAGAAATACACCTTTATATATATATAAAAATAACTATTTGTAAGATAAAGATACATTTAAAAATCCTTACATAGTCTTCTGCTCTGTCTGCCATATTGCTACTCACATCTCTGTTTCGTTCTTCACTTTTTTCTTCCTTCAAAAACAAAAGGAAGAGAAAAACACAGAAAAAAAAAAAAAAACAAACTTATTTCCCCATCCCCTCCAAAAAAAGAAAACCCAACCAACCGAAACAAACCCAAACACTTTTTCTGCCCCAAAAGCTGAAGAGCACTTACTCATCCCCTCTCTCCCAAAACGCTGGTTTTCATTGCTTATTTCCTATGGTGCAAAACCACCCCACGCCTCCCAAGCCGAGGTTTCTGGCAGCTGCAGAGAGTCCCGCGGGTGCCCCCGGGGCGAGCCCGATATGTCCCCTCTCCGTGGCCGCAGCCGGTCTCCGCCGCGGGGAGCGCCGCTTACCTGGGCCATAGAGCAGGAGAGAAGGTCCGGAGGCTGCTTCACACCCTCCCCACGGCCGCGACCCGCTCCTGCCGGACACACCCGAGTTTTGGGTGAAGGGAGACCCTCGCCAGCCTTTCTCACGGCTCCGAGCGCTCTCCTTTCCTCAGGAAGCTCTCAGTCTATAACCCAGCACTGGGGGAAAAGGGAGAAAAAGCAGGCAGTTTCGCACCCGCCCTAAAAAGCCGCAGCTGTGCGGCGCTTGGGACGAACCCCCCGCACCTGAGCACAGGCGCTGCAGCGCTGACAAACCCTGGGCCGAACCCAGGGGTGCAAAAGAGGAGTCCAGAGCCTCTCTGGGGGCTGCTCTAGGCCGAAGGGTGCCACAGCCGGCGTGTGTTGCTCCCGGATGGACTTTATTGTGCTCAGCTGAGGGTAAAGTTCAGTAAATTTTGGACCAGAGAGGACGGAAACGAATGAGAAAATCATTCCGACCAGGTGGGATCGTTTAAAGGGTAATAGCGCTTGGCGTTCAAGGGCTCGGTCTCTATGCTGTTGTGGATAATTTTTTTCTTTCTGTTTTTCACCCCAAAAATCAATCTCCCTCCTTCCTCGCCACACCTACTCCTCCCCCCCCAAAAAAAACAACCTCACGAAAATCAAACCAACCAACTCCAAACATCAGACCCCATAGGTTATTTCTTTCGAAAAGAAAAGGGTAAGAAAAAGCCTATAACTTTTTAATAAGTTAAAATGTGCGTATCAATACGATGGCACCAACACCAACTTTGCATTTTAAACCAGGTGCTATAGAGCACAGCGAGAAGGGGAAACCTGCCAAATAACTCCGATTTCGTTTACATCCAAAGAGCAGGTTATTCATCATCTTTGCCTCTCTCCGGAGGCTTTACAAGCTGCGGGCAGCTCCGGGAAACGCTCAAAATCCAAGTTCAAGAGCGTCCCGGACGGGCAGAGATGGGTCCCCCACCTCCCCATCACCCCTCGCATCCCGGCACCCGCGGGATGAGCACCGCGGCTGCCGGGTTACGCTTCCAAACCCTGCTCAAATTTGCCGAGGTGACGGCCCCAGTGCGGGGTGGTGGATTCGTGCACAACCCCTGTGTCTATCCCCCGTCACACACCTTCAGGTGAGGGTGGCGGAACCCGCCTGTGGCGTGGAGAGGGAGCGCAGCTCCTGCCCACCCAGGTGCCGCGGGGGAGGGTTCGGTGATGATGCCGCTGTTCCGCCTGCGGGGCCGGCTGAGAGCTGCTCCCCCAGCTCGGCGACGCCCCGACGGCATAAAAAACCGGGAGCTGTCACCCACGGCCACTCTCTGCCATGAAGCTCACCTGGGACATCAACGACCCCAAGCTGCCGCAGGTAATGGGTAGCCGGGGAGGTACTGGGGAAAATCTCCCTGCAGCTCTAACGTGGAGCTGGGGAACAGCAGAACAAACTTCACTATAAGTAAAGCTTTATTTCTCTTGCACCTTTTTTTTGTTTGTTTTTTTTTTTTTTGTTTTATAATCCTTATAAAATGACTTGTAATAAAAGCATGGATTTGATACACAGCTTGGGCTAGCTGGGTATGAACTCCTAAAACAACCTGTGGCTCCACTGGGCCAGTTTTCTTCTCCCTCATCCCACTCGTCCTTGTTCGAGAAATGTTGAATAGAAGCTTGAATTGACTGTTTACTACTGTGATCCAAGTTATCTAATTATTTCTTCGGTTTATTGATGCTACACTTTAATGCCAATGAGCACTCCACTTTTTTGTCTTGTTGTGAGTTTCAAGAGTTTTTTAATTTGCAATTTTTTTCATCTTAGAGTTTATTTAAGTTTACAGAGCCCATGCTATTATAGAATGTCTTCATGCTGTAAATGCTGGTAGTTTACTTCTGTTTGCTGGGATTGCTCTCACATGTGGTACATACATACGTTAAATATGTATTGCATTGTAAATATCTGCAGTTTAAAATCTTAGTTCCTCTTTCATAGTTCTGGCAATTACATTTTAGTAAGGAACTCCAGAAAGCCAGTGAAAATCCCAAATGGAAATGTTCTTTGTTTGAGCCACTATACATATATTGGAAGTACCTTTGCAATGACAAATCTTTTTATCTCTATTTTTTGGGGAAAGCCTTATTCAAATCATGTTAGATGCACTTTAAGAAGCTGTTCCGTGGCTAAAACTTCTAGTTTCCTGCCTGCAGGTGCATGGTCCCACAAGAAGGAGAACTTAGCAACAATCATGATCAGGGTGGCTTGTGACCTGTCTGGGCACACTGGTGGTAGACTAGTCAGTAAATTCTGGTAGTAAGGCTGATGTCTTATAGCTGGGTAACTTCACTGTAAAAGGTGCATGTGTCAACAGACCACGCTATAATGGATCACGATGCAAAAGAGGGAAGGATCCTGACTTTCTTTTGAGATCTGGAATCTCAGATTGCCCTATCCCTTTTAGAGAGCACTTCTGAATAAGCTATCCTTTCAATATTTCTTCTCCTGCTGCTTGGGTGGTCACAGAAAAAGCATTTCTTTCCCCTGCTACGTGTTTTATAACAAGGCAAAAATATCAGGTTGTAATACACTAATAACGTTCTCTTGCTCTTCTCCTTGCCGCCTTGCCCTGCTGCAGGAGCCCAAGCACTTCGATGCCTTCCAGGAATGGCCCGATGGCTACGTGCGGCTCATCTACTCGAGTGAGGAGAAGAACGCGCAGCGGCACCTCAGCGGCTGGGCCATGCGCAACACCAACAACCACAACTGCCAGATCCTCAAGAAGTCCTGCCTGGGGGTGGTGGTGTGCGCCCGCAGCTGCGCCCTGCCCGGCGGAGCCAGGCTGCAGCTCCGCCCCGCCATCTGCGACAAGGCTCGGCAGAAGCAACAAAGTGAGGGGCGCCCAGAGAGAGCTGCGATGCCCACGGGACCCCATTTCTTTCGTCTGGGCTTGATTTCTAAACTGGAGTCGCTCTTACTTGCGTGCAGACTAAGGCATTATTGCAATGACTGATTAATTCCAAATTTCATCAATGTCTGTTTGCAAATACTTAAGGAGATATGGATTTAAATCCTTTGAATTATTAGCATTTGTGTCTCGTGGGCAGTTCTAGTTCATACCGTTCAGTTATGCTTGCTAGACTATGATGCATTTCCTTGAACAATACATTTTAATCTGAATTTTGGAGAAGTCTGATCATGCTGCTCTTGAGCTCTGCTTACTCTCAGGCAGCATCTTTGTCTTTAACCAATCTCTTCAGTAGTTTCTGTCTGTTCACAGAGAAAGCCTGCCCCAACTGTAACTCTGCCCTCGAGCTGATTCCTTGCCGAGGACACAGCGGCTATCCAGTCACTAACTTCTGGAGGCTTGATGGCAAAGCAATATTCTTCCAGGTAAAAAGCAGCTGTATTTATTTGTGCACACTACATAAATTATATCTGTATATAAAATAATATCTGTAAAGAGAGAGATTTCTTGGTCCTTCCCCCTTTTCTTTTTTTTATGTAACACAGAGCATGATGAGCTCGGTGGAGGTCTGGTCCATGACAGAATTTCTCTTTAGTAGGAATATGACAAGAACAAATAAAACAATAATACTTGGCTGTCTCTTTAAAAGCCTTACTTAAGAGTTGACAATATTCAATTTTAACTACAGTATCACTGATGGCTAAAATTCTCCTGTTTACAGAACACAAACATGAACAAAAACGTTGTCTTGCACCCTGGTGTATATGAGAAATTAATCTCTCCAATGTTTATTTCCAAATATTTATTTCCTACTAAAATAAATAAGAAAAAAAGCTTTACTTAATTTACTTGAGTTGAAACATGAAAACTCTACTTCACGTGAAACTAGCCTTTGAATTTTGAAGGATTTAAAATCTTGCCAGAAGAAAAGAAGAATCTTAGCTAAAATTTGAAATTTTGTGTTGATATTTCTTTTTTTAAGCAATATTAGAGCAAAAAGTAAACAAAAACTTTCTGTTCTAAGAGATTACATTCTCTCCTGCATAATTTTTTCCCTGACTCACACAACAGTGAATTGTTTTCCAGTCAGTAAATGGAAGAAAACTGGCCATATTCCCAGATTCCCACCTATATTACTCTTATTCAAATGTTCTCTGTTACAGACACACAAAACTGGAAGACTTTTACTATCAAAAAAGTTGATAAATCCTTGCTTAGAAGTTAATTTCTGCTTGAGAAAGGACAGTGTTTTAAAAGCAATTTTTAGCTTCCTACTTCGTATTTGCGACCATATGTAGATCTGTTCAGACAAACGAGTAAGGACATGTAGCATACACGACGTCATCATGTACCAGTATAACTTTGATTACATAGATCTGCATAGCCACAGATGTTTCAATAGCAGAGCATCTTCGGATGGTTTTCCAGGATATAATATTCAGTCCTATTCAAGAAGGTGTATTGCTTTAAGAGAATATTCATCATCCTGTGGCATGAAACCTCTTCAAAGCCTATTTATACTGTTTATAAATGTACTTACAAAGCAGAACTGAGATACTGGACTGCAGAAAACCAACCAAACTAAATTTACATATATTTTTTTCTCCTTGGTTCAAATTATCTACTCCTGAATGTCACATACACTTTTGATCCTTCATCAGCTCTGCAGTCCTCACTGACTTCTCCCTCACTTTTTCCTTCTATCTACATCCAAATCATGATTTATTCTATTTATTTATTTTTACAATGAATTGGTCCTTGTTGTTTAGTTTCTCCTTCCTTTTTTTCTTGTGCCAAACCACAGACCATGCTGTGTACTACCTCTCGTACTACTTGGAGCATTTTCTCTTATCTTACCCCCTTCCAGGTTCACATCTAATTCTTTGTTAATCCTAATTTAGGCTAAAGGAGTCCATGACCACCCTAGGCCAGAGAGTAAACTGGAGGCAGAGGCAAGGCGAAGTGCAATAAAGAAACAAATGTCCTCTTATCACCACTCCCAGAAAAAGAGACCTCTAAACTCAGAGGTAAGTCAAAGTTATTAGTCAAATAAAAAGGTGACATAAATGAAGATTTTTTTTTTTTTTTGTCAATTAATAAGGTGTGATAAGCACATACTGGGAATCCCAGGGCAAAACAAAGCTTTACACCACGCTGCATCTGTTAATTTGGGGCTGAAAGGAGCAATAGCACAAGTATTGAGACATATGTGTGTGAGCAGTATTGATTCCTGAATCTCAGAGATCTACTTCTCCTTGCCAGGCAGCAAGGTACCACGACAGCAGTGGTTACACCAATAACCTACAGAATTTTCACTGCATGGATGGCCCAGAAAGAGTCGGTATCTTCACAGACACCAGTTTTTCGATTCCAGCCCAGTCTTACCCTTCACTGCAGAACGCAGACCTCTACAAGGCACCTTACGACTCAGCCAGCTTCCAAGAGGACCAGCTATCGCCATACCCTAAATGCCCAAATCCAAGGATCTACATGCCCAGGCCATGCAGTTACGAGTTTGGAGTTCCTACCTTTATAAGCTCGAGTCCTTACCCAACATTTTACAAAGATCTGGCCAGTCCTGCCACTGATGCAGACCCTCTCAGTCTGAACGGCTCTCACTACAATGCTGTGACTACCCAGGATAAGAGCTTTGATAACCCTGGCAGACATTACGGACTGAAACCAGCGTGGGGGAAAACCGGCAGCGGAGACCGGAGTGACTACGGGCAGATGCCAACAAGTGCTCCCCACCCTTACTACGGTGGGGACTATCCCTGCAGGTACAGCCCTAGCCCCGCTCCCATGGCCCCGCCGCTGCAGACGGTCATCACCACCACCACCAAGGTGTCCTACCAGGCCTACAAGCCACCCGCGCTGAAATACAGCGACAACCTCTGCGATATGAAAAACCTCCAGAGCTATACCCACATGGCAGAAAATGTCTCGGGTGCCATCTATTCAGGGATGAAGATTCAGGATGACTTTGGGATGATAAAGTCAGCATTGCTCTATCAGCACGACTCCATCCCCACAAAGTCCAAACCACCCGAGAGTGCAGAGAGCTACCGGTACGGGCTCCCTCTGGGGAACAGCTTCGGTGAGCATGAAGGCCAGGCCCTAAGGTTTGAGAGTGCTGAATATTGACTAAAAGGCGCCTAAATGGCAAATACACGCAGATGACCATGCGGATGCTAAGTCAAGTAGTTTGGGATTTGAGGAGAGGTAAGGAAGCAGTACATCAAGACAGCTTTTTTCCAAAAGCACCTTTCTGGAGCTGTGTGCTGAGTGAATTATATTTTGCATCTAATTTCAAAGAAGCCCCACACAATCTCTAACATGGCACAAGGAGCTGAGCCCAAAACACACCTGGGAGAAGACAATATGGAGGCACAGCTCCTCTGGAAGTCAACAGCCTCCTCCGACAACAAGTGCAATCCACTTAAAGCTACAACTCCTGCCAGATGCCTCAAGCTTTGAGAGAACACTCCATCTGTAAGAAAGAAAAGGCTAAGCAGGTAACGGAAAAAAGGATGAAGGAAGGTGGCTATAAATTATAGTCAACTGAAGGAAATGGCAGGAAAAGAAAGAAATGAAAGAAATGTGAGAGCAAGACAGTTTGCAGAATAATTCACCTGAATGGTCCATTCACCTGCCATGGTCCTTTTGATGAATGGAAAGATCAGCTAAGTTTCTCCGAAATAAGAAATGAAAAACCTGAAACCTGAGAAATGAAACGCGCTAAATGCAGGTTGCCTTTTGATCCCCTGTATCAAGAGTAGAGACTACCCAGCCTTTCTACATAAGAAGGACAGCGCAGCACAACCACACCAGGAACTGATACTCAGCCTGGAGGCAGGAAGGCTCAGGTGACCTCCACCGAGCCTGCTCAGCGTCACATGGGTACCAGCGTTAACATACATGGTTCTGAAAACCACTTGCAGTGAAACTGGTTTTTGCTTAAAGGGGCCTGGCAAGCCTGGTCAGACCAATATTGCATGGCTATTGCTGCAGAATTCTCTTTACCCATGAATACAACTCGTCCTAAGAATGCAACATCCCAGCTGCTTAGCAGTACAGGTCAGTGTTGAATGCACCTTTCCTGGCTGCCTCTCTGCACTCCGTCTCCATCAGGTCTTTCTCCCTCTCCAAAGGGACAGCTAGTCATTTTTCTCTCTGCAATCATAGCTCCTCATGACAGCACTACTTTGGAAATTAAACAACTAGCCAACAGAAGGTTACAAACCAGAAATCTCCAAACTGAGCTAAACAAAGAAAAGGTAAGATAATGCATTCCCAAATGCATCCCTAAACTAACTAATTCTTCGCAAGTCTCAAAAGAAGAAAAACCAGAGCAGTGCTGGTTCAAAACTAAAGATATTTTGAAAGCTGCCTAGTACTGGGGAATAGAATCCTCACCCACAATGTGTGTGCCAAGCAAGGAGCTAAGTAGACACAGGGGATTGGTCAGGGTTAAAAAATTTCTTTTGGTATCATTATTACTAAGTTACCAAGTATCTTTAACTTTTTGAACACTTCTTTTTACATCTGTCTTATGTATATTTTTGCTATGTTTTGAGTAGCAGCATACTACTGTAGTCTTTCAATAAATGCGAAATCACAGTTAAAAGCAAGGTGCCATGTAATGTAATGTGAGCAACTGGCTAGTTAGAATTATAAGGTTCTGTGCATTGAAGCCATCATTAAACTGGTAAACAAATTTTATTTTCAAAGCACAGCATACAAATATCTGAGGTATAAAAATAGTTATTTCTGATGTAGTATATTTTCTTTCTTTTTATATTTTATGAAAAACAATGTGTTCAGTCTGAGATGTGAAACTGAGCCCTACAGGAATTTAGTTAATACCATCCTGTTTCAGCAGTGGATTGTTCAGCATTTTAAAAACTCAAGCCAGGTAAAGATCAATTTCACAAAAAGACTAAATTAATTCATCTGCAGCAAGCTTACCTTGTCCTTTAGCTTTGGCATATTTGCTGTATTTCTCCCTTGGCTTTCATTAAACTCTTATGGTAATTCCTCTACCAAGCGTTTTAAATTACTGATATGAACAAATTCAGGTGAACAACATCAGTTTGAGAATTAGCCCACATACTAACCTTTAAAAAATAAAAAAAAGGTGGTTTGTGAGTTATTACCGGAAAGACCGATGCAAAAGGTTAGAGTTTAGGAATATATAACACTGCCTGCTTACAGAACTGGGATTTCTCATCTGTATGCCAAATCATACTGAGGCATTTGACATGTAGAATAAAAGGCAAGGCTCGCAGCTTTATACTTTTTTTTCCCCTTTAAACTTATAAGAGTGGAATAAGGCCAAACAAAATGACTAAAAAAGCTGAAAGATTCAATGCAGATGGGAAAACCAAGGAAAATATTAAAGCTGTAAATTGCTCTATTTTATATTGATTTTAGAGGAGTTAGCCAACCACAACTCAAGCACAAGTCATTAAAATACTACATGCTATCAAACAGACAAGCTGTGGGGGTTGCATGCTGTTTACATTACTGGTATAATACTTGTCATTGTAGTTGTATGCTTAAATCATTATGCTATCCAATTAAACACAGCCTTTTAAGCAGAACTTTGTACACCAGTAAAGAAAATGCAGCCAACTGTGTTAAGATGCTACTTTTAGGGTGTGGATTTATTTATAATAAACATGACAGCTGTTCAAGTACAGTGAAAAGCTACGGTGGTGATTATCTTGCTGCATCATCTGTAGCAGTACAACAAATAAAACCACTCTAAAGGTTATTGCAGTCTTTCTTCACTTTGCTTCCTTTCATGTACAAGTGTCTGGGATGAGATTAGCTGTATGTTACCTTTTTCAGATAAAAGATCAGATGGATAAAGTCTAGAGCTGTAGACAGTTTTTCTCTTCAAAATACATAAATAAAAAATACATAAATGTAAAGGCAATGAGAGCTTCTCTAACAAAAAAAAAGCTGAAATTGAAAGCCTCATTGTAGGTTTATACAGCTGCAGGATTGACTTTAAAAGCATGTTCCTCAGGCAAAGCAGCATCCTGAAGCAAGATGGTCCCTGAGTAAGCACCTTCTCTTCCATTAATCATCCCTTTCAAGTGTGGTTTCTGGTCCTGCATCGAGCACCTGAGAGGAGTCCTTCACCAGCCTGTACCCTGTACTCTCACAGACATCTTTATCTAACAAACTCCAATTGTTATGGCAAAATCACAGAGGGAGCGGAGGAGAAGGTGCTTTCAAATCTCAGTCTCCTGTGGCTCCGGCTTCATATGGGTTACAAGGGCCCTACTGAGGTAAAGCACCATCTGTCCCCACGCTGAGGCTGCCCTTTGTACCAAAACGGCAGCCTTGTAATAGCAGAGGTTAAAAGCCCAAGTGTCGAATGGATGCCTCCCAGAGACCAGAGGCCCCACGACAGTGTTTTTCAACCGTGTACCCACCAAATGCAGCCATGTGTCACACGCCTGATGGATGCAAATACACGTGGGTATCACTTCACGGCCACATCTCCTCCTGGAGGGAGGACAGAGCCGGGCACACTGTCCTGCTCCACGATCACCTGTATCCACCCGGTCCTGCTAAAGACCTCCTGTGAGAGTCCGAGCAATTTGCTTAGCTCTTGTTCCTCTTCTGGAAGCAGCTTACCTCGGGGAGTTTCAAATGTGCTAAATGCTACAAGCAAGGCATGGAGGAACTTGACTGTTTTGGGCTTATTGAGCCTGAGGTAGTTGATCTTTTCATTTGGGGGTACAAACCATCACCTTTAAAGACAGAGACAATCTTTTCTCTGAGTTCTGTGTGTGGAAGCCACCACTGTAACAGAGTCGAATATGATTTGAGACTTCTTCTTTCCTGGGGATTTTCTAGGATTTCTCCTGGATTTCTGGGGTTTTTCTTAGTGTCTTTTTGGGGGGAAGCTATCCAATACAACGGAGACATCTTTCACTGAAGTAGATGATGTTTCCTTAGAGACATCATTTAGTAGGACGCACAGTGCAGCTCTAGGGATGTCATGTCATTCCCACCCTTATCAGTAGAATTCACATGCAGATATGGAAAAGGGAGAACTGAGGCATTTAGTGTTGGAGTGGTTCCTCCCAACACATAGAGTGAAAAGTTAGTCCGGGCTTGTTAAAATCCCTCTGCTTGAGAAATGACGAGACTGGTGTACAGAGGTTATCCAAGCCTGGATTACTGCCCTTGGTGTTCTAGCTGCCTAAAGTTAAATATCTGCCTGTCACTCACAAGCAAAGGGAGCAAAAACCAGGTACTGTTTATGTAGTGTTACACCTGGGATTGTGCAAAATGGAAAGTGCATTTCAACACAGCACCTCTCTAGGCTTGCAAGAGTCCACATGAGGCATGAAGATCAGTGGGATGACACAGGTGAGACTAAGTATCACAGAGAAACCTCACTAGTTGGGCTCAACTTCATTCAAACAAACAGAAAAATGAAGTTTATACAATCCCTATAAGCTTCAGCACGCATGCTGGTGCTTGTGATGGTGTTTGGGAGAAGGCAGTTTCAGGTATTTCGGCTGGCACTTGAGCATAGCATCAACACCTTTAAGGACCACAACCAAAGGAGGTTCTTTCAACAGAAAATTACCTGCTCGTGTTGTTTTGTAAAATAAGCAGGGAAGCAGGTGCATGAGGATGTTCTCAGAGGTGCTTTAGCAGGGCTCACAAACATCCTGGGTCTCTTTGTTCCATCCTGTTGCCTTTCCTTCAGTTTCCTGGTTCATAGCAAGAGCACGGGACAGCATCTCTCTCCTGTCTTCATGACAAAATGAAGTGTTAAGTGACTGGCTTGCAGTGCTGGTACTGCAACTCCACACCATGTTGCAGTCTGGCTCAAACACTGGCAAGTCCTGTCTACAGCCTTTCTGTCTTCACGTGTGTGAAATGTTGGGGACCATTACAGAAAGTACCAACAATTGACAGACACAAGGTCCTGATAACAGAATTCAGACTTAAATATTTCTCTTGTGCAAAACTAATACAGAAATTATTTAAACATCAACCCTTCACTTGTGCCAGATCTCTTATAACTGACCGTAATTAGACTGGAAATGCCCCACAGGCAACCAAGAGCATTTTCATCTTGTTCAGCAACATGGACAGCGGGATTGAATGTACCCTCAGCAAGTTTGCTGGTGACACTGAGCTGTGTGGTGCAGTCAGCACGCTGGAGGGAAGAGATGGCATCCAGAGGGACTGCACAGGCTGGAGAGGGGGGACCTGTGCAAATCTCATGAAGTTCAGCAAGGCCAAGTGCAAGCTTCTGCACCTGGGTCAGGGCAATCCCAAGCACAAACACAGGCTGGGGGAGAACGGATTGAGAGCAGCCCCAAGGAGAAGGACTCGCAAGTGTTGGCTGACGAGAAGCTCAGCATGACCCAGCAGTGTGTGCCTGCAGCCCAGAAAGACAAATGTTACTTGGGCTGCATCCAAAGCAGTGTGGCCAGCAGGCTGGGGGAGGTGATTCTGCCACTCTGCTCTGCTCTGGTGAGACCTCACCTGGAGTGCTGCATCCAGCTCTGGGGTCCCCAAAATAAGAAGGACACGGACCTGCTGGAGCAAGGCCAGAGGAGGCCATGAAGATGCTCACAGGGCTGGAGCACTCCTCCTATGAAGACAGGCTGAGAGAGTTAGAGCTGTTCAGCCTAGAGAAAAAAGGGTTCTGGGCTGACCTTGTAGCAGCCTTCCAGCACCTAATGGGGGTGCCTGCAAGAGAGCTGGAGAAGGATCTTTTACAGTGGCATGTAGGGATAGGGCAAGGGGGAATGACTTTACACTGAGACAGGGTGGATTTTGATTCGATATATGGAAGAAATTCTTTACTGTGAGGGTGGTGAGGCACAGGAACAGGCTGCCCAGAAAAGCTGTGGATGCCCTGTACATGTTCAAGACCAGGCTGGATTGGACTCTGAGACACCTGGTCTAGTGGAAGGTGTCCCTGACCATGGCAGGGAGGTTGGAACTACATAATTTTAAGGTTCCTTCCAGCCCAAACCATTCTATGATCTTATGAAACTGGGTGGCAGCACCAAAGGAAGAGGGAGCCCATCCCTGGGAAAGGACTGTCATGGGACATGGCTAAACTGCAGAGAGAGGAAAGGACACAAGGGCAGGGAGGGGACATCACAGGGCAACTGCTGCATCATTTCCACTGACAGTGGAGAAATGTTTTCACATATGCAATGTAGGGATGAAGCCATGAAGTAGGGTTCAAACACATTCTTAGAGGTTAATGCATGGTTAACTGCTTTGCTACATACAGTCAACTCCTGCTGAATCTCTGCCTGAATTCTGCAGTGTGGATTATGGAACTTTCTTCCTTCTCATGTCCAAGTCTCACCTTTGAACTTTATTTTACCTGGCAGTCACCTCTGATGTTTTATTTCAGTAAAGGAAACAGGAATATTTTGTTTCAGAAAATATAATGTTGTTTTCTTGTACCTTCATTTCAGCAAGCTATCTGCAAGTGGTCAAATCCTTTGGATTCCAGAAAACCAATTCCCATAGCCCCACGTTCCACCCAGTTGACTTGAGGTAGAATCAATTAATCTGTCAACAAAGTCATCACAAAGTTACCATGCCAATTAATGAGGAACAGGGAAGGGAGAGAAAAAAAGGTATAATGAAGACAGCTTCCCATTTTTGCTCAGCAAGCCTGAGCTGCCAGCTTGGCAAAGCAGATAGGAATCAGAATTTCTGAAACAATTTTCTGAAATAATTTTCTGCCTTTCCCTCCATGGTGCTTCTAGCAGTTATTGTATTGAAAGGATCTCCTCCTTTTCCTGCCACTCACTCTCAAAAACATTAAAAAATAGGAAGCTCAAGCTAATGTTGAGACTTGAAGCTTAAATGAGACTTCCCGGCCAAAAGTACCCCTGGATCAGACACTATATATGCCATTTTTATTAACCATGCCTTCTGCAGACACAGGAGAAATGCAGGATTACAAAGGACCAAGGAGAAAGTTCATTATTATTTTTGCAACAGAAATACATATATTTTAGACTACATAGAGTACTCAAAGTTTCTCCCCTGCATGCGTATTAGCAACATGCATTTTAAGAAATTTCTTACAATAAATAATAATAATAATATTTTCTAAAAATGCTAACGGGAAAAGATCCCTGAGGTTTCATTACAGCTGTGAATATTACAGAAGGAATTTCTGTACAAATCCTAAGTACATTGTGGCTTAGCTGGTGGCTTTATTTCACATGATCACATATCATATGAAATGTTTGGTTTAGATTGGAAGGAGACCTTGAAGAATGTCTAATTCCAACTCCCTTGCCCATGGGCAGGGACACGTTCCACTAGACCAGGATGCTCAGAGTCCCATCCAAGCTGGCTTTGAACAGCTCCAGGGATGGGGCATCCACAACTTCCCTGGGTAACCTGTTCCTGTGCCTCGCCACCATGACAGTAAAGATTTTTTCCCTAATATCTAACCTAAACCTACTCTCTTTCAATTTGAACCCATTTCCCTTTGTTCATGCTCTTGCAAATAGACTTATCTGTCTTTCCTGAAATTTCCCTTTAGGCACTGTAAGGCTGCTCTAAGGTCAGCTGAGAGCCTTCTCTTCTCCAGGCTGAAGAACTCTCTCAGCCTGTCTTCATAGGAGAGCCGCTCCAGCCCTTGAGCATCACCATGGCCCTGTTCTGGACTCGCTCCAACAGGTCCATGTCCTTCCTGTGCTGGAGACCCCAAAGCTGGATACAGCACTCCCGGTGGCGTCTCACCAGAGCACCAAATATACATTCAACATATAATTACTATTACCAGTAATTATACTAAAGACAGTGTAAAGACGATCTCGCGTATCATGGGGCCACCTTCAGGGAACCTGTGACGTGACTCTCGTCGTCAGGCTCCGCTCCCGTTGCGCAGCGCTCCCTTTCCAACAGCGTGGTGTCCCCGCTCCGCACGGCGCTGTTTATCCACCGCCTCCCCGCTCCTCCGCTCCGTCTGGGATTCCCTGGCAGCCGTGACCGCGGCCGGGAAGGCGGTGCCGGCGGCGGGGCCCGCCCCAGCCCGGAGCCCGGCCCCGCGCCCG
>VZTD01001933.1:4623-86542 GCA_013397725.1 Rhagologus leucostigma | reverse complement strand
CCCGGTGACGGGGCAGAGCGGCCCGGCCGAGGGAGGCGGCGGGCTGGCCGGGGGCTTGGCGGCGACGCCCGGCTGGCTCCGCCCGCAGCACCGCGGTGAGTGAGGGGACGGCGGCGAGTCCGCTTCAGCGGGGCCGGTGAGCATCCGTGTCCCGGGGGCTGGGCCTCCTTGGGGTCCTCCCAGCATGGAGGAGGTGCTGTTTTGGGCTGGAGCGGGAGCAGCCCGCGGTCCGTCCCTGGAGAGGAGGGCTGCTGCCGGCCCCCAGCGTGGTTCGGGGGAGCTTGGGTCGCTAGTGGGGTTAACTCGCGTGTGTGGGAGCTGCCCCGCTGCAGTGCTGGGCTTGGGGAGCGGCAGCGCCGAGTGGGTGCGAGCCTGCGGGGACAGGGACCCTGCCTGCTGTAGCTTCCGTAGGGTAGAGCCCGGCCTTGGCGGCCTGAGATGTCCGCGGTTAATGACAGGAGATGAAGTTTTATTTAGGAGAACCGGAGTGAGACTCGCAGGCCGGGCTGTGCCGAGTTTCATATCCCGAGTGAGCGGCAGGAGCGCCGTGCTCCCCTTGGCGCTGCGAGCGTGTTAAGGAAGGTACCTGCGTACTCTTGGGAGGTGACTGAATGTCATCAGGTGGAGAGGGGATCTCGTTAATGCATGTAATTATCTCAGAAGCAGGTGCCAAGAGGATGGTGCTGGACTCTTTTGAGTGGTGCCCAGTGACAGGTTGAGGAGCAATGGCCATAAACTAAAACATGAGAAGTGTCACCTCAACACAAGGAAGAACTTCTTTACATTGAGGGTGACAGAGCACCGAACAGGCTGCCCAGGGAGGCCGTGGAGTCTCCCTCTGTGGAGACATTCAAACCCCCCTGGATGTGTTCCTGTGTAACCTGCTCTAGGTGACCCTGCCTTGGCAGGGGGTTTGAATTAGATGATCTCGAGAAGTCCCTTCCAACCATAACGATTCTGTGTTTTATTGAAACTTCCAGTGGTGCAGATGCTGAAAGATGAGTGGTTCATGTTCTTTCTGGACACTGCCCAAGGATGGAGACTTGAAGGTCCAGCAGGACTGAAACCATTGTTGTCCTGAAACTTGCTGTACTGCATTGTGGGAAGGAATTTCATGGGGGTAGGAAGAGGTAGCCTTGCTGGCATGGTGGAAATGTCCTGAAAACATTGGTGTGAATCTTTTTGGTTTGAAGGCAAAGCTAGTTTGGAACAAAACAGGGGAAAATAATTAGAGCAAGCCGGAGTTCTCGATTTGATATGCCCCATCCTGAATGCCTGATACAAACAAGTGAAACAATAGATTAGATTTTTAAGGGGACTTTAAAAAGAATGAATTTAAGGTGGTCTATTTCGAAGTACAAGTATTTATTGTAAATGTTATTGACTTAGTTCTTGCAGCTGAGAGTCATGCTTTTAAATAACTGCTGGCCTTTGATTAGAGTAATGGATTTGAGGTTAATCTCAAGAACTGGATCCACCTGTTGTGGGGCCTGATTACTGGCAGCTTTAGTAATATACAGTCACTACGAAGAAGGTTCTTGTAGTAAAATTTGTTTCTTGTTTTGTGGTTGGATTTGGGTCTGGTTTTTTTTACTTTTAAAATTTGTATCAGCATACATTCTGTGCTGTGCAATACTGCCACTTCTGACCATTGAGAATAGTACTGTGCAATGCGAGCAGTTTTGGTGGTTTCATCAGTTTCTGTAAACAGGTTGGTAACATTTGGTTGTGGGTGTTTTGCTTCTCTGTGTGGGAGGTCTTTATTGGGTCATATATCCTAGTTTCTATTTATTTGGGAGTAGTTTGTTTAGGATGCAAGTGTAGAACTCTTGGTAAAGCGTAGTATTTGTACACAAGAAATGTAGGTGGTTTGCTGCTATTCATTGCATTTTGAAATGTAATTCAGACATCTAAAATAATATAAAATTGCTGCTAGTGCTTGAAACACCAGTAATATATTAAAAGTGAAGATTTGCTTCAATTTTCTAGTACTTGTTCAGATTTGCTAAATTTACATAAATTAAAGATTCTGTCAAGCTATTGTATTTTGTCCTCTATTTGTCCCAGGCTTTAATCTTTCCTTAATCCTGTGTAAAGAGATTATGTGCAGTATGTCATTAGGAGTACCAAACAAGCTGTTGTTTAGACTAGGATTTCTCCTGTCTGTTTGGTAGCTGACTATTACGACAATTTTACGTTTTAGAACTTTGCATCACTGAGGAAATATCATATAAGCATTAGTATGGAAAAGGCCACCTCAGAGGCTTGTTTTAACCTGAAAAGCTAGATTGGGCCCTTGCCTTTTCTCAGGTTGGTACAAAAGACAAAACTGAACTGCAGATTTGCAAAAGAAAATGCAGAGAGACTGCTGAGAAAAAATTGCACAACTGAGCTGGGTATGAGTGGTGTAAAGTACAAAGTATGCAGAAGTCTGCTGTAGTAAAATGTGAATCTCCGGAGCATTTATGTTCTAAATCATCATGCTTTGTAATTCCAGTATATGTCAGTGTGGGGTTGGTATGATGGTACACAGACATTGTTGTCAGGGTATGTGGTTTTCATGCCTTGTTTTGTGCATTTCCATTGAGTGGATTTGACACTTCCGTTTGATTACTGAAGGAATATGCTGACTTTTCTGTACTTTACTTGATCAGGTGTTTTCATACCCTAAAAATTAAAGTATACAGCAGAAAAGGAGTAAGACAATAAAATGTATTACAGAACAGACAATATGCAGAATTGGGTCCGTGATGTGTTGTATTGCACAGAACTTCTGGAGGGAAGGAGCACTTTATATAAGGTTGTTTTGATTGCACATGCCAAAATATTAGAACTGGACAAAAGGAATAATTGTAAAAGCACGTGATTAATATATACTCCAAAGAAAATTACTTGGAAAGCTAATAGGATTTAGGCACCAAAATTAGAGCATTTAAAGGTCAAAACTTAAGGTTTGTGTCTAGATCTTGTTCTGTTTTTTGCAAATACAACTTTCCTCATGTTGTTTTTGGTCCACTATATTAGAGAGCAAAAGGTTGAGTGTGAAATACATGTAAATTCTTCAGATTTTTGCTGCAACTCTAGGAGTTCAAGCTAGGACCATCTGTGGCAGGTATTGCTGAATCTCCTCAAAAAAACATACCTTAAACAATGTACAATGATATTTGTTGAAACAGAGAAACACAGGCACCCAAAACTTGTTACATTTAACTTCATATGTTATGCCTGTGTACACCTATACACAAAATACATACACAGTTCATCACTGCTGACACTTTAGCTGTGATGCTGTGTTTTAAAATGGGTGTAAGAATACCCTCAGAAAGTCTTTGTGTTGGCTTGTTTTTTAATATATATATAGCACTAACAATTGACAACTTGCAAAATTATGTATGCAGAATGTGTCTTAACTTGGAATAAACACCCTTGATCATCTGCTTATTACAGGAGTCAACAAGTAGCCTTGTTGAAAAAAGGCATTATTGATGGTATTAAAGACTAGAGTGCATGCAGGCATTTTGGGGAATAAGATATAAAGCTGAACTCTGAGAAAAATAATTGGCTTAAATATATGAAAATCCAGTTTAAAATCTAGTCATAATTTGAGATGTCTGTGTTACGTTTTGTTAAATCTGGTTTTTAGCTTTGTTTCAGAATACACTATTAACTAGAAATCTTATTTTACTGTAGCTGTGGCTTTAGGGGAGGGGAGGTGTGGATGGGTCTGGATAAAAACTTCTTTGTAATTTTCTCTGACAAAATGATGGTTGCCTTGTGCAAAGATTATAAACTGAGATGTCCACTAGGCCACTTGTTACTGGCATCTTGACAGGTGATGCGAGACCCTTTCCTGGTAACAGAAGCGACAGGGCATAACACTCTGTGTTACGACTTTTTTGAGGAAGCAGCCTTTCAACTAAGAACAGTTCAGAAACATTGGTCTATTGTCCAGGCAGATGTTTCCTTTACACAGCAGGCTAGTCTACTTGAGAATGCATTGCTCACATTCCTTGAGAGGCCAGTTTTATTGCTGAATTTTGCCAGGCCTGTAAATCTCACGACTGAGTCTTGTTACCAGCTGAATTTGAGTTTCTTAATCTGTTTGGACAGACCAGACTGTAGCTAATTCTGGCATAAGGATAAGGACTAGAGAGTTGTGTGCTGAATTCTCCATCTCCTATAAAGGTAGACTGACAGTGTGTTCCCACTGATTCAAGTTTTATTTTATATTTTCAGACAGTAGAGGCAAAAGGAAGAGATAATGCTGTTATTCAGGTAACATTCAGTGGTTTGTTTGTGTATTAGCATTTGGGTTACAGTGAGTAAATGGCACAGTGAGAGGTTGTTAGTTTTTCCTAGTCCTGCATAAATAAGTGGGTGACTCTTGTGAGTTTGTGTAAGTGTTTAACGTCAGGCAACTGGCCTTCATCTGAAGTGTTGGTGAAAGACAGTATGGTGTGTAATGGAAGCTGGGGTTCAGATTCGAATTTGGGTCAGGATTCAAATTAATATTTGACATGGATTCAAATATGATGATTCAACATTGTTGAATGGGGATTCTTTTCCAAATAACAATTCAGATTTAATCTTCCATACCAGTATGTGTAAGCTCTATGCTTCTCTCTGCAGGCCTTGTAAAACTGAAGAATAAACTTAACTCTTCAGCCATTACCATGCCTAAGAATTATGTGAGCTTCAGAGCAAGATGTCCATGTACATTTATAGCAAATCAGTTTATGTGGGTGAAGAATGCAGTGGTTATCTTGCTGCTTCACCTCCCTTCCTCACTAACATTTAAGCATAGAAAGCCTGCTTGCATTACCAATCCAAAACACAGTGTTCAGACCCTAAGTTTGCCGTGGCACCCTGTGCAAAATTTGTGTTCTTATGTTTTCTGGAACTTCAACCATGCCTTTGTTATAGTTCAGGAAGCTGCTGCTGTCTGGAAATTCAGAGTAAGGGGTTCCATCAGAATACATCAGCTTAAAAGATACTTCTCTGGTTCTGGGGAATTATGACGTTAACCTTGACTGTTCAGTTTCTGCTTACTCTAACCCTAATTGTACAGTAGGCACCTTCTGTGGTTTGAAAGATTTAAGGGAACTAATTACATTTAAGTCTATTTAAACAGCACATATGGATCTGGAGGGTGTTATTGTTTGATACAAATAGTAGTGTCTCTTTCCTAAAATACTGTAAAACTACCTAGACTTTTTTTTTTTTAAAGGATCTGTGTGAAAATGACCATGTTCTTCTGTCTCCCATTCTTTGTAACTGGATCTCAAAACAGCTATAGTTTGGAAGAGAGCAGTGAATATCCTGCTCAGTTATGAGAAATATTCACCAACATAAAACAGTCTGGAAGAAGATTTCTCTTCAGAAAATCAAAGAGCACAGAACCCTTTAATAAAACAGAAGACATTTAGAATTTAATTTCATTTTTGACTGTCTGAGTCTTAAACAAAATGAACCGTTACACAATTATGAAACAACTGGGTGATGGCACCTATGGCAGCGTGTTGATGGGGAAGAGCAATGAGTCAGGAGAACTTGTGGCTATCAAGAGGTATGTAGCATCTCAGTTCAGTAATGGTGCTTACAAAATATTAAAGATTTTCACTTTTGACTTTATTGTTGTCTTCTGTTTGTGTAGAATAAAAAAAAGTCCCCTTTTAAAAGGAAATTAACATAACAAAATTATTTTTTAAAATTAAGATGTTTAACAAAGTGATTGTGAGTCAGATTTCAGGTAACTGATCCATGGAGAGACACATCAGTTTAGGTTAAATTAAATCAAATGAGTGATTTATGTTGGCTTGTAAAATTGCATGCTGCTTTTGTTCAGTTTGAACTTGCTTCCTTCTAAAAATGTTGTTAGGCCAGCACCAAAGGAGAAGCAAAAGTGAATGTGATTACTTAGGGAGTTTATTGATATGAATTGTAGGAATAGGAATCTTAACAGCTAGATTCGAAATTCCATCCCAGCCCCCCAAATGCATTAAGTTTCATGTGTTGCTACAGTGATAAATAACAGTAACAATCTGGTCCGGTAAATAAAGGCTGTCTCCTTGGATCTAATAAAGTTGTGTTCTGTGTAATCAAGAGCATTGTCATACTTGCCTTAAAAGATGATTACGAAACAAGAAAAATTCTACTCAAGGAGTGGGGAAGTTCCCCTTGTATTCCTAGAGAACTGCAAGCAGGATATAAAGTGTAAGTTGAAATACCAGAAATTGTATCTTGCTGAGACTTTTTTCTCTCATTTATGGATTTACTGCAGTAAGATAATTGTAATATAATTGATTGACTTTTTCTTTAAGAAATTCTGAGAATTTCAAGTTTCTCCATATCTTGCTAGTACTGTTACTGAAGTTAATATTAATCTAAGCTAAAGAAAGAATCTCCAGTTGATTATTTTAATTATTTTTAGCAAAAGGAACAACATTTTGTGGGAAGTGGTTTTCATTCTCGTGATTTCAGGATTTGGAATTCTTTAGTGTGATTTTTAAGGTTGGGACTTGAGAGGGGACAGTTTTGCTTAAAGATAGTTTTATTTTAAATGGAAGTCTTGGGTTTAAATCTCTTCACTTTAGGTGCTAGAACTTTGCAGAAACACAACAATGACGTTCACAACTTCATCCCAAGATCTGAGCAACACCAAATATCCCCATTTGGATTTATGCAGGACTTACAAATAAATATGTTACACTGTTACGTATAACAGTTAGTTTAGGGGCTAGGATGTTGCTTGAAAAAAAGGAAACCTTTTTTTTCTGAAATTAATTTTAGAAAAGATTTTTAAAATGACTGATCAAGTCAGATGCTTAATTATGATAGTAAGCAGTCCAGATACTTTGCAGATTTCAAAAATATAATTTTTTGTTTTCCTAGAATATGCAACTTATGCATAAGGATGTGAATTTCCATGTTTTATGTGCAGAGGCATTGTTTCTTACTTTATTATTAAAAGCACAATTCAAATGATAGAAAGGGGTTTTATGTCCCTTTTACTTTGGAATAACGTGGTCTCTGTCTGTACTTCTCTAAAAATATGTTTCAGTGTTTGATGATTAATCACTGTAAATTTCTAGCAATTCTAAGCATTGAGTTTGTTTTTATTTATATTGCTGATGGCTATGCTAGAATGTTTTAAATTGAGTTCAAAATATAGATAGTGCTAGTCTTAGAAAATATAGTTTAGGTTTTCTTATTCTAAAAGCATTCTGCACTGTTAACTGAAAATACTTTATCTTGGACTTTATTTCAGAATGAAAAGAAAATTTTATTCATGGGATGAATGTATGAATTTGAGAGAAGTCAAGGTAAAGTGGTGACCATACCACATTTAAAATAAGTGTCTGGTTAGGCTTGTATGAAGGAAAAGGGCAGCTCCCATGTCCAAGCATAAGGCCAAACTCTGTGAACTCCTTAAATGGTGACAGATTTCAGAAAACTGTGGGCTGCTGGCAGTCCTAGAGGTCCTGCTGATTTGTGGAATATCCCACTATTCTGAAGCAGTGGCCATGTCTCTTAGCCAAGCCTCTTGTCTTTGAGAAACAAAATCAATTTCTTTCTCTCTGTGTGTGTTTCTGTGGTTTACCATCCTCCTCTTCCATTTTACTTCCAGATTTCTAGCTGTATATCTATTCCTTATATCTTGTATTTGGGGCATCTGTAGAAAGCACTGGGAGTTTTGGCTCGCCAGGTGGTATAATAACACTTGAAATCCTGGGCTTAAATTCCAAAGCATTCCATGTTTTGGGCATCTGATTTTCTGTATATACAAAACTCCCTACGAAAGGACTCTAGATTTAACTTATTGGAGATTTCACACAAATAAGTATATCCAGAAAGAACATCACTAAGAGAATCCTTCTTCATGAAAGTTCCATGCTAAAAAGAAAAAAAAAATGAATGCAGGGTTTTCTTATTCAGTTCAGTAAGCAAGAGCTCTTACAGCTTCAGATTTGTCTCTTGTTGTACGGAATTAGGTTTTTGTGCTAATCTTTACTCCAGCTCCGAGGTAATCCCTACAAATAGGTTTGAACTACTATTAATGTAGTTGTTGCTTTTACTTTGAAATTTATTCTAACTGCTGGGTTGTCCTTTAAAACAGATTGCAAGATATAAATAATGGGTTATCACATGAATATGTTGTGTGGGTTCTGTGCTAGAAACTTATATGTTAAAAATTTAGTGCTGGTAAGGAATCAAGGTCACTGTGGGGTTATCTGAAGCCGTATTTTGCTCTGTTGCAGTCTCTGAAGAAGCTAAACCATGCCAATGTAATAAAATTGAAGGAAGTAATACGAGAAAATGACCACCTTTACTTTGTATTTGAATACATGAAGGAAAATCTCTATCAGCTAATGAAGGATAGGTATGTCTTTTTTTCGCAGAAAAAGTAGTGTGCTGTCATGCTTTATTTAATGATTCTCATACTACCGTGAAGAATACATTGGAATTTCTGGTTTTGGCTCCTCTTGCAGCCCCATTGATGTGAACAGGAATTGCTGCACCTGCTTATGTGAGGGTAGAATTCTTCATTGCTCTGTTACAACACTGCATATTGTAATGCTTTTGGAAATAAGTTCAATCAGTTGTTAACAGGGGAGTTTGCATGCCTTTGTGTAGAGCCATGAGAGAAATTCCAAATAGTTGTGTTTTGGTTTTTTTTCTTTTCTTCAATAGCCTTCACTTTAATGTATGAAGGATTGGGTGAACACTGTTCATGCTATTTTTGCTCACAAGTTTGTCTTAAGATGGAGATGGTACATGCATCCATGCTTGTAAGAACGGCCTACATACAGGCTAACCCTGATGTTGCAATCTTGGACAAACAGTACATAGCAAGGCTTGCAAGGGACCGAAATAGGACCTGCCTTTTCAATAACATTTTCCTTTGCTGGATTGTTTTGCCTTCAATGTGTGTTTCCTTCAGACTTTGTCATACACTTCTATCTCCTAATGTGCCAAGCTCTTGGTTTGACATCCTGAGATAGCTGCTGGTGCTGCATTAGCACAGTGTTACTCTGCAGCTGAGCAGCATTGCTCTTATCAGGGTTCCCTTAAGGGCACCACTGGATAATGCACCTACTGCACAGTGCTGCACTGTGCCATCTCTGCCTTGCTGCACTACTGTACATTCCACGTTCACCTGGTCAAGCACACTGCTGGCCATCCAGCTTCTACAGAGAGATAGCACCATGAACCTCCTAGCAGAGAAGTTCTGCTGCTGAACTTAAAGTGGGTGAGATTAAGACCCGGTAGAGTTCTGAAATGAGAGTTGCATCTCTCTTGCTTTGACTTGATGGGTCTGTTTTCATGTGTTCATGATGTGTTATGCAAAATAAAGAAACATGTGTGTTCTGAAGATCCATTATTTTTCTGAATTATGTGAAGTTGTTACCCTGTTTCTTCACAGAAACAAGTTTTTCCCTGAGTCAGTCATCAGAAACATGATGTATCAGATATTACAAGGGCTGGCTTTCATCCACAAACACGGTAGGTTTCCTACTAGAGTTTAACTGTGTAGCGCTTTTTTAGAAAATAAGATCATGCACAGAAATAACTTGAATAAAATAACCTAGCAAGGGCTATTAATCATCTCTAATAAAATATATGGTTACCTGTTTCAAGTGTGGTGCAATTTTAAGCTATGCCTGAAGTTACTCTTTGTTTTCCTATAACTGGATTTTCCTCTTCCATTTGGAAAGCATTGGATGTTGTTCATACACTGTTCAGTAGTTCTTTCTACTTTAGTTAGCAGATGAATAGACAAGCTAAAGAAACTTGTATGCTGTGCTGTACTAAACACTTCTGCTTCCTCAGAAAGATCTAATCAAGAAGCATTGACACATCAATACTCTTGTGTTGAGATACTATGACTAATATGATACTCTACTCTTAGTGAATGTAACTTGTTCACTAAGAAATTCAAACAGTATCCTTATCAAATACAACCTGGATTTAAACAGTTTTATAAGTGGGATGTGTGTAGGAATTACAGGCACAGTCTCAACAAGAGGTGAGGTGTGCTCACAACAACAAAAAGTTTCACAGCGTTTGCAAAACTCCTAATGCTCATGTTAAATATCTGTCTGCAAACTGTATTCTAAAATACTGGTATCAAATTTTTGCATTTAAAATGGTAGTAATTTACTCCCATGCTCAACTTTTTTATTTTGTGGTTGTTCTTCACATCACACTGGTATCCTTAAAACTTTCCAGAAACAATAAAATATTAGCTGAAAATAAAATAAGAAACAGTGTTTCTAGCGAGGTTTGATTTGCTTTCAGTGTACTCTGAAGAGGCCTGTTGGTGAATTAAATGAATAATTAGTTCTGTTCAGTATTTTCAAATACCCAGAAATTGACATTTTCTTGTCCTTCTGATCAGGATCATATGCTGTTCTCTGAATGTTAGCATCCTCCTTTCCTACCTCATTTCTCTGTGAGATAAATGAGAATATTAGATTTTAAGAAAAACTTCCAATTTTAAGTTAACAATATTAATATTTTGATTTGACCATAAGTGTATAAGGGAATAACAGGTATAATAAATTTGAACATTTGTATTTCATTGTGATAACTTCAGCCAATTTCTTACAGTTATTTTCCATTTATGCATGCAGAAATTCAATGCTTTATTCTAGCAAGTGAATTTCAATCAAATTAATGTATAACATAACAAATTGTGTGTTCCAGTTAAACAGCAGAATTAATTTGCTTAGTGACTTAACCACTGCCTAGGTATACAGGTCCTCAAGCCAACAGCAAGCACTGAAGAAGCTTTATGTGCCTGCATTACTAATATTAGCATTTCTGAGCAGGATTTGGATATCCTTTATATGTCTGTATCTCCAAATTGTTGTCACAATGATAAATAACTAGTTAAAAACCATTCCAGGAATTTTATGAGTCACGTAAGTGTGTCAGATGCTCAATTTTCCATTATCCAAAACTGATAAAGCAGTTGTAGTTTTTTGCAAAAGTTCTCATTCTGAAACTGGTCTTTCATTTGATGTTGCTGCAGTAGCCAATTAATTTTCCTTAGTGTGCTAATGACAGTTTACTTTTATTAATTTAAGAACACTTCGTGTAATAATCACTGGAGGGAAAATGTGTGCAGTTGTTAGGGGAGGGTTACAATTATTTTATGTTGAATTTATAAAAAAAAAAATAGGAAAGAAAGAGAAAAAGGATAGAAAGGGATTTTTATTATCGCTCATCCCAAAATAAATATTGGATTACTCCTATTAGAAGTTGCTGCTTAAGAAGTGATTCCATGATAATTTGCCATTCTTTTCTGTTTGGTCTTCTACAGGATTTTTTCACAGAGATATGAAGCCTGAAAACCTTCTCTGTAGTGGACCAGAACTTGTGAAAATAGCAGATTTTGGGTTGGCTAGAGAACTAAGATCTCAGCCACCTTACACAGATTATGTTTCTACCAGGTGGTAAGTATATCAAGAATTTAATACATTAGCTTAACTAATTACCTTCCTATGACCATTTTAACTTATCTATTATTTCCTTCCATCCTCACAGGTACCGTGCTCCTGAAGTTTTGCTGAGATCATCTGTCTATAGCTCACCTATTGATATATGGGCAGTTGGCAGCATAATGGCTGAGTTGTACACACTCAGACCTCTTTTCCCAGGCACAAGTGAAGTAGATGAAATCTTCAAAATTTGCCAAGTACTAGGGACTCCAAAGAAGGTCAGACTTAAACCTCAAACAGTTGTATTACAGAGAAAATGAAACCAAATTATTACAAAATATTCAGTGTTGTCTTTCAGAACATAGACATTAACTTACTGTTTCAATAAGTTTCCTGCAGATTTACGGCTTTCTCAACTGTATTTCTTTTCAGCTTCCATTAAGGCATGTAATGCTAGTCTTCTCTTGTATACTGGCATCTGTTAAATATCATACCATTATGTGTTGCCTTGCTCTCCTCTGATGAAAGCCAGATAAAATTGTTTAACTTAGTTATTTAAAGCTATTCATAATGGAAAGCAAATCAGAAGTCTCCTAGGATTTAATTTGCCAGAGCCAATTTTCTTTCCCTTCCCAAAAGTGTAATTCTTCTGTGCTGGCACCCAGAATTTGGACCTTGTAAAAATTACCATAAATAAGACAAATTATGCTTTTCTTATTTTTAAAGCATAAAAAAAAATTTCATCTCAAACACAGATGTCTTATAAATATTATTAGCAATAAGAAGTAATGGAGGGAAAATGTGCAGTATTTTAGAGAGGAAACAATTATTTTCAGTTATTTTTTGGATGAGCTAAATACTATTTAAAATTACAAGGAAGGTTTGGGTGGTGCATATAAAAATGGATGCAATTATGTTTACTTCAGTTTAAAAGTTGTTTTAGCAAATGGATGGAAGAACATGCAAGAAATGAATAAGATTACCTTCAAAATTTTGAATGAACTGAAAAAAAAGACCATATACGATTAAATATTTTTGGAGACTAAAGTAAGAAATGGCAGATGTGTATCAGTATTTTATGGATGTAAATAGAGCTTGGTGGAATAACTGACCAAACACAGTCCATGTAGATCTGAAAAACCTAACGGTGGAGTGAGAAACATCCGTTTCATTAGTGTTCTACTGATATAAAATTTAGTATAATTCTTGTCCAGTAAAGGAGCTGCTATCAAAAGAGAAGTAAGGAACAGAAAACTTAAAACAGAAATAGATTAAGCTTAGCTAGGAACATGCAGAGCTTGAAGTGGTGGGAAAACATCCAAGAGAACATACTGAGAAACAGGTGCAAACTCATGACAGAGCAGAGAGGAAAAGGTCAGGTGGAGAGTTATAGATGATATGTTGTGGAAGTGAAAATTGAGTCTAGAGGACTCAGTGAAAATTGGTATGATGTGTAAAACAGTGCTTGCCATGACACAGTTGTGCTCAGGAATAATGTGCAATAGGAGCAGTATTTTAAGACTTGAGTTTTCAGATGCAGGTGTGAACTTTCTTAAGCAGCTCGCAAGTCTAGGATAGTAAGAGGAACATTTTGGTGTATATGAAGAATATCTGAAAGACAGCACCATGGTGGCTTCAGGAACATTTTCACTGTACGGCCTAAACAAGCTGTGAAGTGCAGGGAGATCAGAGAGAGGTTTTCACTGTGTGCAGTAGCAGAGCAGCACTGAGCTGACTGCTGTGTTTTTTCCTCTAACCTTACCTCCTTAAGGGGCTAACAGAAGCAAGTCATGACTGTTTAGCGTCTGTCGTTCCCTGACTAGAAAGCTTATTGCTTGGGAAAGCAGGGAGCATTACCAGCTGAGTATTCTGAAGAAAACTCTAGCCTCCACTGAAGACATTGTAAGTCAGCCCTCTAGGATCAGGAAACTGTAATTAATTACTTTGTGCCCCTGTCACCTGCTGGACAGACTTGGGAATTTTCTCTCCTTGCGACAATGCTAAGGCATTCTTCACGGAGATTGCTGTGTAAGAGGAGTGCTTAAATATTATGATAGGAATTACCACAACAAATAATGCATTTGTTACAAGTGCTTACATTCTGAAAAATGTAAGCAGTTATTTTAATAGTCTGATTTTGCAGATAGTTTTACAAACGTTATTTTTTTCAGACACGTATTTTCATTTATTCCGTTATCCTGCAATAATGAATTACAGGAATTATGCCCAGAAGCTATCTTCATTCCAGTTTACCTTCCTGTGCTTAAGTCCGTAACAACATACCAATGACTTCTGTGAATCTGGGTGTTTTAAATAGTGCCAGGCAACTATTTTGTTTCATTTACAGATTAAGTTGCTTTATTTATTTTAATAAATTAATTAAATTGCACCGTTCAAGTATTGGCAGTGGTGGTGCACTTGCAGTATGTGAATTTAATGAAAAATTGATGACAATCTCAATAGGAGAGATTCATGAAATGCATTTTCATTAGCCGAAGGTTGGAAATGGCACTTTAAATGATTCCAAATTAATTTTCTTTTTATAAATATAAATGTATTTTTCATTTTTGCTCTTGTATTGTTTTCACCTTATCCCTATGCTTCACCAGTTCAACATGCAGTCCTTGGTATGTTGTTGTAAACTGTTCCTTTATCACTATTTCTAGCAGACAGAACACCACCAAACTCAATAAAGAAGGGCAAAGCAGTGAAGGAGGGAAGTCTTCCTCCATTAATTTAAATGAACGAGCTATTTTCTGAGGCGGAATAGGAAGTCACTTGAAATTCTGAGACTTTTTTTAACCAGATGTGATTTTACAATTATATTTGAGGTTTTTTTGTTACCATGGACTGTGCTAACAGAGCTAAAACTGTTGTACATAAAAATATGAGTAATAGCTATCATGGTACCTTAGGACCAAATTGTATCAAATCAGTTCTGTTTGTCCTGTAGCAGTGTAATAAGCTTGGTGGGTAGAGGAAGAGCACTGATACCATACCTTGTCTTCAGTAAGGTTTCTGATACTGTCCCTCATCAGCATAGTTACATATAAACTGCATGATAAGAGCATAACTATTTGGAAAGACACAGAGAGTAAGCTTCACTGGCTGTTATTCAAAAGATGAATAGAACTTGAGTAGTTCTGCACCTGATGAAATTTTTAAAGGCTGTCTGGTGGAGTAGTTTTTGCTACTTAAGCTAGTAGATGGCAGGCTGAGAAGGATTATGTTAGAAAACAAGATTAGAAGTTAGAGGGGTTTTTTTAATGTACAGAAGTAGAGATGCCGCTTTAAAGAAGTGTTTTCAGTAGTGCACAGAGTGCTGTACTTAGGCAGGAGTAATCAGCTACATAAATAGCTGTGGATAACCATCCAGCTAACACATCTATAGGAGAGGCCTTAGGGGAGCTATTTAGTGTATGGTATGTCTAAAGACAAATACCATACCAGTGTGTAGAGAAAGGAGTATTGCCCGTTAACATATGAACTAATCTTTGTGTTTCACTTGCTGTATTATATCCAGTTTAGAGTTTTCCTTTTCAAGAGAGAAAAATCAGCGTCTAGAGAAGAAATAAAACTTAAAAAGCCTAGACCCTAGGAACTGTTTGGGTTTCTTTAGCCTGTGCAAACAAAGACTGGAAGAAAGGAAAACAAATACACCTTCCAATGTATAAAAAGGCCACTCTAGAGGGAAGAATCAAATAGTCCTTCTTGGTACCTATAGATGGTAGGACACTCAACAATGGTCTTTTATTTTTGTATGAGAAACCTCCATTTTTCTAAACTTGAAGAGCTTACTCTCTGGAATAGTCTGTATAGAGTGGTTGTGGATTGCCAGAAACTGGAAGCTTTTTGAGACTAACACCTGTCAGGAAGGGACAATGGTGTGGACTAAATGATCTCTTGAGGTCTTTGATAATCCTATAGTTCTGTATTCCAAGAATGCAGTTATCAAGCAACAAAGGACTTCAGGGTTTACTTTTGGAAAGTTAAACACTTTTAAAAAAAGTTCTTACCTGGCAGTCACGTTTTTTTAATGTTGCAATGCTGTCTAGTTGTAACTTAATCATTGACTGTCATAATGGTGGGATGGGTGCTATATTGTATAGGCAGCATCATGGTTATACAACTGTGGCATGGTGGATGGAAGGGCCTCACCTCTGCTATTTCCATAAAGAGGGCATGTTGAAGTTAACCATTGGGCTCATTTCTGTGGCAGATGGGATGTTCAGTACCATTCCTGGTACTGCTGCACTCTCGTCTCCTTCAGATAGATGTGTCCAAGTGTGTTATTCATGGTGGTGGTTCCACCTTTAGCTACAGAAGACCTCAGGAGGACTGCCATTGGAGACTGATACTGCATTCACTGGCGTTGTAATAATTGTCATGGAAAACAGGAATGCTTGTTTTCAACTATATAGGAAGGAGCCATGCAGACCAAGCATGACTCCAACTGCATTAAATTTTATCTAAGTACCTCTTTGTTCTTTTTTGGTGCTGATTTTTCTTTCCTTTGAAACAGAGTGACTGGACAGAAGGATACCACCTTGCTTCTGCCATGAATTTCCGTTTCCCACAATGTGTCCCTATAAGCCTAAAAACTCTCATCCCAAATGCAAGCAATGAAGCAATACATCTTATGAGTGATATGCTGAACTGGAATCCAAAGAAGAGACCCACAGCAAGTCAGGTCTGAGCACATGAATGATTAAGTATAAGACTGAATTTTCTTGCATTGTTAAAAAATTGTAGATACAGAAACCAGTTGATTGCCATAATAGCAATGGCCACAAATGTCTCCTCATTTTGAACACTTTGGTGGGAATGATGCTTAGTGGTGAGAAAAGAAAGTCCTAAACCTGGCTCAGCAAACATCAGAAACTCTTATTTCTGCAATGTTGTCTTTTATATTGGTGTATCTTAAAACTCTCTCTGTACAGGACAGAGAAGTAGCTGAGGTGCAAGTGTTTCTATTGTGCCTATCAGTCACTTCTGCCACTTCTGTTTTCCTCCCTCTCTGTACAAAGGGAGGTACTGAAAACTTCGAAAGCTTTGCTTTTTGTGAAGCCGCAGATGGAATGCAGTATAGAAGAGCTAAGGATTATTTTTACTTGGAATATAAATTGTACTAAGTGATAAGGAAAGAACTTCATGAAGAACATACCAATAGGTTACAAAGGTCACAATTTTTCTCCAAGTTAATTTTATATTTCAAGGACCGAAGATGGTTACATTCTGTGGATTTTTTTTTTAATTATTATTCATACCTAATGTAATCCTATTTAGAAGGTATAAAAGAGGAATACAATTGGGAAAGAAAAGACATATTGCAAGTTATCCTAGGTGGATGTAATGTAAGTGATTCAGAAGCAGTTAAGCAGATGGTACCAAACAGAGCAACCATTTCTCTCCACTTTATAAAGCATGTCTATTGTATAGTGATGGAGATGTATCTGTAGTCCAGTACTATGTACCTCTACACAAAATACTGTGTGTGCTTTATAGAACAAATAACCAGCTTTTAACCAAGTGAGTAATCGAGGAGGCAGCTGCGGCAGTTGTGTAATCCACAGTCAAAAGGGAGAGTTTAATGCATATACATGGCAATGTGTTCAAAGGCAGCAGTTCTTGAGTGCAGCTGAGGCAAAATATGTCTTTGAGAACTAACAAAGAGTAGGATCCTACCCAGAAGGATTAGCAGTGTGTGTTGTTTTGATATAGGAGGAGGCGTGTGACTAAGGTGTGTCCATGCTCTCCTTCTAGCAGAGGACATGGAAAGGTCAGAGGAAAAGGATCAAATAAACATCTGCCTTAAGAAGACACTGTATTTTCTTAATAAGCACCATGAAGGCACAGCAAGCACAGTGAATGTATTTTTAAGAAAAGCAAAAGCTAGTGATAAGAAAAATGGGGGAGAAGTCTTGCTTATTAACATCCTCTAATTGTAGAACCCATAAATGGCAATCATCTCACTTCTGGCGGTTTTTGTTGTTGTTGTTGCTTTTGTTTTGTTTTTAATTAAAAACCTCAGGCTACTCATTGAGTTGCCAAAACACAGTCAGCAGTGGAAACATGTAATAAGGCATGTGGTAAAGGTAGTGGAGACTACTTCTTTTAAAAATGGAATTTTTTTACTGCATAAATATAGAATGGTGTTGAATGTATAATGCACCTCAAAACACAGATTCCACCTAGCAATAAGGAAGGGAACAAAAGGATATGACTGCTGTCATATGTACAAGTAGATCAATCTTACTAAGTTCTATGATGGGAAGAGTTTGAAACACAGAACTGCTAGCTCTCAATACACACTTTACATGTGATCTCATTCTGCATCCATCTTTCGTCTGCGCTTGTAAAGCTTGCTCAAATGTTTCAGAAACCTGTTTCGATCCTTGATGAGGTTACCAAAGTCAACTTTTTGAAGTAAAATTAGTGTGTTATATCTTCTTCTGCAGGCTTTGAAGTACCCTTACTTTCAAGTTGGCCAAATTTTAGGACCTCCTCCACAGTATCTGGAGAAGCAGACTCCTGTTAAACCAGTTCAGCCAACAGAGCCAAAGCCATCTTTACCTAAACTGGAAGCTAAGCCAGAACCTGTGTCTTCACCTGATTTACCTGACAAAATGCAGCCACAGCCTCTGCCAAAGGTTAACCACCAGCCTCTCCAGCAAATTCAGTTGCCTCAGAATACAGCTAACCAGCAAGTACCAAAGCAGCAGCAGCCACAGGCACAACCACTTTTTCCAATTATCAATAAAAATTCATCACCTGTAAGTTGTCTTCAATAACTACGTAGGTGGTTTTATTAAAAGTTCTTAGTATATTCAGCCAGGTGATCCCTTGAAAACTGTCGTACATTTTATTAGAGGAGATACAGATAGATAACTAGGGACTAATTGAGGATATAACTGCCTGCTTATTAAAATTTTATAGCAAGTCAGAAGAATAGATTGCTTGTAACAACAATGTTAATTTATAATAGCCCTCACTGATATGCTTATGCCTTAATAGAGTTGAAACAGCTGTCACTTACTGACCTTTGAGAAACAATTCACAACAATACTGTCAGTACACAATAGAGAAGTGGAAAGGGAGAACTTCACTTGCCTCATGCAGGAAAATACCCAAAAAGGTTCATCCAGTTCCTAACCTCGTAAGAATTTAGCAACTAAGATTTTTAGGAAGATGAATAGTAAACTTTGGTTTGTAACTTCCATTCTGCTTTCAACTTGTACTCACTGAACTGCAATACAAAGTATGTTAAAAATAATAGGTATTCAGAGAATACTGGAAAGCAAATGATAGTCAGATGGAAGGACAATTTTAAAATTTAGTCATTTCATTGTAACAGAATGTTAAAGAAAGGGCCTGACCAGTTTCTTTTATTTGCTGTATTTACTTTGGGGGCACAGCAGTGTTCTGCACCACTGTGCTCTATTACTTGACAGTTCATCTGCCACTGTTTAGAGCATGAGTTCAGCAAGATGCCAGTAATAGTGGTTGAGTCCTGAACTGGGTTTGCAAACAGAGTGTTAACCTCACTAATTCAGGTAGAATTGAGCAATTTAAGGATGACAGTCCGAAAGAACTACAGTCCAAATACATGCTGGCATTATTGTTATCTTTTGTGCTTAAAATCATAATGAGACTATGACCAAAACAGATACAACACACTGGGAAAAATACCCTCAAAGTCTGTAAGCAGTAGTCAGGAGTTATACTAATAACGCCTTAGGTTTTAACTTTTCAGATGCTGTATTGCCCAGTGTCTAACTCTGAAGTTTCTTGTAGCTCGTTAGCTGCTCTCTTAGGCCAGACAGACACAACAAAGCTGCTCTGAGCTTGCTATTCAAGGACACTCAGATTGTCCTAGGCCCAAAGGTGTAAACTATGGCCGCGAGAGAGGTGGAGAAATTGAAGAAATTACATCATTAGCTAAAGTTTAATTGGCGAATTTATGCTGATATGCAAATGGACCAAACCTATAGAAGCGTGAAGAACTCGTGACTTGTCATCCATCTTGGGGTCCATTTTGGAAGTAGCCTCTGGCTCCCCAGGGTGTACCTTTGAAGGCCTTTCAAATAAATACCTACCTTTATTCCCTTACTCTTGTCTAGTCCCTGTTTCTAGGTAGCCACTCAAGGCATCACTAGATACAAAACATAAAATTTTAGAATTTAATTAAAGTGCTTTTTTTATTATTATTATTTTAACTTTTTATTATTTTAATTTTTTTATTTAAAATAGAAACAAGCAGCTACTGGCCCTCTGAATGGTGTACTAGGTCCTAAAAACTGCAGAAGACGGTGGGGTCAGACTTTGGTAAAAGCTGTGGATAGCTGGGATGACTTGGATGACCCTGAATTTGGAATGTCATGTTCAAAGAAGCCTAGCATTGCACTGTTAAAAGAAAAGAAAAACAAGGAATTTCTTTTTAGGTAGGTCCTACAATTATAAAATCACAATTTCTTTTAGTAAACAGTGTCCAGAAGTAGATTTATACATTGATTAAGACAAGTCTATAAAAATTCAAGTCACCAAAATTCTGCAAGAATGCCAAGAGTTGTATGAGCACATGAGCTTTGGGTGTGGTGGTGTTATAGTGACAGGAATATCCAAACAGAATCAAGTTTGTTTTCAGGCACTGTATGGTTCAGGTGTTTGTCGTGTATTTAAGAAACTGTTTTACTAAAATTGGACATACTAACATTATTTCCTTTGTGGGTTAAGTGGTACTATGTTCTGCCTTTTAGCCACATTTGCTTTTATTCCATAGTGTTGGATACATTTCTTTCTTCAAATCCCAGGTCAGGCTCTTGTGAGGTGTTATGTTTGACTGTTACTTTGTGGAAACAGACTCTACTGATAAAAGTAGGATAAGTGAAGAGCACTGTATTCTTCAGGCTAAGGTCAGCTTGTGATATTCTGGGCTGGGCTTGTTGGTCACATGGTTTGAAAATTTTGATTTTTCAGTGTGCCAGAAGCAAAAGCTTCATGCTGTATCCAGCCAGGAGGAGAAAACAAGGTTCTGATGAGAAATGATTCTGGAAGATCAAATACATCAGCAAAAGATTACTATATAAACCAATCAAGATATCTGCCTGGTAAGGTTAAAAGTCAGTACATGTAGAAAATACAAGCTGTGCACAATCCGCATACAGTACATTTAGGCTTTAGATTTCTCACTGGATAATTTTATTGTTCATAACCAGGCTAAATTTTCAAGTTTTGGACTAAATGCCTTTCCCAGAACAAACCTCATCACAACTGATGCAGCAGTTCCTGGCTTTGTAAACATGGCAGAACCTCAACATTGCTTGTACACCATAGAAGTCCACAGGCCCTCTTATGACCAGTAACATAAAAAATCCTCAGTAATATAAATCCAACGTCTCTTGGATTACTAGGAATATATCCTGATTAACCCATAAGCAGAGGTATGTGACAAAACTACATATATTTTTTTNCCCTCTGAATGGTGTACTAGGTCCTAAAAACTGCAGAAGACGGTGGGGTCAGACTTTGGTAAAAGCTGTGGATAGCTGGGATGACTTGGATGACCCTGAATTTGGAATGTCATGTTCAAAGAAGCCTAGCATTGCACTGTTAAAAGAAAAGAAAAACAAGGAATTTCTTTTTAGGTAGGTCCTACAATTATAAAATCACAATTTCTTTTAGTAAACAGTGTCCAGAAGTAGATTTATACATTGATTAAGACAAGTCTATAAAAATTCAAGTCACCAAAATTCTGCAAGAATGCCAAGAGTTGTATGAGCACATGAGCTTTGGGTGTGGTGGTGTTATAGTGACAGGAATATCCAAACAGAATCAAGTTTGTTTTCAGGCACTGTATGGTTCAGGTGTTTGTCGTGTATTTAAGAAACTGTTTTACTAAAATTGGACATACTAACATTATTTCCTTTGTGGGTTAAGTGGTACTATGTTCTGCCTTTTAGCCACATTTGCTTTTATTCCATAGTGTTGGATACATTTCTTTCTTCAAATCCCAGGTCAGGCTCTTGTGAGGTGTTATGTTTGACTGTTACTTTGTGGAAACAGACTCTACTGATAAAAGTAGGATAAGTGAAGAGCACTGTATTCTTCAGGCTAAGGTCAGCTTGTGATATTCTGGGCTGGGCTTGTTGGTCACATGGTTTGAAAATTTTGATTTTTCAGTGTGCCAGAAGCAAAAGCTTCATGCTGTATCCAGCCAGGAGGAGAAAACAAGGTTCTGATGAGAAATGATTCTGGAAGATCAAATACATCAGCAAAAGATTACTATATAAACCAATCAAGATATCTGCCTGGTAAGGTTAAAAGTCAGTACATGTAGAAAATACAAGCTGTGCACAATCCGCATACAGTACATTTAGGCTTTAGATTTCTCACTGGATAATTTTATTGTTCATAACCAGGCTAAATTTTCAAGTTTTGGACTAAATGCCTTTCCCAGAACAAACCTCATCACAACTGATGCAGCAGTTCCTGGCTTTGTAAACATGGCAGAACCTCAACATTGCTTGTACACCATAGAAGTCCACAGGCCCTCTTATGACCAGTAACATAAAAAATCCTCAGTAATATAAATCCAACGTCTCTTGGATTACTAGGAATATATCCTGATTAACCCATAAGCAGAGGTATGTGACGAAACTACATATATTTTTTTCATCAGGAACCGTAGTGATAGGATTAGAGTAATGGATTCACATTGAAAGAGGGAAAATTTAGAAAATATATACAGAAGAAATTCTTTACTGTGAGGGTGGTGAGGCACTGGACAGGTTGTCCAGAGGAGCTATGGATGCCCCATCCCTGGAAGTGTTCGAGGCCACGTTGGATGGGGCTTTGAGCAACCTGGTCTAATGGAAGGTGTCCCTGCCCATGGCAGGGGGATTGGAACTTCCATCTTTAAGGTCTCTTCCAACCCAAACCATTCTATGATTCTATGATTTTATATTGTGCATATTTACCAATTTTGCAGTGTCATCATGTTTGGGGTTTTCTGAACATAAGTTCTGATAAACACAGTCCCCTTCCTTGTACAAAGTGTTTAGAAATATCCAGCCACTGGCATTGGTAGGAATTCCCACACTCACTTCCTTTCCTAAGGCACTCATCTTTCTTTAGAAATAGATATCTTAGTCCAAATCTGGGTGATTTTATCAGGAAAATAACATGATATTATGTAATTACTGGGAAAGAGAATGGAAAGAAGGAGAAAGCAAGAAAGCAAGAAAGCAAAGAGAATGTTTCCTTTAGTTAGTATTCTGAATATATTCTATAATCTAATTATTTTCTTGGTGTCTCATTTAGTATCTTCTATTTGTTACCATCGTGGTTTGTACAATTACAGTAATCATATCATAACTTCTGTAATCCACATGTCAGAATTTAGGTGGCTCACAGAGGAATTCCCCATTGTCAGGCAAGTTGTTTTGTTACAACATATGATTAATTGGTCAGGAATTCATTAGGGTAGTGATGACTTCTGAATATGAAATCACTTCTTGAAAGTTAAACAGGATGCCCAGAGACTCTACACTTCAAGTCCAAAAGAAAAGAAAAATATAAAGGGCGAGGAACTTCCCTATCTAAAGGTAACACAAATGGAAGGGTCATCTGTATTTCTTACCTTTTTTTAAGCACAATTCTAATGTCTCTGTGGTTTTCAATGAGAAAGGCATAGATATAAAAAATAATTAATTTCAACATGTAAGGGAATAATAGGTCCAAGGAACATAGTTGTTATTTATCCATATTACTTTAGTTCTGCAACCACTAGATCTGGGAGCTGCTTTCATGTGTTGTAATCCCGTTAACTCTTGTAATGCTTATAACATGCTGAAGTAACAAGAATCGCTTTGTCCTACTTTTTAACTTAACCCTTGAAGAAATAATTTATTTTCAGCCTTGGGAAGCCCAGTTTTTGATAAGTATTTTTAATTTGTGTGTTCCTTTTTTACAAGAAAAATATAAATTATGAGATTATGGTTTTGTAGAAACCAAGTAACTCTACCAAAAAGTCTTTTAAAAGTTCTCTTCAAAGCATGAAGAGAATTGTTCTTAAATCAGTGTCACTGGTTTTTATGGTTCAGCTTAAAAATCTAATCAATGGACATTGTTAATTTACATTAATGGTTTTTTACATTATAAGACAAGTAATTCAGTGTTGGTTTTCTGTTCGAGAAATGTCATTTATTGGTTAAATTATGTTTGAAATTTGGTATTTATAACATTTTCCTTTATTTGTTTTCTAAGGTGTAAACCCGAAGACCGTCTCTTTAGCGGCAGTCAATAAAGAAGGATCACACGGAACCTGGAACAACCAGTTGTTTTCTAAATCACTGGCAAATGCTGGGGGAGGATTGACTTACAGCAGAAATACTACAGGTAAAATTGTAATTGTAAATGGTCACTTTACATCTCCTTCTACTTTATTTAATTAATTCAGTTAAGGCCATCTGGTTTAACTTATGCAGTTAAGCTTAGATTCTAGGCTCTTTTTTTTTCTCTTGTTTTAGTGAAAGACTCTTAAAATAACAACTTTTTTATATGTGAAATTATGTATTTTGCTTTCAAAACATTAAGAAGGTATAGACCAGCCCGTATTTATAATGTTCTGCCAAGATAGATTTTGTATATAATCCACCGAGACCATTATTTTACTATATTTAAGTAAGTAGTTTGACCTCATTATTGCCTGCTCCCTGTGCCATGGAACACCATCAAACAGCAGTCTCACCCATGAAAACAAAATGGTGGGTGGTATGCTCATATAATAAAAGCGCTGCCGAATATTTTAGACATGTCTTTTATCAATATACTGGTCTTGTCCTAAATCCTTTTCTGCAAGAAAAGTCCCCTTATTTCCAGGAAGGAACTTTCAGTGAGACTATGTTTTGTGAAGAACACTATTATCAGCATTTTATAGAGTGAAGGCCAACACTAGTTAAATACTTTATCTAAGATTTCACTGAGGAAAGCATCAGACTCCAGACTGAAATCTGTCTTCTCACCACCAAGCCCTATACTTCAGGTACACTGTCCCTGTTATGGGAGGTTACCTTGTAAACAACTCTGCAGCCATTGTCCAACTAGCATGAGTCACTATCCAATACTTACTTGCCAATAAGCCACCCAGTTTTACGTGCTTGTACAGCAAGAACTTCAGGAGGTTTATTTACATGCAGATGCTGCGCCCCTTTTTAATAGAACTTTAGTAGCCATTCTGCAGTGTCAACAAATCTGATTTTCCCCTCAGAAAGTCAGGTGAGCTGAAGTTGTTCATCTGAATTAACATGCAAGATTTTAGAAAGTGGAAAAATAACAGCACTTACCAGAATTTTCTGTGGAATAGAAGAGGTTTTTTAAAGCAGTCATCATGTGTATCTTTTTTGTTTTCTGAAATAAAGTATCCATCTGCCTCAGAAGTAATTTATTCATAAATAATCTTTCAAGGGAATCAGGCACAGAAAAGTAAACATCTGCTTCCAAACGTTTTCATCAATAGTCTAGACATCTACCAACTGAACTGCAGTGAAGATAAAATTAAGATGAATACTAATGGTAGAAATCCTGCATTTGTCTTGCTACCAAGAATTTAAAGAAACAAAGTGCTAAAACTGATTAATTTTTTGTATTTGAGAATACTTGGTATTATTTCCATCAGTATCTTAAATTGCATGTGATGTTTCATATACTGGGGAGACAGCAACATTTAAGACAGACACACATGAAACCAGGATAGATGGATCATGGAAATACAACACACGTAAATTATAACTTTTCTCTTTTCGTATTGACAATCTGAAAGTTGACACTGCTGTGTTTAAACAACTATATATAGTTTATTTAAGTGGACTTTTTTTTTCTTCAGCCACAACATTGCTCTAAGGCAAAATAAGATAAGAGCAAATAGTTACAAATGCTTTATTTATGAAGGATTGTAAGTTGTCAGTCAACTTTGCAGATATGACCAAGTCCTTAAAATTGTAAATGGAATGTAATTGCATTGTTGGTAAATCATATTGTTAGTCCATAATTAGAATGGACCTTGTAAAGTAACTTGGAGTAACATTTCCTGCTTAAGAAAACAAGGATAAGACATTATAGTTACTAATGTGTCAGATATTCATTCTTGCTTGCTTTTTTCCCCTCCTCATTTCTTTTACATCACCTAGATTGGTTCTTCATACCCTTCTGCTAAAGTTCTGTCCTTCTATCTTTTTCTTCCTTTAATTTTCCTTGTCTACAGATGAGAACTTAATTATACCTATTGAAAAGCTATCGTGCAAAGAATGGTTGAATGAAAAATTAGAGGATCCAAAAGGTAATTTATAGCAACTGTAGCCTGGTTGTTTGTATATTTCCTATTTATGTTTTGCAGTTTCTTATAAAAAAAATTACCCTTATAATGCAGGTTCCTGATGATCATATACTTCCATTTTCAGTTGCGATCTGTTTTGTCAAACCTTGCTCTCTTCATTATGGCTTCTTCTGGATTCTTCGAACTTACTGTGCTTTAAAAGGCAGAGAATATTTTATTAGCCTAATTATAATCCACAGCAGGTCACTGGATAATGGTGAAGAAGTGATCCTAATGCAGCACGTGCATCTCCCCTCAGGGATGGCTTGTTCGTGACAGCACTCAGGACTTGCACCATTTCCTGCATTTGGATTCTCTACCCATTACACTGATCTTACAGTGCTGTGGTTGCACAGGTTTTGGTGGAGTTACTGTAGAGTAAAAGGGAGGAAACTCAGGATTCCAGGCAGCCTAGTTTGTGCCTTATAGTTCCACTGCTCTGAGCTCTGACATTATCACAGAGGTCTGGGAGTGTTGGTGTGAAGAAGAACATTATGGGATTGCACAAAGGCCAAAGATTTAGGAGACAGAAAAACTGGCAAAGCAGATACTGTGTTTTACTGCAACTACCACTGAAGCTGTGATGAATGTGCTCACACTTGATAAAGGTCAAAATAAACTACTCTGTATAGCCTTCTACTTCACAAATTTAACACTACTGAACACAGAACCATACCACTACAGAAAAGCATTTCTCTCTGGACGTTGTGCCAGCACAGTCTTAACACTGTCCCAAGTGATGACAGACATGAAGAAGGTAAGAAATTTTCTTGGATCAGGGAGTGTAAGTATTGTAACAGCTCACTCTTCCACAGGACACTAATTTCAGTACTGATTTTGTGTGCACATGCACAATGCTTCTCAACTTCCACATGAGGATGGTTATGTCAGCCTTCCCAGGGTAGTGCTGCTTTAAAGAAAGATCTGGACCAAAACTAGGCACAAACAGAATTATAACCAGGGTTAAAGAGAGAGGATAATTGGGTCTGACATCTATAACAGGCCTTCAACTGTGGGAACTGTTAAAGTCAACTTCAAGTGGTGCACCACTTCCCACAAGAGAAATTGGATTCCATTCTTTTAGATAGATTTAGGCCAAACATGTTGAGCGCAAGAGTAGTACTGAGCACTAGTTAAACCAGCTTCCAGTAAAGCAAGTAGATGTAAACAAAAGGTAAGATCCTACATTTCTCTCAACTCAGTGTAAACCTTTCTATGTGGTCTTAAGTTTAATGGAAGTACTAATAAAATGTTCAGCCTGCTCTTTGTCTTTATTCCTGCTGAATTTCTGTCTGCTAAGTGCTGAAAAGGGTCCAACTAACATACAAAGCAAAGAATGAATTCAATGAAAGAATGTTTTTCAAGAGACAAGCACTAGGTAGTTTTTAAAGAAAGCTCATACTTGGTACTCTTGTGGTACTGCAAATATAATTTGAAGTGACTATAGAAAGTAGGCAAAGTTTTCTGAATGCAGCTGAAAATCCTAAATTCTGTAATGTCAACAGGAAATCCTGGCTTTGTAAGTAGTGGTGCTTACAACCCATTGGGACTGTACACCTCTTCCTTCCATAAAAAAGAAGTTGGATCAGCTGGACAACGGATACAGCTAGCACCTCTTGGTGCACCTGTATCGGGTAAGAAATATTCTTTTACTACTCATATCCAAGACAAAGAGAAATGATCATTTTCCTAAGAGATGTATTAGCCCTTTGTAAGATTTTCTTCAAGTTTTGTAAATAAAATTGTAGGGCATAAATTCTTCTTAATATAAGCGAACTGCATGTAGGTGTCTAGAGGCTGTCCTGATAGTTAGAGAAACTACTGCTACTAGTATTTGTTAGATAAAAGAGAAAATAATTACAAAAGCTGCAAAGAAGATTTGGACCATTTGTTAAACTACTGTTCATTAGTGGTGATGGGCTAAGCAGAATTGTAAAAACATGTAACTCCACAACTCTATAGTAAATGGTCATATAGCTGGGACGCCATTCATCTGATTCACTGCTGAAACACAACTGCGAGAGTTGATTTTTCGCAATGCATGGATCAAGAAGATGACAGGAGGACAAAATCTGCAACTCTCTCTAGACTGCTGTGAATAGTGCAAAAAAAAAAAAAAGGAATCACATGTGGTATTCCAAAGGGAAATAAATTTACTGTTAATCTATAATTAGAAATGGAGTATGTGTAGTAGAAGTCAGAAAGGCTGGCAGATGGAGGTCAATTAAGAGACTCTTCCATGTCCTGGAGAAGAACAAGAATCCTATTGCTTAAACCACTCATACTTAGCTTAAAGTCTTCAGACTGGTATGGGAAGAGAGATGAGGACAAAGCAAATGGCAGGTTTTATCTCCTAGATGTCAGTATTTGAACATTAACATTTTTGGTGACCCTTTGCTTTATACTATCCAAACTGTAGTTAAGTTATGCTCTCAATTGTTGTTGCTCTCTTAATTTTTTCTGTTAAGTTTTTTTTTGCCATAATTTAAATAATTGAATGTAGTATAAAAGATCCATTTTTCTGCGGAAAATGGCAGGAAGAGTGACCTTTATTGCCAAGACGGTGTAGGCTGGAATCATACTTGCTGATGAAGGATAGGGAATGCCAGCCTACAATAAAAAGAAACAGTTTTCAAAGAGGTGGAGACCTGACCCCAAATTTCAGCTCATTGATGTTCCCCCTTTTAAATGTCTTGATCCTCATCTGTTCCTTAACAGGTTCAATCCACTGTTGAAAAACACTACCAAAAATAGGTGGTTTTCTCTAAGAAGCAGAATGATACCTAGGCACCAAAAACCCCATTCAATTTAAATGTTAAATTTTGGTTTAAAGAGTATCAGTAAGACTAAACTACAAAAGCAGGAATGGAAGGGGCAGGATCTACCTTTGGAATGCTAAGGAAACAAGGGTAAAGTGTAGCAGGAGTCTGGATAAAAGAGGTCCCAGATGGCTGATTTTAAAGGCTTGGGAAAATGGTTGAATTGGTCATGAACATGATGAAATGTCAGCCCTTGCAGCAGGGCAATTACTTTAATCCCATGAAACCTGATGAAGTAGCAACTACCTGAAATGTCAAAAGGGGAAATCTGAATAGGAAGGCCAGGAATACGGTAGTGCACTACTGCTAGTACCTGGTATCAGGTGGGTGCCAATATTAAGAGAGAAAAAAAGCCTTCAGACTTGGAATAAATCCTATTAAATCAGTGGAGAAATGGGAAATGGAGCAAAGAAGACTTGTCACCAAGTACACCAGGAGTTCTGAGCTAAGCAAGAGGGGAATAAATGGCATAAAATCTCAAAAGGAACAAGAGGGTCTCCAGAAGCTGTCCTTCAGGCTAAGATGTCTGAATCTTAATAAGTTTATCAATGGTATAATTACATGCTTTTAAAAATATTTGAGATAGAAGAAAGAACACTTTCATTCCACAGTCATTTTGTAATAGGAAATACAGAGTTGCATCAGTTTTTCCACTGAATTTCATTCTCAGTGTTTTCTGGAGGGATTGCTGCAAAACAACTGTTCAGTGGGTGAGAATAATACACACAATCTATAGGAAAAAATAATCTTATCTGAAAACAAGCATAGACAGCATGGTCTCAGGCACATGGTGTCATCCTTGGGGTTGTCCAGTGTGGGGCCAGGAGCTGGACTCTACAATCCTTGTGGGTCCCTTCCAACTCAGGATGTTTTATGACATATAGGAGACCAAAGCATCCTGCTACATTAGCATCCTTGAGGACCATAAGTCATCTGTAAGCTCTCATTCTTTTCTCTCTAGAGGAGTAAAATACCTTTTCAGTCATAATTAATTCTGAGTTCTTATTCCTTTCAGATTATTCCTGGAAAAACAAAGCTGCTCGTCCTCCATTACCAGGTCCTACTTTCAATTCAGCAGCAAAAAACATGAGTATCTTAACTCACCCCACAACAATTCAGCGAGTACATGGGAGAACAGACTGGGTGGCCAAATATGGAGGGAACAGATAGAAAATGCCATCCTATATGGATGTTACATGCTCTGTGTTCAGTTCTCCTGCACTTGGAAACCTGAAAAGCCTATTTGCTCCAGCTTTTCCTAAGACTATGCAATCGTAAAGAAGACAAAAAGACCTTGGGTTCTTTTACCTGTATAGTACATATACTACCATGTAAAATACTGGCTGTAAAGTAGGATGCAGTGAAGTATTGTACAACACATATTGCCAAAACTGAGAAGTAGATTTCACCTGACATTTTTCTGTAGATAGATCTGTTCTCGTACTCTTTAGAACAACTCTTAGGGTTGTTCATCCAGTGCAACATCTGCTGCTGGTATGTGCTTGAAGCACACAAGCAGCACAAAGAAGGGCTGAAGCAGAGCAGCACCAGGCTTCCAGGTGTTAGGCTGGTTCCTTAGCAGGAAGATGAGAGTGAAAGCACAGATCTGGCTTTGTGAAGAACATCAGTCTCCTGCAAGGATTTCAGAATTCACTTGTAACTAAGAGTTACTCAGGGTCTGTAAGGTGCAAATATTCATGTAGCAATGAGAACTGAAACCCTTGTAGTAAGACAGAGGCAATCCACTGATAGATACTACACAAGGAAGGTCTAGAAATTTGGCTGCTATAGGGCTGTTGAATGATATAGCAATATTGGGAAATAGCCTAACAAGTACTGCATACTACTCACCAAGCTGTGACGTGAAGCCTAACAGTTAGATTCTGCTGTTTTAATTACCTTATTGCCATTTTTGGTCAAAGATCTGTAGAGATTTATCTATGTCCTGTCAAGGGAGTGTCACAGTGACCTTTTAAGGAGCCTAAATCACTGCAGTCTGTCAGTCATTTTAAGGCTGAATTAGCCAAAACCATCTAAATTATCACTAAACTCTTGTTCCTACATGTCTTTATTGGGTGGTAAACTAAACTACAAAGTTTGAATAAGCTACATGAGGAAGGATACTGGTCTGTTCTTCAAAGACATTGCTTTCTGTTTTAGATCTTAAAGGCCAACTTAGGTACCTGAAAACACACACAGAACTTTAATAATTCAGTAGGTCACTGTTTATATGCTCATTCAGTACTTTCCCCAGCTTTTATGCTAACTTTTATAATAATATTGCCCAAAGGACTTTGCAATGTACAGTACATTGTTTATTAGGATGTTGAATTAGAGTTAATAGTGACATCAAACTTGCCATTTTAAAGTACAAACTGAGTATATTCTTTAAAGATATAAAGTTGTTAATGATGACTTCAAGCACTGTAAAAAAAGAAATTTATTTGTATGGCTTTTAGAAATGGATATTAAAATTTTAATTCCTGTTGTTGACCCAATGTGTCTTAATATATGGGTTACGTTAACTTCCTGGAAAGCAATTTAATCTAAAACACTTGTACCAAAAAGCCAAATATTTTGTTATGAAAATTGCACCTAAAGAAACCACCACTTGTTTTTAATACTGTAGGAGCTATGCAAGGATAGGGCTGTCTGGTTAGTAATGCACTAGAGAGTTTAATTCAATTGCCATTGGTCTAGGATTAAGTATCTGTCATTCCCTTAGTACTAAGAGATGTCCCTATGCTACTTAAATGCATCTTAATTTAACTGTAGAACATATCTGTAACTTGCTATGGCAATGAAGGACACCTTCAGACTGTTTCTAACAGGCATAAAAGCTGTAATTTTGTAATTAAAAAACATGATAAATTAATCACTCATCTCTAGTACAAGATGCCAATGGCAGTTAAAATCACAGCCTGGTCAAGGAATAAACTAATAATATGTTCATAGCTCACGTGTCTGCGAGTCACCTTAGAGCAGAAAAACAAACAGGTACTATTTATGGCAATAAATATGGTTAGAAGAAACATGCTGTCCTTGTCGCATGCTAACGAACCTTGAAAGGGCTTTGACATAACCATATCAGTCTTTACTTGTCCACGAGCAAAGCATGACAAGTGTTCAGTAATTCTTGTTGGAAACAGCAAGAAAAGGCTAACAGGCTTTGTACAGTCATTTAACTCCTGATTCATTGGTACACATTGGACTGCTAGTGCAGAAATGCTTAAAAGATTTTAGTATATGCTGATAAAGTTTCAAAGGGGTAAAAAGTATGTAAGGCTAAGATTTTTCTCTTGTATTTTCTCTTGTATTCTCTTTGCCTGTACTACTGCTGTTTTTCCTGAGCATGAGAGTTCTACCACAAGTTCTAAATTACTTCTACCAGCAGTTCTCAATTCAAGCTATTGCTTTTCAAAGCTCATGAAACAGCAGCAAAGGGTCACACTTTGGTCTAAAAGTTTAAAAGCTTACCAGTCCAGTTTTCTGCTTTCTATTGTCTTTATTCTGTCAAAGAGAACTGCAATTCAAATTCGCAAGTTACCTGATTTGAGACCAGCATTATACAATCAGAAAACTGCTGGGTCGTGGCTGTTCTCAGTTTATTGTAGGAGATGCATTTATGTTTGCATCCTGCTTCTACAGAACAAAACTGCTTCAACAGCAATATGAAGAGGCAAAAAAAGCCCCATAAAGCAGTTTAAAGAGAAGTGTCTTAAATGCTAATGTCTGTCTTACTTTCTCAAATTAGAACAAAGACATGGAGACACCTGCCCACCAGTGCTGGGTCCTGAGCTGGGATTAGGCCCTTAAAACGGTGACATGTACCACACCACCTGCTGTCTTGCACACCGCTTATTTCTATGCAGGGAGGTGGGAGGGAAATGTAAATACAGGTGAACACCTGAAGCTGAACCCTGCAGGGTGATGAATAAGGGCTCTAAGAAGATGCTCTGAGCAGTTTTTCCTCCAGATCTAACTGTCTGTGCTCAAGCCAGCTCTGACCCAAGTTGTCTGGCCTGGGACCGGGCTGCTGGGACCCTTGCTGGAGCTGCACCCATTCCTGGCCGCATCCCTGCAGATCTGGAACCCAGTCTGATTGACCTGGCATTCTGGCTTGACTTCAGCCCTGCCTCATCCCTGTGACTTGCCTGGCAAACCACTGCCCTGCTGGCACAGCCTGGCTATGGCCCCTGGCCCAGCTCTGCACCTCCCGCTCAGGCAGCACAAGGTCACTGCCCTGCCTATTTTGCTGCGACAAGGGAGGAGGGAAGGAAAACCACAGGATGTGACCCTCCTGCCAAGGTACTACCCTGATACTCAGAATTCTGAGCAACTCCAGACTCTCACCAATCTAATGGACCAGCCCTGTTGCTTCCATCTCTCTCAGTACCCAGGCACCAAAGAAAAAAGGTTGAAAGAAATCGAAGCTCAAGATCTGTGCAAAAAGGGACATAAGTTAAATGAGACCAGAAAAGCTATACATTACCATCCATGTCTATCTTCCAGGATATTTCTCTATGGAAGGTTTATATTTAGAATGATTTCAGGCATTAACGGAATCAACTGAGGACAAAGACTGATCAAATAAGCCCTTTGGTCTTTAAATAAACTTTCATACAGCATTTTCTAAATCTAAGATAGATTATTCCCACAGAAAAAAAAACCTTAACTAAAAAACTTCAATATAATACTTGTCTGAATATGTGCTCTGCGTGCTTTTGTTCTCTCCACCTCCCTCCAAGTTCAGATTTTTATATTTACAAGTTACTAGATTCAGGGATAGAATAGATTATTTATACAACTCATGCTCGCAAATATATCCAGACACCCTGCAGGAAAGGCACCAAACTGTATCAATCCAGGTGAACAATTAGAGACAAAAAAAGTTGTGTAGAACACAGAAGTTTGCAATAATAATTTCTTAGTTTATTTAAAATAACATTTTAATAAAGCTGTGCCTACAATTCAGCACTACCTAATAAAGCATATTTTTGATTTATGAGTAGTAATCTGTGAAATTGCAATGAGTGACATATAGCTGAGCACTGTTGGTTACAAGTGATTGCAAGGCATGGGTATGCATTTATTGATTACAGCAGAGCCTCGACAGCCGGCTCCGTGACTGTGTTTTGTGGGACCAGGTTCTAACACCCAGTGCTGGGAGAACAAACTCCCTGACTGACAAACACTGTGAAGGGATAAACCGGCATGGAAAGGGAGATGGAACATAATGAGCACGTTTATTGTGTTAATTACTAGTGACAAATCGGCCACTCCTCTCCCCTGGTTTTAGATGTATACATGATTTTAGAAGGACGAGTCAGGATGTGCGTTTAAGCTTCAATCCTACAACTGTCTGAATGCAAGGGCCAGGAGGTCTTTGCCTACACTAAGTTGCAGGGCCAGAAGCTAAACTAATGCTATACTCATATTTTCTTGCTTGCTTTCAGTGCAGAAAATGTTACGACAGATACCATGACAAGGGCTCTCTATGTGGGTCCTTTGCCTAACCCACAGGCATTAGGATAGGAAGAATACAATGCACAGGTAGCAGTGCCTTTCCACTTCTGTGCAGCACATTTAGGCAGTTGCATTTCTGGGCTTCTCAGTCATGTAGCTTCAAGTCACTTGACGCAGATTTATGGCTTAAGAGGTTTTTCCATCATCTGCAGTGCAAGCCGTCCAACCATCAGTAAACTGTGGAACAGAATAGTTGTTATAAAAAGAGGGAGGTAGAGGCAAAAATCCCATAAAGACCAAGAAGGGAGAAAACATTGATGTAATTTCATTGAGCTGAACACCACCAGAAGATTGCATTTTTCACAGAATTTACCATGTAACATTTTTAAAACAACGTAATCCACAAATAAGTTAAATAAAATGTTTGTTCAATAACACAGACAAGAACAAAGGACAGGCGGTTACCTGGCACCGGCAATTATCCCGGGCATTGCCTTTTTGGAGTTGTAAAATCTCATTCCCATAACAGTAGACAAGGTGCCAGACGCCACTGTTGAAAAGAAGCCCAGTCAGAACCCTTTGACACAGAAATGCCAGTGCAGCATTGCCACCAAACAGACCTACATGTACACAGAGGAATGCCTCCCTCTCTGAGTAAACAATTCACTGGATTTTCTTCAACATCAAAGCTGTCATTACAAGCTTCCCAGCAGCTTTGGTAAGCGTGCTCCATTGCTCAGCAGAAGTGAGGAGATCTCACTAGGGTTGAGACCACTGACTGATCACCCACAAACTCTAATCCTCTGAACAGGTCACTAGCTCTCCCTCAACCCTTATTTGCAAGAGAATGATTATGCTCTCAAATACAGGCAGGTTTAAAACTGCCAGAAAGCCGGGACTGTGACAGTATTCACTATGTGGGAGGTAAATATTACTTACACTTCCCATTTCTCTGCGACATTCTGAACTGGAAAGTGGCACTAAATACTACAACTGGAAAGAAAACAACCGCACTTGAAAATACGATTAGAAAACAGAAAGCAATCCAAAGGATCAAACTGAAAGAGCAATTAACATCTTAGACGTTATTCCAAATTATTTTATCTCTAAATGTGGAAAAGGAGTCCCATCAACATTCACATGAAATTTACAGGGCCATTGCTTCTTGGAAGAAGAAAGGCAGGTGAAAGTGCTGTATACCTTTCTCCAAAGCCTCAAGTCTGTTTGCATCAAACAGGGCCAAAGGTATTCTAGAGATACTCTGTCAAGGTTCTATTTCTGCATTTCTACCCCTGAGGTACTGTGACCAGCCTAAAACTCTGCAGGAGCCACAGCTGCACGTCGCAAGGAGGGCTGAGGAGGAATGCATGAATGAATGAGGAATTGTACTAGACTGTGACACAGCACTGCTTTCAAGAGGTCCATCTGAAAGCACTCCATGCACCACATCAGGATATACAAAAGCTGCTCATCCTTCTTCCATGACACTGCCTAAAAACCCGTGCCAGAGATGCACAGCCACTCCCGTAGCATGCCAGAGTGGAAGGACAGTTCATAAACGGAAATTGTGCTTCACCCTGAGCTGCATTTTACATTTCATTCCTTGCTGACGATGCAGTTTGGTCCTCTACAGTGGCTCCATAGAGCCTCTCAGCACCTTAGCCCTGTATCACTGTAAAGCTATAGTATCGTAACACCAGTAACACCATGGAGTAGTTGCAGAACTAGCAGGATCCTCAAGAGGTCATCTAGGATACCCCAGTCCCCAAAGGCACAATCAGTTCCTGATAGTGGTTTAATCAGATATTACACTCCTGCAGCAATGGAAGTCCCTGAGGTTCACCCGATCTCATGCAGTGCTTCATAATACTTTCCACAGGGATTTCATCCTTCTCCTTCCCCTGAAGAGTTAACTGCAAGCTACACCCACAATTTCTTGTACATTCTACTGTAAGCAAGCAGAATAGATCATTGCCTCTCTTCTTTTACATACTGCTTCTTCCAGAGTGTATGATGCATTAAACGTGTACTGCTCCTCTGAGATGCTTGTGCAAACCGGGGTTCCATAAGGCCACATACCACCTGTCACAGTGCTGTCACTATTGCAAAAATAGTGCTTATTCCATCACTACAGGCTAAAAACGCTGCTTCACAACCAAAAATCTTCCACGTACGTTTCCTACACCTAATGTGTTGGTTTAACGCATTATCTAATCTGGCAGAGGAGAGAGATATTTCTCACCAACTCTGGATTCAAACAGGACAATCCAGGTTTAAGACCCAGGTACCGTGCTCTTACACAAATACCCCCTGGCTGTGGGCAGCAGGTCCTGCCACCGCTTACAACATTTGTATAGGTAAAAGGGCAACAGGGCAGCTGAAACATGCTCGAATAAAAAGATTACTGTTCCCACCGCTACCAGTAACACACAGTACTCGGCTGCCGAGCAAACTTACCGAGGGAAAGCCACACATTCTTTGGATCTTTGGACTGCTGGTAAGCGCCTAGTCCCGCCAAGCCGCCGAACAGAACACCGGCAGCTAGAGAAGGGACGCTGCCTTGAGTGAAAAATAAAGCAGTCAGCGAAAGAACACACACAGTGTCAGCCTGCACACCAAACGAAAGCACTTTGCGAGTCTCCCGTACTAGTAAATCCACAAAAGCAACCTAAGCAAAGCATTAGGGGTTAGGTTAAGGAGTTTTGGGGGTTTTTAAAGATCCTTTGCAGACCTCCGCGAGCACCATTTCGATGGCAACAAGGACTCGGCGGGACTTGCGAGGTCATGCGGGCAGCGGGCCGGGACCCTGCGGCTGAGCCCCCGCAGCCTCGGCCCCGGAGCGGGGCGGAGCGGGGGCTGCCTGCGGGCACGACCGGGACAGGGGCGGCCACGGCCACCGGCACCCACCTGCCTTGGCGTAGCCCACGACACCGCCCGCCGCCACCAGCGCCGCGTAGCCGAAGCCCAGCCAGTCGTACTCCATCTGCGGGCAGCCGCGGAGACCCGCGCAGGGCAGCGCAGCGCAGCGCAGCGCCGACCTTGGGCCGCCCTCCCTCCGTCCCTCCCCGGCCGCCCCGGTGCCGCCTCCCGGAGGTCCCGCCCGCCGCCCGTGACAGCACCCGGGGAGGGCCCACGCTGCCGTCCCGGCTCCGGGAGAGTTTGCTTGATTGATCGTCCATCGGTAACACAGTTGGAAAGTCAGAAATTAAGCAAAAAGCACCCGCCTCCCCTTTTCTTGCCGGGCTCGACATCACGCCGGACTGCCAGGGGTTGGGAAGTGGAGGTTGCGGTCGGTCCATAGCGCCTCTTCTGCGCTGCTGCTCCCTCCTCGCACCCTTACCGTGCCCCAGCGTGGGGTCCCTCCCACGAAGAGACAGTCCTGCACAAACTGCCCCAGCGCGGGTCCCTTCCATGAGGTGCAGTCCTTCAGGAATAGGCTGCTCCAGTGTGGGTCCTTTGTGTGGTCACAAGTCCTGGCAGCACACTTGCTCCAGGGTGGGCTCCTCTCTCCACAGGCTGCAGCTTCCTCCAGGGCACGTCCAGTGTGGGGTCCTCTATGGGCCGCAGGTGGATCTCTGCTCCATGGGCTGGAGGGGATTAGCCTGCCTCACCATGGTCTGCACCACGGGCTGCAGGGGAATCTCTGCTCTTGCACCTGGAACCCGTCCTGTCCTCCTTCTTCACTGACCTTGGTGTCTGCAGGGCTGTTCCTCACGAAAGGTTCTCATTCCTCTCTCCAGCTGCTGCTGCTGTTATGCAGTAAGTTCCTTCTGCTTCTTAAATACATTATCACAGAGGTGCCACCAGTGCTGTCATGAGTTCGGCCTTGGCCAGCAGCGGGTCTGGCTTGGAGCCGGCTGACTCCGCCCAAGATGAGGGTAGTTTCTGGTGTCTTCTCTGAGAAGCCAACCTTGCCCTGGAAGCCCAATACAGGTGTCAGAAGAAGGCATCTGGATTTCTCGGCAGCTCTGCTGAGGATGCAATGAGCATGCAGAGCGATGGTGGTGATGAGCTACAGGGCACAATCCCCAGCACCACGTGGAGCAGCCTGCCCAGCACTGCACTGGATGCAGTCCTTTGTCCCGAAGGCAGGCTTGCTAACTGGTGCCCAGTTCCAGTTCACTCACTGAGACAGGTATTTCCATTTTTCATTCTAGTTTGCACAGTAGGGAGTTGAATCCGCTCACTGATCATCAAAACTTTATACTATGTACACATTTCAACAAACTGAGGCGGAAGCATTCATTGGTTACAACTTACATAACTTTTCTGTAATTAGTACTTAACCCCTTTGTATTTGCTACTTATATCTCTCGCTTCTCATGCTAATTAGTCCACAGGTGCAGTTCTTCTCTCCATTTGAGTCTGGGGTCTGTTTTGAGTAGGTGATCAATGAGTTGGTGGTTGTGATTGCCTGCTGCCAGAATTTGCTGCTGCCAGTTACTGCTCAGTTCTGCTGACTTCACTCCTGGTGGCTCTTGTCCAGATAGCCCATTCATCTTGGGATTGTCTTCTCTTTTCCTTAAAACAAAAGATCAGACGAGGATATGATGCTCACAATACAGTTACTTAATCATAACTGTCCAGCAACAGCTATTGATTAACAAAAAAGAATTGAAAAGTTTCACTCAAACCCCTATTCAAATCTGGAGAGGCTTGGTATCAGGCCCAGTCCCTGCAGGAGAGTGCAGCTCTCCCAGTCTGGGCCTGCAGAGGTGCCTGGGACTGACTGGCTGGAGAGCAGCTTTGCAGGAAAGGTCTTGGGCATCCTAGAGTGACACAAGAAGTTGCCCATGAGGCAGCAACATGCTCTTGCAGCCAAGGTGGGAGACAGCACCCTGGGCTGCATTAGGCAGGTTGGGGCAGATGATCCTTCCCCTCAGCTCTGTGGTAAGACACAGCTGGAACCTTGGGAATTCTTTTCCAGGCTCGGTGGTGCAAGGCAGGCAGGGACGTACTGGAGAAGGTCCAGCAAAGGGCTGTGAAGATGTTTAAGGGCTTGGAGCATCCTTCATTCAAGAAGTGTCTGAGAGAGCTGGAACTGTTCAGTCTGCATGTGAGGAAGCTCAGGGGCTCCTTATTGATCCATATAAATATCTGATGGGAAAGGGTAAAGCAGGTAGAGCCAGGGTCTTCTCAGCGGTAATGGGCACAAGTCCAAATACAGGGCATTTCACTCAAACATAAATAGAATCATTTTCATTTTGAAGGTGGCCAAACAACAGAAGAGGCACTCAGGCAGGCTGTGAAGTCTCCATCCATGGAGATATTCTTCCCCAAACTGTACACAGCCCTGACCATGCTTCGAGAAAGGGGGGTTGGCCTTGGTGGGCTTCAGAGGTCCCTTCCAACCCCAGCTGGTCCATGACTCTCTGTGGCACAAGCACAGTGAAACTGATACGAATTTCTCAGCTGATCTCTGCCTCCTCCCTTCCCAGATGTGCACTGAGAACTGAGCACTGAGGTTTGTGCTTGTGACAAAATCTTTTATGCATTTTACGAAAAAGGAATATGTCATTAGGCCCATGACACAAGAGACAAATTATCTTCTGACTTCTGTCAGGGCTTGTGCATTAATGTGTACCCAAAGATTTACTGAACTTGGCAAGTTTCAAGTCCTGCCTATAGAGCAACATAAATGACCTGTCGATTGTACTTTCTGCTTTGTGTTTTTTTCCCCAACTGCACTGAGAGTAGCTGTGCTTGAGCCTGGATAGATTTACAAGGAAAAAAAATTAGAAGATCTGAAGCTGGACCACAATAAACTATGGTCAGACCAATTCTTTCACAAGGCAATGAACTTTCCTCCATGCTGGCTTCCATAAAAGGCTCTGAAGAAGAGGTGTGCAGGCTAGAACTTTGTTCTGTTTTATATGAACGGTTAAGAGTACAAATGTGTTTCAACTGAGAGAAACTTAATACAGTTGTCGGGCTTTCATGAAACAAATAAAAAAAAAAACCAAACCCCAAGCCGAAAGAAACAAAAAGCCCCAAAACAAACCCAAAGAGGGCCATCTACTGCCGTTTTACAAGCTCAGTGTCAAACCAGCAGTTTGCCCTAGGTTATCTGGAAAAGCAGACTTACACTGAACAAATGACACTTACCAAAACAGTATTTTTACCCTCTTTAGCTTATCACGCCTTTACATTCTCAGTTCATTCTCTCATGTACTGTGTTCTCCCTTTCCCATCTTTGTTTTCCTCCTGCCTCCTCCCCATTTTTGTCCTAAGGCTTTCTCTATTTTTCAGCTGTACTCCCCTTTCGCGTGTTCTCAGAGCTTCCTGTCTGGAAAAGACTTAAGACCATGGATAACATTTGCTGAAGTTTGCAGTCTTTTGTGGAGAGAACTCGATTTGCATTTTTGTGCCATTAGATGGCCTGAAGCATCTAGCTAACACAGGGCTAATGACTGTCAGCAGCGACTTGCTGATCAAAGCCTGGCTCCTTTGTTTGAAGCAGAAGCTTTGCTTTTGGTTTAAGTTCCTAATCAAATCAGATAGAAAGGTTCAGTGTTACCCACTTAATGCTATTGTTTTGCCTTAAGTGCCTGTTTCTCAGCCTATTTCTAGTGCCCGTTTCCAGCCTCTTCAGGTGCCCCGCACAAAAATGACATTCACACACCAGCCGGTTGTTTGTCATTCTTATGAGTGAGCCTTCGTGCCCACATGGCAAACCACCACCGTTCTGGCAGTCACCAGCCCTGAGCCAGCAGGATTTGCTAGGCAAAGACCCTTTCTTGGATGACGCTCTGTTACCAAAGGTTTGAATCTTCTCTGGTTTCCTAGCATGGGGAGAGGATGGAGATGGAAAGCAAAGCCATAACTATAGGGTGGCACTGTGAATCTGGAGCAATGAAAATTGGTCTTCGTTTAAATTCATTAAGAATGAGTTGCAGAGGGTCATCAAAAGTGCCCCTCTGCCGTGAAGTAATGCCAGTAGAACTTTTTTTAAGCTTTATGTCAAGCTGTTATGTTCATTAGATGTTTGTATGATCACAGGCTGGTTCCTGGTGGAAGCTGAGGCGTTGATCTATTCCTGCACATCACAACATAACACATTATCGTGACCTCTGAATCAGTGTGTCCTAACGGGCTGATTTTGAGACCATCCTTCATTATGTTTGCAGCATCTTAATTCATCATTTGGTGTTGCTGATGTCACTGATGACCTCACAGCTCACATAAATCAGAATCTTTGATGCTTTAACTGAATTAGAAGCCAGCGACGGACTCTGAAGCTGGTGAGCAGACAATCCTACTCGCTACTTCAGTTTTATGCCTCTTGTGGCTATGCAATGATTTATCCATGGGCACCAGAGCCTTGCATTTGTGGGTTTCAAAATGATGGGTTTGGGGTAGCTGTGTGCTCACAAATTAAGTGAGACAAGGTTTGAAGGACAAGGCAGTGTACTCTAACAAAGGAGTGGGGTATTGCAAGAGACCAAACCAAACCAGACTATGAGCTCATTGAAGTGTGCTTGGATTTTGCTCTATTCTGCATCTGTGGGTGCCCCATCCCTGGAAGTGTTCAAGGTCAGGTCGGATGGGGCCCTGATCTAGTGAATGACAGTCCTGCCCATGGCAGGGGTCTTGGAACTAGATGATCTTTAAGGTCCCTTCCAACTTAAACCATTCTATAATTCTATGATTCTACATAAATATAACTTTTGTTTTGGTTTTGGGGTTTTTTGGGGGGGGGGGGGCTTGCGGTTTTTTGGTTGGTTGGTTGGTTTTTTGTGTGTCACTGGACTCAACTTGAGCAGCTGCCTGGCTCCTAGCCCTGGGATTATGTCTGCTATATCTTCTTTTGGGCTGGTACAAGTACTGCTTGTCCTCTTGGCAGAGGAATTGATATAGCTCAGACACAGACAGTTCTAGCAGCAGTGGGAACAGGAGGGCTGTGAGCCTACTGGTTTAGGCTGTCACTGCTGCCGGACATCAAGCCACAAGCTCGACCTAAGACTTGTCCTCCCTTCTCTTAAAAACTCCTGCTCGTGGACTTGCTGCCAGGGAATTTGTTTCAGGCCCCCAGACCAGAGCCCTAGAGCAGCATTTGTGCAGGTGCCCGGTTTGCAGTGGCAGGCTCAAGCCCTCCAGGGAACAGGAGGAGGCACAGTGCTGCATCCTGCTTCCCTTGGACCACCTCTCACAGCTATGCTCCCGTGAGCTCTCTCACAAACCCTGCAGCCTGGCATGTGCTGCCAGACATTTTTGGCTCCTGTGCACACCTCTGATGGCAAAAGCACACACAGAACATACATCTTCCTGGGGGTGGGGATTTTTGGTAGTATTTGGGTGTGTTCGGCTAAAAGGGAAATTGCATGAAACCTGCAAGTTATTCTGCTGGCTTGGATCAGGCCCCGTGAGCTGACTTATGTTTCAGCTCTCCTGTTAACTTCACAGTGCTGTGCTGTGGGGTGGAAAAGAAGCACCTGATGGTGCTTGCTGCCCCTGGAGAAATAGTGTGTCTGAGGAAGGTAAAAGCTTGTGAAGAAACCCTCAGCTCCCACATCTCACAGACAGGAACCCCTGTAAGAGAAAGCTCCACTTAATCTGAGGTTTAGCAAGCACTGGCCCTGTCAGCTCGTGCATCCCATTGCAACTACTGTGCTGCAGAACCACCCAGCAGAGTTCTCCATGACTTGCAGTAATAGAGAGTTAAACAAACCCTGATGTTGAGTCCAGGGTTTGTTCTAGGCTAAAGTAAAACAAGCAAGGAGTGAAGCAGTGGTGATGTCTCCTCCCCACCTCTGACAGGAGGTGCAATGCTAGCTCCTCCAAATATCTTCTCCTCCCTATCTCACACATGGAGTGACAGAAGAGGAACACATGCTGCTTCTGTCTTTCATTTTTGATATATTGAATATCTCAGATGCTAGGGAATTAAGGAAAAGCGTTGCAGTATCTACACCAGGCACAGAAGTTTGCACAGTCGTGGAGCTGCTGGTACAGCATCACACAGTGCGTAAAAACATCCTTGATACCAGGAGTGCACAAAGGTTGAGGAAAGGGAACTGATGATTTTCATTCATAAGCATGAATCCTGATCCCAAAGTGATGTCAGCCTGTGCAGATGTACTTGTCATAGCTTCAGACCTTTTTCCAGTGGGGTCCTGAGCCCTTCCAAGGTCGGAGACTGCCCAGCCTCCCTGGACAGCCTGTTCCTGTTTTCGTTTTAATGTCCTTGGAGTCAAAAGGCTGCAGTTCCACATAGCTTACATCCTACAGTGAGATTTCAGCTCTTTGGACAAGGTGTGTGAAAGTCTTTAGGAGCAAATAAGCAGAAAGGCATCCAGTGAGTTGTCTAAGCAAGTCAAACTGACTTGAGTGGAAAGTCTGACTTGCTTGGAAATCCTGTTAGAGAGAGCAGCATGTCCCTTGCATGCCCCATCCCCGTCAGGGTTTCGGTGAGTGACTGAGCAGAACCGAAAACTTTTCTTCTTTGTTTATACTGATTCAAAAAGGCAGCTACAAGTAGCACTGTGGATACAGCATTTATAAAAAGACTCTGTTGGGGTTTTTTGTTTGTTTGTTTGTTTTTGTTTGGGTTTTTTTGCTTTGCCATAATTATAGCAAACAAGGAGGTACAGATACAGGTTGCTCAGAGCCCAAGCTCCCTCTGTGGAGGTGCACCATAGCTGCTGAACTGAATCACTGCTGTTGCTGTTGTGCAGGGGAGTCTAACCTTCCTTAGCATCCTTCCTACCAGCCACCCCCTCCAGGTTTTCATCTTTCCCTGTCTTTTACTATTATTTCAAAGTAACACCAGTATGGTAAGCTCTCACTGGTTTTGATGCACTTCTCCAGCTCCGCTGCCAGAAGTCATTGTTTTGTCTCTTCTGCAGTGATTAACTGTATTGCTCTTTCTACAAAAAAAATAGAGACTGATGAGACAGGTGTTGCACCCAAAAGTCAGTCACACAGTGAAAACAGATTAATTTACTCACAGAAAAGCATAACCTGGAGTAGCATTCATAAAAGCAAAACAAAACAAAATTTAAAGAACCCGCCTAAATAACATCTGGACAGAAATCTGTGATGTTTTTCTGGATTCTTAGTTAAATGTGTAATATAACCCATAATATATCTGTATACCCATAAAATATCTGTGTTTCTTCAGGTTCAGCGTGCAACATGCTGTTATACCCATGAGTTTCAAACTGCCAAACTCATTGCTTCTGCTGTTGGGTGATATTTTACTATTTGCCTCTGAACAGTGAAATATAAAGTTGTCGGTACTCTGGGCTACTTAAAATATTCAAACAAAATGGTGAGCATGCCTTTATTTTATTTGGGATTTTTCAGTTTGGGAAATATTCAGCTTGTTAGACCTCTCTTAAGTCGCTAGACCTTCTTAAAACTCCCTCTTTAAAATAATTACTGGCTCTGAAATACTTCTGTCTTCAGCTGCCACCATGACAGCAAGATAGCAAAGCCCTCTTCTCCTGTCTTCGAAATACTAAACAGAATTTCTTCTCTGGAGGTAAACTTTTGGTGCCTTTCTGCAGGAATCTGCATCATTAGGTTTTGGCAGCTGTAAGAGCAGAATGAGCTGACTGAGGCAGATCCTGTCTGTTCAGAACCTTCCCTGCAGGTTACCAGCCACGCTTCAGGACATCCAGATGTGTTGTGTTCCTGTTACAGAACTGCTGCACTTTGCAATCCAGTTTGCTAAAAGACCCTGAAATTTGCAATGCTTTCATAAAGTTGGTGGTAAATTGCTGTTACTCAAGAGGTATTCTTTGAGCCATCACTGCTTGTTCAGAAGAAAGGCAGGAGGGCAGCACACAGTCTCCCTAGATTCAGGAATCCCGATTTTTACTGCTTTTGTGCAGCTGACTGGGTCACTCAACAGTGCTGCTAACATGCCATGTGAATACGACTGCAATAGCTACAGGAATAAGCATTCATAGGTTTGCTTCCTTGCTTTCTTTTTTAAGACATGATGACTGATACCTGTAACTTTTGCCTTCTGTTTGCAATGCTAAAATATTCTGAAGCCCCAGTTTTACTTTTTAATTTTTTTTTCTCTGCAGCATGCTTGGTCTGTTGGGATTTTGTGTGCTTTACGAACAGTTTGAAGGGAAAATCTGCTCAGATGCTGGATGGTCTCCCTCTAGTGGCTGTTACTGTGGAATGAAAGTAGGGCTACGATTGAGCGAACCCCCAGGTTCAGTGTTTACATCAATCACTGTGTGCCATGAAAGTGAGTAAACTTGGGAAGAAGTCGTATGCCACATTGAAATACAAAACACAATCACTACGTTACTGCCACAGCTAAGTTACTGCTTTTGCAGTCCTGAAAATACTTTCCTTCCCCACTTTCCATCTCTCCCTCTGTCCTTACACATGACAATCTAAGGGCACTGGCAAACCAAAATCTGTGTGTAAATAATTTTTTAAAATTTTTTTCCAGTTCAGTTAGTCAGCCAAGTAAGACAAATATGCGAGCCCCTGTTTTTCAGACATGGGCTCCTGTGCCTGAAATCCTATCTGATTTTTCTAACCATGCACACTGATCTAGTAAAAGAGCCTGTTTGCTATTACAAACATTGTCCCAACAGATACTTAAAGAACAGGCATGATCTGGGAAATGCAGCATCTTTATTCCATTTCCAGTGGTTTTCTGTTATTCTCTGTAGTAAATATCGGTATCATTGACAAAACCATATCTGTAGGTATAGCCAGCAGCTGTATTCCTGTGTTTAAGATCTTGCTGATTGTGATTCATTTTACTTGTCTTTTAGACACAAAAAGTGCCAGGAATGCATTGCTGTGTTTGTATTTTTGTAGAAAAAGGTAGCAATAACAGGGTAGCAAGACAAAAGTCGGGGATGGAAAACATCCCATTAAAAATGACAAAAATGAAAAGCTCCTCCAGCTTCAAGAGGAGCTTTGCCCTGGTGTCTCCTTTTGGATCTCTTGTACTTTGGCCTCCAAGTTTTAAGTGGAAGGTGAGATTTGCAGACAGTGTGAGACAACCCAACCCAAGCTGCATCTACAGAACATCCCCAAAAATCCTGTCTCATGAGTTTATGCTTTGACAAAGCAGACATTAAGATTGCTGCTGCTATTCTCTTGACTGCTTTTAGTGATGTTCTAGGCTGGGGTATTGTTACCTGAAAATACCAGTTGAATTTCCTCGGTCAGTGAAGAGAAACCAATACTTTTACTCACACTAGATTTTCCACAAACTAATTCTGGGTGATATTTGTGTATTTCCACTGATTTCAGTGTAGTTATGTCAATGTGAAATTGCTGTCATTGATGCTGACTGAAGTTCTTAAATTTTTTTCTCGTCAACACAAATAACTATGTTATGGGTTAAGGATTCTCTATTGCTAGCACAGGAAGAAGAAATGGAGAAAAGAGTACGCATTATCATGACAACCTCCATGGCTCTCTTTCTTATCAATCCACTTCACCACTTCCAGGTCACGTCCCCATGATGTGTTGGACACAGATCCTGGGACACCTGAAACTAGGTAACAGAAAATCAAGTAGTAAACCTTTTTAACAGCATTTTGTTCAGGTTTATGTCCACTCTCTAGGACCTTTCTCCACAGAACTGGGATAAAATACTTTGGAATACACATCAACAGATGCCTGGCTGCTAACCTTGTCGAATTTCTTTGTTGAGATCAGCTTTCATGACACAGACAAGATGTCAGCCCGGAAGACCTAAAGACTTCATTTGAGAAATAAAATCCTTCATCTGCAACAGCCTCAGTATAATACTGCACGGGATCATTCATGTAACCTTCTGTCCTAGGTTACAATGTGAGATGTAACCAAAAGTATGTATTCTATTATCATCTTCACAAGCTGTTAAAGCAGGTGGGGCTGTGCTCATTATCCCCTACCATGACTCATCCTTGATAAATCTCCCTCCGGGATCTATCTCTGCGTAATGGGCAACCAAGGACCCACCACATGACTCATAGAATTACACCATCCCATTGTGAGATGCTCCGCCCAGAAGGAAGAACCAAGCATTCCCACCTGGATATAATCTGGAGATTGGAACAGCACATGTAGCCCTTACCTACTGGTTTCTCAGAGGACAAGAGCTACATAACCACCACGGGACCTTCCAAGGAGGACCAGACCTTTCTACAGGATCACTGCTTCAGCAGAACCACTTCAAAGAGAACTGCAGCTATCACCTAATCGGACTGCTACCACCACCCTGCCTGGCACAATGTCGTGTCCGATCCTGACTCTGTCAGGTTAAGCCAGTGTTTCTGTATCATTGCCTTGTTATATATATATATTAGTAAGGGACTGTTATTCCTATTTCTCATATCTTTACCTGAAAGCCCCTTAATTTCAAAACTATAATAATTTGGAGGGAAGGGGCTTACATTTTCCATTCCAAGGGAGGCTCCTGCCTTCCTTGGCAAACACCTGTCTTTCAAACCTAGACACCTTCCCAAGCAGCGCTGCCTTCCAAGTGCTGTTTGAACACTGGCCACTAACACATAATACCTTCACATTAATTTAGTGGTAAATACTGGATTTTTGCTTTGGTTTTTGTTGTTTGTTTGTTTGTGGGTTGGTTGGTTTAAGGAAACAGACTAGCAGAACAAATTCAAGAATGATATAATTGGAAGGAGTTATTGAAACACAGTTATAGCCTATGATGTTCTATAATAATATGTATAGATTTAGGCAGATCACAGTATCTATCCAGGATACAAACGGATAAGAGCTTATCCTCTGCTTGTCACTAATCACCTTCTCCTTGTTACTAAGAACATCTTCTACTAGGCCAGGTTTCTCAAAGCCCCATCCAACCTGATCTTGAACACTTCCAGGGATGAGGCATCCACAGCTCCTCTGGACAACCTGTCCAGTGCCTCACCACCCTCACAATAAAGAGTTTCTTCCATATGTCCAATCTAAACCCGCCCTCTTACAGTGTAAGAGCCTTGTCCTATCCCTACGTGCCCCTCAAAAAAAGTCTCTCTCCAGCTCTCTCGCAGAACCTGCTTTGAGCACTGTAAGGCCTCTCTAAGGTCTCCCCAGAGCCTTCTCTTCTCCAGGCTGAACAGCCCCAGCTCTCTCATCCTGTCTTTATAGGAGAGGTTCTCCAGCCCTGTGAGCATCTTCGTGGCCTGCTCTGGCCTTGCTCCAGCAGGTCCATGTCCTTCTTGTGTTGGGGGGCCCAGAGCTGGATGCAGCATTCCCAGTGGGGTGTCACGAGAGTAGAGTAGAGGGGAGTGACACCTCCCTTGGCCTGCTGGCCATGCTACTTTTGATGCAGCCCAGGATACAATTGGCTTTCTGGGCTGCAGGTGCACTTTGCTGGGTCATGCTGAGCTTCTCATCAACCAACACCCTCAAGTCCTTCTCCCCAGGGATGCTCTAAATCCATTCTCCCCCAGCCTGTGTTTGTGCTTGGGATTGCCCTGACCCAGGTGCAGAACCTTGCACTTGGCCTTGCTGAACTTCATGAGATTTGCACAGGTCCCCCCTCTCCAGCCTGTGCAGTCCCTCTGGATGCCATCCTTTCCCTCCAGCGTGCTGACTGCACCACACAGCTCAGTGTCACCAGCAAACCTGTGGAGGGTACACTCAATCCATGTCTCTGACAGAGATGTTAAACAGTGCCTGTCCCAATACCGACCCCTGAGGAATGTCACTTGTAGCAAGTGCCGCACCAGCTCACACCAAGTGCCACGCCACAAAAACCGACTCGTGACTTCTAAAACAAATGCAAAAAAGACTGTATGGCACAACTGCAGAACCACCATAGCACTTTGCCATAAACAGCAGTGTGGGTCAGCTATAAGCAGAACTTCATGACTTTATTTCTCCCCTTCTATATACTTGGTTTATGAAATAAAGCAACATGATGAAAAGTGTGGTTTTGTCCCAGGGAAAATTGAGAAAAGTATTACTTTTTCACAGAAAGCATTAAGGTAAAGATTACACTTTATGAAAGAGAAAAAGAGGTAGTGATGGCAGGGGATAAATGCTTTAAATAGCTTAGGATGTGCATTACCATCTGAAATTAAAAACCTGTTTGTAACAGATGGCGGTAAATGTGGGGTGTGGGAAGTTTTGGAAAGTGCTGATACAATGGCAAAGCAGAAAGATATCTGACAAAACAGGAATGACCCCAGGACATCCACAAAAATACTGGAAGGCACTGCCTTCCAGGAATACAAAACTACTGACTTCACATTATTCACCATCTCCCAAATTGAGCAAACTAGGCATCTTTGTAAGTTAATTAAAAAGTAGGGTAAAGTGTAGCTCAGTATGGGGTAAAAAATTAATTTATCATATTTTTCTTTAAATAGTTGCTTGAGCAAATTTCCTGGGGTGCTGTTCTTAAAAAGACAGTTTGTCTGAGAAGTGGTGCTGCTTATGAAAGCTAAAATAAATTTTGTCATGGGTTGCTCACTCTACTTTTGTTCAGCTCTTACGTCCCATTGCATCAAGGTCAGCAGAGTTTTGTCCCTGAAAACCAGGAACAGGAAAGAGCCACCTCTTGGGCAACAATACTGAGCACTGCTCTGGAAACGAGTTTGCTGCCACCAGGTCTGAAGAACAGCCACCAGCAGCACTGCACTGCTCAGGTGTGGAGACAGCTGCAGGAAAGACAGGTCAGCCCCTCTGATGCCTTTAATTTCATGCCTTTTCTTAGTGGTGGAGGAAGTGGGAGGAAGGGAAAACTGCTTCAGAGGCTGGACCTCCATCACAGGACAAAGGCAACACAACCCCAAAGGCAACATCCCCTCTAAGACCTTCCTTTCAGTTTTTTTGCCATTACAATTCCAGTGTGATCTGTTCTGCATATGTTGGCTCCAAGAGGCAGCCCATTTCCTTTCCCTCTTACATCACCACCACAGATTATGAAGACAAACACAGGCAGCTTACACAACCTGGGTCACTGCATCCACATTTCTGTAACATGCACACTTAAACCAACATTAGGCTGGAAATCTTGCAGCATAAAAGGCTGCCTGATTTGCCTTGACCTTCCAAGTGCCGTACTTGTGATTCCAGGGTCAAACCTAGCTGCCAGCAGGCTGTTCTCCACCAGCCCCCTGAAACAACCTGTGCTTCCCCTTCAGCATTTCCTTACAATTTCTTCACACTCCTATGCCACCAACTGATCTGAGCTTTTCTCCCGCACTTCACAAGCTGATGCACAGGAGTTTGCTCTTTAGAAATCTGCCTGAACTGTTCTCATCCTTGGGAATATTATTCTGCAAGACATGATTGAAATCAACGGTTAACTTTTGCTGGGCACCAGGGCCGTATGTTTGGGAAACACACACGGCTTGGAGGTGGGTCATATATACGTGGGCTGCAGGACATTTGCAATCGGCAGGGACATGACCACCATGCTGCCTGACCCTCAGGCAGGGTGCCTGCCTTGCCAGCAGTGTGCCACATGCCCACTCCAGCAACTTGGCCTTCGGAGAGCCCCCACTGCCCACCACTTGCCCCCACTGTGCCTCAGCAGCACAGCGGTGCCCAGCAGCACCATGGAGGCCACCACCAGTCCTTTCACCCACCTCCATCACAGTGCCCACACTGCCAGCCTTGGCCCACCCCTGGACCAGCCAGCACCTCCTGGATGATCCCGTTCCTGAAACCGATGCCTCAAACCACCTCCCTCAACAGGGAAGGGCAGTCTCCCCACCACCACAGTCCAGCCACCAGTGTTTAGGAAGATGGAGAGGAGCTGATGAGCAGTTGTGGTAGGATGGAAATGGTCACCTTGTAACACTGTACAGCAACAGGAATTTGTCTGACCAGGCGCATAGGACGGCATGCAAGAATGATTTGCTCTAAAATTCTTGTTTTTCTGTGTTCTTGTTTGCCTGGCAAGACAAGTAATCCCACCGGACCAGGGAAGGGAGGTGGCTGGTAAGATGGGGGGGCAGTCCTCAGAAGACAAGATTTTCTTTCAAGATGAGATTGCAACAATGGAGAAAAAAACCCAAATACCCCTCCTTAAAAATGTACAAAGGCTCAATTTCATATTTTGCCACCAGAAATTTTCAGTGGTGTATGCTAATGCAAAAATGTGTGTGTGCAGGGGTGAAGGTTTAACTAAAATAAACTCAAGATTGTTGAGCTTCAAAACAGACCTCAGAACCTGGAAAGAAGGAACTAGAGCTCAGAAAAAAGCAAGAAGCTTATTTAAAACAAAGTGTTTTGATCTAAGGCAATGCATGTCATCTTCTCGAGCTGTTAGGCTGCTGACAGTCATAAGAGAGCTAAACTACATCTCCTGTGTTTAGACATCTGATGGATAACAAGGAAGAGGTCTCAGTTCTAGTAGCTTCCTTTGATATGTTTTGGAGGAAGTTTTTCTGAGCTGTTTTTGACTCATAAACTAATTCTAGTGTATATAGGAAGGTTGCAATCCTGTATTAGAGGAGCTGAATTCTAGAGGGCAGTTCAGGAAACACTTGCTTCTCCCAGTGGGAGTGAGCTGGGCTTGTGAGGACGTGCTGGGTGCCAGTGACAGGAAACAGGAGAGCTGCTCTGCAGGAACTGCCATGGTTCTGCCAGCTTCCACCCTGGCTGTGTGCTGGCATCAGGGTTTGTATCTCAACATGTGTAACACAGCTTTGTGTGTGGTCAGATGAATTTGCTCATAGTTGAGAGGAGGGGACAGGCTCAGGTGGTCTGACTGGATCTTCCTTCTAAAAAAAAACAAAGGCTGTTGGCAGCTCAGCATCTGGGAATGTCAGGAAAATTCTCTGTTACTGCTGGACTGAAGTTTAGTTGGTTACATGCATGAGTTATCAGACATTACCTGATGCTGGTGTTTAGAGAAAAAATAAATCTTCCTTAAATTACTCTCCTCTAATTCTGTTCTTCAAGGAGTTGTGCTCTTTGAAGCCTCTTACACCAGTGTCTGGTAGTTGAAAAGGTAAAGGATAACCGAGTGAGGGAGCACTAGCCCATTTAGTAGCTGTGCTTTTCCAAGAAGTCTTATTGAAGACATACCATCCTTATTCCATCATCACTAAGTGCTCTTTCAGTGAGAAGCAAAGAATTGGTTGTGAAGAAAAGTATTATTCCTTTGCAGTACTTAAATTCCAAAGACTGTGAACTACATGTAGACCAAAGCTTGTTTTAAGTTATATCTTCTCAGGTGAACTGTAATATCTGAATGGTGGGTAGAGGACAAGAGCAATTTTTCAGAAATTCTGCAATTAAGAAGGTGTTTTTGTGATTGCTGCAATGGTATTGCAACACTTTCCCTTGAGCAGGTTTTTCAAAAGAGGAAGGTTTTGATGGTGAGATTACAACAACTTTGTGGGCATGAGACTCAAAAGCAGTCACAGGAAAATCCCTATTTTTTTAATGCTTTATTCCTATAAGAAGTTCTTGCTCAATCAGGAAGTCTCATTAAAATAATGGGGAATAGGAACAAAAGCATGAGGATTAGTTGTATGAGTAATGATGCAGACACAGGTACAAAATACTTCTTTTTCTAGAGCGTGGCTTATTCAACCAGCATCACTGTCTGGAATCATATTAAAAAAACTTGTGCGTCTGTCTCTGTCTGACTTTTGAAGGGTGGGGACTAAGCTAAGGAAAATTAACAATTATACCTGGCAGAACAGACCCACATGAGTGTATATTAGTGTGACGTGTGTGTTGCAGGGAAGGTTGTTCCAAAGCCCATCTACAAATGACGGTGGGATGGAAAGGTACCAAAATAGTTTTGAATTATTAAGTTGCTGTGGTGAAAAGCTCAGTGCAAGCTAAAGCATCTGAAAAAAACACAGGTCTGTCTGTTCAGGCAAATGGCCGTGTGAAAACTTAAAAATAAGGAAATGGCTAATGTGGTAGATTAATATACTAGCAGTGCTACTCAGAATTTTCTGGTATTTCTCTTTCATCTCACACTCACATCCAAGGGATGTGAATGAGATGTTCCTTGACAGCACAGCTCTACTTGGGGAGTAAGGCTACTGCATCAGATAAACTGCAGTGAAGGACAATTCCCATCTCTCTTGAAACCCTACTGGTTTGACTTCAGTGGTATCTGCCGCTACTGGAGACATATCTGTGGCCATTTTTCTTATTTTTCTGTATACCATTCAGCTCCCAGCTGAGGAGTTGCCATCAGGATGATGCAGATATACTTTCATAGTCTGGGAGTGCTTTAACACTCCACCCACAAACAAAACTATCCACCATTTTCATTCCTTTGTGATAATTGACAAAATTAATGACTGTATTAGCTACCTTCTTCCTGCCTGGAGAGAGCTGAGGTGAGTCTGATTCTTTGAGTTTAGACAGGCACAATAAGGAACCGTGTCAAAACCACTTAGAATTGTGTTTGGCATACAGCTGGGTGAATCCTTGGAAAAGTAAGCACAAGCTAGAATGCAACGCCATCTTCCATTGATTCCCAACTTCTGTGTCAGATTAGCAGCAACAAAAAACACACTGAAAGATTCCAGGTTTAGGCTGCTCATGTCCTCAGATGCCTCTGTTTGATGGAAAGCAGCCCTGTGGTTCTGTGACCTACCCACCCAAATCAAGAGTGACCTGGGCTTGTGGGCTTGCACAGCACACTGTGGGCTACCTGCTCTAGTAATCAACTACCTCATACTCACACTGATGCAGAAGTTTGTCAGGTTTGCAGCTGGCAGTGACTGCGTGCTGTGTACCCCATGTCCCTTTGGAGCTGGCACAAAAGCAGCCGTGACATGGTGCTCCTTTCCCACCCCTTTCCCCTGGGACAGATGACCCACGTTTTGGGGAAGAGAGAGGAACCACACATTAGTGTCTCTTCTTGCATGGCAGCTCAGAAGGGCTGCTCCAGCACAGCAGGATGGGCCTGCAGCCTGGTTCAGTAGCCAGGACATACCTGGGCACTCACACGGGGAAGGGAGTGAATGGGTGATTGCTGTGGCAGCCAGTTGTTACACGCAAACTTGCAGCTCATAGACTGAGGGGATTGCTAAGCGTTTAGCAGCTCTTATATTTCGATTGCCTCAGACCAGCGATCCTGCAGTAGCCTAGTGTGTTCCCACACTCCCGTGCAATACGTGCACCTGAGGAGACAGGAGTACTGGGATGAGGTCACTGATGCTGGGCTTGGGGTGAGATGGGAAAATCAGCATGTCTGGGTGTGAATGTTCTCATGCAGAGGTTTTTTTGTGGTATTCAGGAGCAAAGATCCTGGATGAGTGCCAGACCCTGCTATCTCTTACACTTAGCATTAGAAAAGGAAAGCAATAGGAAAAGAGAATATTGGAAAACTGGTCCCCACAGCAGCAGCAGCTGTTGCACGTATCCTATTAAAGCAGGTAAGAGACAATGCCTCCGATTTTCCCAGGCTGAAGTAACAGTTCTGGTGGTTTTGTAACAGTGCAGAGAGGACAGAGGCCAACTTGCCAAGAAACTGTCAAGAGGGACTACAGAAAGGGTTTATTTTGGCAACAAAGAGCTTCTAGTGCTCACTCATCTTGTGCACACTCACCCTTAGCAAAGAGAGCAGAGGCGACAGTGGAACCACAGTCCACAGGTGAACCAGTCCTGAAAAAGCAGTGTAGTCCAGTGCATTACCGGGAGTCAGATGTCAGTACACCAGTGCTGCCTTTGCCCGTGGTCTGCTTTAAGACACTGGGAATACCATTCCACCCTCTTCTGCCTGCTTCTGTGAATGGAAAATAAAAGCACTGATCTCCCTTGTAAAAGCATGTTGGTGTCTCTGAATGAGAAGTGCTGTGATTACTTCTTGTGACCTTTATTTTCCCACTTGAACAAGGTGCAAATTGCTAGTGACCAGCAGAGGTGTACGTCAGTGGATACACCCCTGCATACCTTGAGGGATTGTTTTCGCCCGAGACTGCCTGTGTCCCAAATCATTCATATGCTGTGACTATACCGCATGAAAATGAGGGCAAGAATTTGGCTTGGAAGAAGTAAGGGGGTTCAACAGCATGGACTGGGGATGCACACCTATTCCATGGCCATCAGAACCTACTTTCTGCTTTATATGAGCAGAGAGAGGAAAGGTGTCCCAGTGGTAACACCGCTGGCCTGGGATGTGGCCACTGACCCGCGCTGTGATGGTGCGTGCTTCTCATGAGACCCTGGGGAAAGCCGTTAAGGGCCAGACACTTCAGACCTACATACCTTGGAAATACTTTCCCTGAATTTCCCCGTGCTTCTCTTTCTTATCTGAAAGGTGACTTTCAAGAATTTTCTGTCATGCAGGAGTCATGTGGAAGATAAGTGGCCTGAGATAAATACCAAAGATAAGTTAAGGCTGTTACTTGAAAACCAGCTGAATAGGATTGAAAGTCTTTAGCCTTTAAGGGGGTAAGAAAAAGTCTTGGTCTTCATTACATGACTCTAGGCAGGAAGAATGCTATTTTAAGATTTGGGGGCAAGTCTTTTCTTATCTTTTATCTGAACTTATCAGATTATCATGGCTGATACTGAAACTACAAGTATTTGTTTGGTTTAGTCCTTGCATGGTATGCTGTCCACCCAAACTGGTCCTTAAATGACTTCTCTGCTTGCCTGGAAGCCTGCAACTTTTTGTTCTGACAGCTGGACCGCTGCCTGACATCATTACCTCCCTTTGATATGCCTGGAAACTTAAAGGGAGTGGCCTGGTCAAACTTGGACAGGAGTTTTTTGTTAGAGCCTGGAACTGAGTCCTAGGCTAACATCCCATGCACTGAGAGGGATGACACCTCACCCCAGAATTGCTCAGCACTCTGGATCTGACTTGGATACATTCAGGTGAGTGTCTGACTGAGTGTCATCCTTGTAAGTTTGGATTCAAAATCCTGGGCAACCACAGCCTCTGAGCACATCTGTCAGAGCCACACGGCCACTTTTGGACAGGCAATCTAATGTGATGGCAAGGAAAAAAGGGAAGAGGAAGAAAACCGTATTTGCTGTGGCAGTGTTGCATCTTTCAGATGCAAAAAGAACAGCCACAAAAAAAATGTTATGCCCATACTGGAAAACATACAGTGGTTATCATGGAAATAACAATGAAATATGCACTGTATGTGAGCTACACAGTACAGTACAACAAATGTCAACCACCTAAATCTTTCTGACTGTGGAGAATATATCTGGGCCCAGGTTTATGGCTTCTGAGGCAATGTAATAAGATCACAGCAACCGGCTTCCTGGAAAAGTGATCTAGCTACAAATAATATATGCTGATGATTATACTATAAATATCTTGATCAGTAACCACTTGTGCTTCTTGAGCAGGCCAGTTGTAAAATACAGTTATCAGAAGAGCAAGCACTATACTCATAAAGTTATGTGATAATTTGAAAGTTAGAGTAAACATGCTCTGCCTCTGTTACTGCTCCTATGTTTGTTTCCCACAAGTAACAGCAGGGAGAAGGTGGAAGGAAAGAAAAAGACGGGAGAAGAAATTTACCTGTGCTTCCATTCCTCATATCCCTGCTTTGGGCTGCTGTGAAGCTCTAGGGAGTCAGGAGCAGTAGAGTCCTACCAGATGCTTCTAAAAGCAACATTCATGGGAATGAAATCCTGTTCTTCTTCCAACCCTTTCCCAGTCATGCGAACAAGGTAAGTAAAAAAGTAATAGTAAAAAAAAAGTAATAGTAAATACACACAGTAAAGATCAAAGTACTAGTTCTGATTCTGCTTCTCTGCACAAATCCTTGACCTTGTACAGTGGAATTTAGGCAGTAGTTATGAGTACATGGGTGTTTTGCAATTGTTATGGGAGAACTGCTCTGTGTGGTCCCATAGAAAAGCATGTGAAGACTAGAAGTCGATTCTAGCCTGAATTCAGATTTTCTGGGAGGAATTGACTTGAATTTGTTGAAAAATAAAATTTCCCACAGCAAAATGAGCATCTTGTACAAAATTTCTTCACTACAATGCTTACATAGATTACATATTTTAATCATTATTACTTCTCTTTTCATCGTCTCAGATTTTACAGGTGAATCAGCTGAAATGTCCAAGGATTTCTTTTTGAGCTTAGATCCCCTGGCATCTTCCTGCTCAGACATGGAACAGTAACGCGCATTCTGGACAGCAGACACACCTCTCCCTCAATGCTCAAAAAGGGCCAGTAAGATTATTTGATAGGTCAGCCTTTTATAACAATTAAATTTTTCATCTAGGTTTTGCCAAAATCAACTTCAGATAATGCCTCTGCATGTGTATGTGCATGTGCACCTATGAAATACAATCATAAAATGGTTTGGGTTGGAAAAAGACCTTAAAGATCTTGTAGTTCCAAACCCCCTTGCCATGGGCAGAGACACTTTCCGCTAGACCAGGTTGCTCAAAGCTCCATTCAACCTGGCCTTGAACACTTCCAGGGATGGGCCATTCACCACTTCTCTGAGCAGCCTGTTCCTTTGCCATACCACCACCACAGTAAAGACTTTCTTCCTTAAATCTAATCTAAACCTAAGCTTTTTAAATTTAAAGCCATTCCCCCCGTCCTATCACTGCACACCCTTGTAAGAAATCCCTCTCCAGCTTTCTCCACATGTGAAACAAGCACGAGTGTGTGTATCTACAGAAAAAACAAGTGAAAGCATGCTCACCCGGGATCCTGCTGAGCATCACCCAGAAGTGTCTCTCATGGCTGTTGGTGTCCTTGGGCTGTGCCAGCAGATCAAGAACACTCTGGTCCTGCAGCACAAACCCCACAAAGGGCTGGGTGATGGTCATGTGCGCAGAACCAAAATAGATAGTCAGATTGTGCGGCCGTGGGCATCTTGCACACAACATGAAAGAAAAGGAAGAGTAAAGTTGCTCTCTGTGCACTTATTTGGTGCAGGTGGTGATGTGGGGAGGTGGCAGCACGCTGGGTGTGATGTTCTTGCCCCCAAGGCCCTGCAGCAGCTGGATGATCTCCCTGTTGTTCAAAGAGAGGTCCTGACCACAGGTGTTGAGTAGGTAGTGCCAGGGCATGGCCAAGGCCAAGCAGGTCTCTCATGCAGTGGAGATCAGTCCACAGGTGGGAGATGCTCCCTTGACCACCCCCTTTGCCCAGGAAACGAGGGAGGTGCTGAGAAAGCAGCGCTGCCTGCTGGAAGGGGAATGGCTCCTTGAATGACATCCACATGAACACGATAGGCATTCTGGGGCATGAACAGCTCCCTGAAGAAAAGCTGGAAGGTCTCAAACTCTTTGTGCAATGTCACGACATAAGCGAGGGTGCAGGTGGCCTACTCGGCTGAGAGGGTGCAGGTGTTGTGGTGGTTCTGTGTGACATACTCTGTGCAGTCAGGTTCTCTAAATGGTGTTTTCCTTCAGAAAGGACACCTTATCTTCAATAAGTGCTTTACAGGCTTCTGCTAAAATCAAACTCACTGACAAGTTCCGCCCCTTAAGAGGTTTTTGTGCTTGCAAATTAACAGCGTAGAAAACAAATGGAAGTGAAACACTGAGAATCTGAACAGCAAAAAGGCAATATCTGAGTGTTGCTCAGAGGAGCAATTCATTGCTCCTCAGAAGAAGAGTCTCTCTTGAAATACAATATGAGACACCACCAACAGCTTGTTTTGATGGCTGTGCTTGCTTCCTGCTGGAGGACACATGGATCCATCTGATGCAAAGTGTGCAGCTGCTGCCCTAACTTTCAGTATTAATAGTTGCACAGTCATCACTGATGTGGAAGCAGCGTAAGTAAAGAACAACTTGTGGATGGAAGCTGCTCCACAGCACCCTGAAGATTAAACAGACATATTGCATAATTACTGTCTTGGCAATGAGCAGCTGGCACATATTTCACAGTGTCCCCGAATTCAATTTATGGGTATGTTCTCAACTGCTCTCTCCCCACTCTCCCTACATGTATCATACAGCTGTTAAAATTTATGTGCATGCAGCCTGTGACAGGAAAACCTCATTTTTATCTCATATAATTCTATTTTATTACTTGCAGGATTTTTTTTAACCACCCCAGTGTATCAGTCATCACTGCTTCTGAATTGTGAAAGACTTGTAACATGACATAAATACTACTTCAATATGTCTCAGTGACAATTACACTGGTAGATCAAGCATATATAAGCTATTGTGGCCTTTCTGCTCTTTGATATCCTGGATAGATATAATTTCTAGATGGCAATTATCAGAAACTCAGTTCAATTCATACCATTTTCCAGCCAAAGAATACAGGATGAAGAAGAACCACTCATCCATCTTCCATGTCTATATTTCTGTCTTCACTATTGTTCATTTCTCATGTAAGGCCACCAACACTCACATATAAGAAGCAAGAGAATCTTTTTCGCCTCTGTGTAGAGTTATGTCACAGCCATCAGGTTTTTTTCAGCAATATTTTCATTTGCAAATTTGCAGTCTGACAAACAGTTTCTGCTCAGAGTCATGGATGACTTGTGATGAGCTCCAGGCTTACATCCATCACAAGGAACTGGGTTAACAAAACCTGCTATTTAAACTACTTAAACTTACCCTAGGCTTTCTGATGAGACATTTGTATTTCTAAGAGCTGTGTATGCATCTGGTATAACATGGTCATGCAATGAGAGCTTGACATAGCTCTGACTAAAGTGAAATCCTTGGTAAGTCTCTTTGTTCCAGCTGTGAGTCTGTTCATTTGAGTCTCCTGCCATGAGACAGCATTTTTGGGGCGTGTAAACTTTTCCCAGCATCGTGTTCTTTTGCTCCAATGTGAAGCAGTGCTGAGGCAAAGTCAGTTGATCTGAGATTATGCTGGTAAATGTTCTGAGTGAGCCGTGCATTGTGCTACAGAAGGAGAAATACCATCACCTACCTTCCAGCCCTTGCAGACAAGTCACCTCAGACACTGGCAGGTCCCTCCCAGAACCTGCACTTCCCTCCCATCCTGGCCCCAAACAGTCTCCAGGATTCTCTGTTCAAACAGATTGCAGGCCGCTGGCAGTGGCTTCAGCCCATCAAATACAGTCACAAGCTGTACTGAGGAGAGGAGCACTGGAGAAACTTTGTAAGGATTTATGGCCAGAATATCCCCCAAGAGGGACAGCCATGCAGGACAGATCTGGCAGTGAAGCTTACCTGGAGATAGCAAGGAGCTGAGCCACTCCTCACTGGGCAGTCAGCAGGGACAGGCAAGGACAGCTGTCTCGTACTGGAGATCCAGGGCAATGTTCTTTGTGGACACCAGTGCTTTCAGGAGGAGAACACCTCCAATGGAATTGAAGAGCTGAAATGGAGGTGTGCAAAGTCCCAGGGAGTAACAGAGATTCACCTGATGCTGCTGCAGCCCAACAGCACAGCTTGTTAAAAGAGAGAGGATTCAGAGAGATGAGCAGATCCTGAGCTGAGACCACTATCCAAGTTTGGCAAAGAAACACATAGCAAACACCATGAGGGTAAAACATGTTCCAGCTCAGTTACTGGTGAATGCCGTCCTAGGGAGCAGAGACCTGCCCAGAGTGCTTCAAACTCATTCCTAATTTGATTGTTACACTTGATGCCATGATGATTTTTTGCTGTTTCATATACCCCTCTCATATACCCTTTCACATACCCTTTTACACAGCTTTGCATGTATCCTTAGTGCTTTTAGCCCACATACTTGTAATTCCCCAAGTCTGATAACTAGCTTAGACCCAAAGTTCTGTTAAGCCAGGAGACCAAACATCTTGAAAACCCTGAAGTTGGGTCAGTAAGCCCCAGACACCAAGGTCCTCTCCAGAACACATTCTGTAAACCAAGATAGGCCCATCCAGGGGGAAGGTTCCTCAGGACAGGGGCTTCTCTTGAGCCTCTCATTGGGGAATCTTTGATAGATATGCTAATGTGCAAGGTCTATAACTGTATACGCAAATTATCATGTGTGTGCATCTTGGTGTGGGCATCCTGGTGTGCATCTTTCGGGTGTGCACTTTCAGTGGTGCTTTCTACCTGGATGTGGTGCACCAGAGGATCCTTAAATAAATACCAAGTTAAAACACTTTTTCCCCTCTAACTGTGTTTGGCTTTTAATTCTAAGCGCAGGGAAAGGCATCACACTGGATTATATCCAGGAACAAACACCACTCCCCTGTCTGACACCTCAGAAAGGCAAATTGCCATAACAGCTGGTGACTATAAGGCCAGCAGCCTCTTGTCCTCTATGCATTCCATAGACTGTGGAGTTCATAGCCTTACCACCTCCTCACTGGGTCAGCTGGCTGCAAGACCATTTCTCCCCTTCTGCCATAGTCTTAACATGAGACGTCCATCCTGATGGAGTTAGGAGGGTGGGGAAGGAGAAAATCAGGAGGCAGATGCCAGCATTCCTGCAGGAGTCAGGGTTTCTTTTGGGGGGAGGTCTCAGCTGGGAGCAGAGAGCACAGGTAGCTTTTCCCATGTACCGAAAGCTGAGATCTTTCAAGGCATTTAGATGTCTTTGAACTGTCAGATGCTTTTAAAACTGCATTAGGCACAGTATAATCTGCTACACAGCTAGGAAAACCTCTAGGATCTCGAAATATATACGTCACAAATATATATATATATATGTATGTACGTATGTATGTAAGGAGACTCGTAGGTGTGGAAGCCTGCAAGCCTGCATTACTAGCGTGGTCCACCTGAAACAAGTAAAGCTACATGCAGAAAACGAGACAAGTCTGCTCTTCATAGGAGTGCAACGCAAGATTTAACTTTTCCTTGGTGTGTTTTGTTGTTGGTTTGGGTTTTTTCTCCTTGCACAGACATTGCTGCAACACCTTTGCAGAAATCTGGAGTCACCATGATCCTTTGGTACCAACAGCCTTGGGAGAAAGAAGGCTGCGTGCTTGGTGCTACTTCTTAATCCCAGTGCCTTGATTCTATGACATAGTTAATATTTACAAAACTGAAAACATACGTGTGAATGATTGCTGTGGAAAATCAAGCTGTCAAAACCTTTGGGGTTTTGACAGACTTTTTTGGGGTTGTTTTTTAGCACTAGTTCTGCCTTGTGCTGCTCTGTATGAAGTAAAACCCATGCTTGAATTATAGGCAAAAATCACCAAACCAACCCTCCCCACCCCAGAAAAAGATCCCAACACACAAACCAAAAAACAAACCAAAAAATCGAACCAAAGACAGTCAAACAAAAAAAATGATGTATGAGTCACATGAGCCACCTCAATGGAAAAAGTATTTTTCAGTCAATCTTTTTCAGTCAGTCTTTTTTTGGTGAGTTGTTGATTTACAGACTCATCCAAAGTTCAAATGGGAGGAGCAGCCAAATCTAAATGAACATCTGAACCATATTATGGCACAAATCACCAGCAAGGTGTGAGGAAACATCATGATGCTCCTGGCTTCTTCTGTTATATATTGTATTGGACCTCTGCATATTCTGGGTGCAAGAACAGAGTTACTGGACAAAAAAAATAATAGAAGATTGAATTTACCACTCAACTTTACAAACAGGCTGTGTAAAAGGGTTCTGTGCTGGCAGAACTAAAACTGCTGCTGACTGAGATTTGCAATGCCACTCCTTTCTATTGTTCCCTGGACTTGCACTGAAGCAATTCTCATTTTAGCATGAGAGAAGTTTTTGGTGTGGATCCTGTAGTGGAAATATACGCCCCAGTAGGATTGGGGATTGAAATGTCTTCCTGGTGGATGAATGGGAATAGACCTTTCCAGACAATGAGGATATTATCTTAGGAATAGAGTTAGTACTCAGTAAACTGCTCCTGGCCTTAATAAATATAGGTAATTGGTTTCACCTAATTTGTTAGCTAATTAAAAAGCAAAATGCACAGGTTTTGCACATTGGTTTTGAGTTCCCGTTCAGCCTCAGTCAGTAGTGATGAAAGTTATTTCATGTTTATTTGGAGTCACTTGGCATTTTCTATTCTGTTGTTAAGACAAAACCATCTCTATCATGATATTCCTTTTCCTGACCCTCTCATGCAAAGCTGTCAGTTTGAACTGGCACCACTGTTAAATTCGCAGTGGGTCTGTAGGGAGCAAACAATTTTTCCTCAGTGTGTTTTTTTTAGTTAGGAAGTGCAGGTAGCCACAGATTGCTGTTTTGTGCCCGAGTAAAGGATGTCTTCATCCCTCACATGTTCTTGCACCGAGATGAAACTTCTTTGGTCTTGTGTTGCTTTAGGATGTTGTACAATGTTCGTGGTCTCCAAAACTCTTTCCTTGGAGCAGCCCTGCCTGGCAGTGGTCTTCTCTAACACATCCCTTACTCACATGCCCTGTCTGAGCTGGAAGGCAAATATACGCGCTGTATAACACAGGGGAAGTGAAAGCAGACTCTGACCACAAAAGCAGTCAAAATTTATTCCTATCTCTCCTCTGCCCTCCCTTTTTTCTTGTTCAGAGCAGTCCCTGCCATTCCTGCACTTCCCAGCCAGCCATAATCTGACTCTTGAAAGAGAAGAAAATTCAAACCTACCTGAAGCAGGAGTTCCCAGGCAGGCGCACTGACACCGGACAGTCACAACGCAGCAGCACTGGCAGCAAACAGGAGGAGAGATGAAATGACACACTGAGGCAAATGCTAGCTCAGGTCACATGGTCCAGCAAAACCATCGAGTAATCTAATTGCACACAGTCAGTGAGCACATCTGTCTGCACAAACAGCAGGGACCAGACAAGGCACCATCTCATCCACCTTTGTCTTGTCGTGCTCTCCAGCTCCAGACACAGAGCCTCTTACCCTGCAGGAACTTCACTGCTTGTCTGCATTTGCAGTAGACTTTTAGGTACAAAGGTTTTGGGAATAGGTAAGCTGCCTAGTCTCTTAGCAGAGCACATTTTGCGAGTCAGACTTACTACTGCTCCAAAGCAGAGCACTCTACGGCTCCCTTCTCCAATTAATTTCCAACAGGGACATGTACTCACCTCACTGCAAACTACTCCTCATCAGCTGCTCAGGAGCAACAGCACAGCGTTCTCTTCCCTGCTCATTTATCCTCCTGCACAGGGAAAGCAAGACATAATTAAACACGTCCTAATAGAAGACAGGCAGGCTGTGGTGGTGAAGCTGGTTTTATTCTGTAAATATGACTAGGTTTGATAGCTGACACTGGTGTAGTCGAGGCATGGATAGGGATCTGTTTTCTCACTGCAGATTAATACACACATTAGTGTGCAGTAGAATACAAATGTACACGTGCAGCTACTGTTTGCCCTGGAGGAGTGTCTGAAGGCAGCTTACACTGGATTTTGCAAACATTTGGGCACTTGGTCACTTTATGGACATGAACCCAAGGTGTTCCCCTCCGTGTGTGAAGTGAAGCAGCTGGTGTCAGACCCTCAGAGAGGTGCCAGGTCAGGGCAGTGTCCCTGCAGCCTGGTCTCTGCATGGCCAAGGGTCTGCTCCCAGCTGCAGGTGTGTTAGCAACCAGAGGAGTAAAGCAACTCAATTTGCAGGTTGGGAGTCACCTGCTCTGCCGAGCAAGCCTGACCACAGCCCTGGCTGCTGGTACAGGTGACTGGCTATGTCAGAGAGAACAGATATGTGGATCAGATCACTGATTTCTAATGCCTCCACTAAACATGTAGCATTATCCCGCTCTTTATTTTGGCAATATAAGTTGTTGCCAGGTATAACATGAGCAGAAAACTCATAGGGATCTAGAAAACACCTACTGTCAGGAATGACTGACAAATATATATGTTTCTAATGGCATTAAAAAAAAAAAAGGCTTCAGGAAGTCTTCAAATATGTAAAAGATGTAAACCAGAAGCAAATTCTGGTTCAAATAGGAAGGGAGTAGCTGATTCTCCCTGCTCTCTGTCCATAGGACAAGAACTAATCATCTTAGATAGCATCAGAAGAGGTGAAGATCAGACGTTAGGGAAAGCTTTGTAGTGATAAACAGTTAAATGTGGATTAGATTGTCTGGAGAGGCTGGAATTTTCCTGATGATGGTTTTCATTGGCAGGTTAGGTGCAGCTTTTTAAGCAGTTTTACAGGTCATACTGGTTCAGACCTGGTAATTTTCTAGGTCTTTTCCAGCTTTTTTTCCTATGACAGTCTATATCAGTACCATAGCTTGGTTGTAGCTGGGCTCGGGATCCTGTTACACTCGGCAGTGGTAACAAGAGGAGTTTGTCATCATTTAGAAATATGCTCATGATCTCTGTTAATTGCTGCTAACATTACAGTTTGGTTAAAATCAGGATAGTCCTGGATCATTCAGGAAGAAAAAACTTTTGTGATACTTTTGCGATTCATCCTAAGCAAAAAGAAAAATAATTTAATAAATGCTAAATCTGTAACAGTTTGCCTATTGACAGGTATTTCACCTCTCATGTCTTTTCTAATCATAATACAAGTTAGTTTGATGCCTGTTCCTTCTCTTTTTCCTTCAGTGGATTATCAGGATTCTCTTTCAGAGGGCTGTAGTAGGTATCTGCTGTCCTTAATATATTCCTACCTAGGAGAGGTTTTGCATTGGGTTTAGGTAGAACCAAGCCAGGACTTGCCTTGGAAAAGTCTTCTTCTCCTCACCACCAGCATCTGTGGGGTGCCACCTGGGTTTTGGGGCTCTGGATTCTCCCAAAGGGCTTTAGGATTGAAAGCATCCCCATGACACTGCACTCCAGGTCTGCTCGGGAGACAATGTTAGACATCCTTGACTATCAGGGAAGGAAGTCGGCCAGTGCTGCACAGCTGCAGTTTTCTTCCTACCAGTGGAAATGTCGCCATTTGTAGCCCAAAGTTTTTCTTAAGGTTTAGCCTAAGATTTTCAGCTTCTGTTGCCTTGTTTTCCCTTTGGAAGCTTTACTGGGTGCCAGGGTCTCCTCACTGTATAACCAACAGTCTGGGCAAAGCACCCCGTGCTGATGAGCCCTCCACCTCACACTGCATGAGCCCCAAACTTGCACTAAAAGTTACCTCAGTTCTAATGTGAAAACAGGGGACTTTTTTTCTCCCTCTCTTTGCCATCCGCAGACATATGGATCCTGTATCACCCTTTTTAGAAGGAGCCCTGCTTCAGGCTCTATCAAGTTTTCACATCATCTCCACATCTTTTTCTGGTTATCTTCTGAAGCTGCTGATGCACGCACACCCAAAACTGCTCAGCAAAAGCCTCAAACTCCACTCCTGAGTGTTTCAAATTGCCAAGCACCTTTCTGTTTGCTTTTGCTTAGGGTGGAGGCTCATGTTTATGTTTTGGTCCCTTGTTCGACTGCTTACACAAAAACCTTTTATGGCTCTCTTATGGGAAGGGGAGTGGCTGCAATCGCCAGTCCCTATGGGGTTGAAGACAGACCCTGATGGCATTACTGAGACTGGGACAATCTAGTTTTCCTATACTGGGTCACTGGAAAGTTGCCAAGAGGGTTATAAAGGGGCAAAGAGCCTAGAAAACTACTGGAAATCTCCTGTCTTGCACAACATCGCATTCCTCAGCTCCTGCAGACAGCCTTGTCTTGTCTGGTCCTTTCCTGCTAAGCTTTTTGCAGGCCAAGGTTTACTTGCTGGATTGCCCAGTTACCATACACACACGGCAGCTGGTATCCTAGTATCTGTTTTCTGTCCTGTGACAGGTTATCTCATGGTGCTTTCTGGAACCTTTCTTTTGCAGCATGTCTGGATCTTTCTTTGAACTGCAGTTGTACTCTGCAGTCAAAATTTTGCAAGTGTTTGTTTCTTTTCTTCCAGTTTAGCTCAATTTCTGTTTGGAAACTACTTGCAGCTTCTTGGCTGTTGCTCACGCTGATAATTCTGCTTGACATGAACCCCAAGCCTATATTTAGGTTTAGCTTTTGCTATACTACTTTTTATTTGCCACGAATGTACGCTTTTCCCTGTACCTACAGCAATCAGAAGACAACAGGCAGCTTTATCCCTAAGCCCCTGCTTATTCCACCTCTGTTTGGGCTCTGTTACACGACTGGGCAAGTTCATGACAGAGAACCACTTTTGGATACATGGCAATTATGCCCCTCTCACAAGATCCTGATTTGCCCATGGTTGTAGGCTGGAAGGATGCCTGGAAAAGTGTCACATTTGGTTGTGCATCTCCTTTGCTCTTCCAAAGGCCTCAACACCTGCTGGGGACACAATACTGGTCTGGGATGTTATGACCCTCCTGAGTTCCTGCTCCCTCTCAGGGATGCATAGACAATTGCTTTTCTCACTCTCAGACCCTTTTCACACACACACACACACACACACACACACACACACACACACACACATAGCCCAGCTGCAAATACTGCCCTGCTCCAGGCCATTGGTTGTCAGTAGATTCCGAGATTTCTCCTAGTCAGGTCTTGCTCAGGACATTAAATGAGCTCAGTGTCTTGAACAGCAGCTTCTATTGTGACTGAACAATACAGGAGTCTGAGTCGCTCCTGGTGGTCAGCCTGAACAGACCACAGAGAGATACATCACACCCCTCAGCAGGCTCTGGGGTTTTTTACACACCCAGCTTGCTGAGTCCAGCATGAGGCCACCATGTCCTCTAATTAATACAGCAGTTCTGGAGTAACTTGGCTTCTCTGTCAGAAAAGAACAGTGGGTTTATGTGCCTGTATTCATACAGTACCATATTAAAAATTTCAGCTGGGCCATCTCATAGTGGAAGTAAGACTTTTTCCAGGGGCATTAGCTATGGGATCTCCAGAGTTATAGCCACATTAATCATGAATTCCCCAAGAAACTGCCCTACCCCATTAAATACACTGGCATATTTTTTAATAAGGTCACCTGCCTTGTGTCAGCTGAGATGGAACAATTCCCACTTTCATTACCAGTTTGATCAATTTAATATCCAGCCTGCTCAGGGACTAAGCTCTAGTGATGCTGCTGTGTGTACAGAATGAAATTTGTAGTGTTTTACATCATATTTGGTTGGGTCTAAAAGCACATCATGTCCGTTGATGCCCCCCTGCTTTACCTTTCCCTTGCAAAGGTGTGTTCTTACTCTCTTTTCCTCCAGCCGGTCCTGCTGTTGCCACACCAACATGGAAAACTACACAGCCATCTGGGGAGCTAGCTGAAGCTTCTGCATGTTCTCCGTTTCATCTGGGGCCTGACTGCTTTCATGGGAACACCAAGAGTGTGGTGCTCTTCCTGTTGGCTGCCTGGTCTTAAGTACTGCGTATTCCACCCTGGTTTCAGTTGCACAGACATGCGGGGCTGTTTATCAGCTCTTTGTGGCAAATCTGTTGCAGATTTGTTTGCAGATACTGTCCCCAAGCAGTCTGTTCCTGGTGTTCACCAACCAGCACCTTCTGATATATGGTAATAAGCTCTGCTGTGGCAGCAGGACCTGCCTCATGATGTGGGGCCAGCAGTTGCACTGGGACTTGCAGAGTAACCTCTGTGCTCTCCCAGCTTTTGCAAAAAGTGAACAGTCCTTTCGACTCCTTTTATGCAACTACTTGCCTTAGAATTATGTACTCAAAGAATAGGTAGGAAAAGACCTCCAAGATCACTGAGTCCAACCTTTGACCAAACACCACCGCGCCAACTAAACCATAGCACTAAGTGCCACATCCAGTCATTTCTTGAGCACTTCAGGGATGGTGACTCCACTACTTCCCTGGGCAGCCTAATCCAATGCTTTACCACCTCTTCAGGGAAAAAAATCTTCCTGATATTCAACCTGAACCTATCCTATCTCAATTAAGGTAATTTCCTCTTGTCCTGTCACTTGTTAACTGGGTGAAGAGCTCAACCCCCATCTGGCCACAAACCCCTTTCACGTAGTTGTAAAGAGCGATAGGGTCACCCCTGAGCCTCTTTTTGTCCAAGCTAAACATCCCCAGGTCCTTCAGCTGCTCCTCATGTGGCTCACTCTCTAATGTCTGTTGCCCTTCTCTGGACTTGCTCCAGGACCTCAATGTCTTCCTTGTGGAAGGAAGGGGCCCAGAACGAAACATAGGATTCGAGGTGTGGCCTCACCAGCGCCGAGTACTGCAGGTCAATTACTGCCCTGGCCCTGCTGGCCACACTATTGCTGATACAGGCCAGGATGCCATTGGTCTTCTTGGCCACCTGGGCACACACTGGTTCATGTTCAGCTGCTGTCAACCTGCACCCCCAGGTCCTTTTCTGGTGGGCACCTTTCCAGCCACTCTGTTCCCCATCTTGTAGAGCTGCATGGGGTTGTTGTAGCCAAAGTGCAAGACCTGGTACCTGGTCATGCTGAACATCCTTCCATGGGCCTTGACCCTTCGATCCAGCCTGTCCAGATCTTCTGCAAAGCCTTCCTGCCTCTCTGCAGATCAACACTGCTGCTGAACTTAGTGTCATCCATTAATTTACTGAAGGTACACTCCATCCCCTCATCCAGGTCATGGATAAAGATATTAACAAGGACTGCCCCCAATACTGAGCTGTGGGAAACCCCACTAGTGACTGGCCATCAATGGGATGTGGCACCATTCACCACCACAGTGGGTGACCATCCAGATTTTAACCCTGCAAAGAGTGCACCTAGGCAAGCCGTGGGCTGACAGCTTGTCCAGGATTGTGCCATAGCAGAAGTCCAGGCAGATAACATCAACAGCCTTTCTCGCATCCACCGGGCAGGTCACCTGGTCATAAAAGGAGATCAGGTTGGTCAAGCAGGACCTGCCTTTCATAAACCCATGCTGACTAGGCCTGATTCCCTGATTGTCCTGTATGTGCCATGTGATTGCACCCAAAATGATCTGTTCCGTAACCTTTCCCAGCACCAAGGTCAGGCTGACAGGCCTATATTTCCTCAGATCCTCCTTCCAACCCTTTTTGGGCATGGGCTTTGAATTGACTAACCTTCAGTCATCTTGGACCTCCCCAGTTCAGCAGGATTGATGATAAATGTTATAATTTAATTTATAATTAACACAAGCAGTTGCTTTTCAGGTTTTTTCATCCAAATAGTAGTGAAAAATGGCTGTGAATGACTCCTTTGGGTCGGGCTTTGGTCCTTTGCAACCCTGATGATTCAGAGGATTTCTCTCTGGGCAACAAGAAACCGTGCGTGGCTATGCCCTGAAAAGTGGGTAGGTGATAGATATGTTCCAAAGACTAGATCAATGTAAATATTGCAAGTCTTCCTGGGAAAAGAATGATCCCACATTTTTGCAACTAGTTTTTACCGATCGTCTTCTGTGCTTGTTAGTTAAAGCTTGAGAGGTTTTGGCAAGCAACTTGGATAGTAACATCCCAGAGGAAAAAAAAAATATGGCTAGATGAGTGACCATTTATAATCTCCTCATTTCTGCAATCCGTAGAGGAATACTAAAGCAGACTTCTGGCTGCTAATGCACTGCGAATTCACACCAGGGGGAAACAACCGAAAAACAAGCAAAACACGACACAAAACTTCAAATAAAAGCAGGATCCGCCAGCAGGCACTCTCTGACAGGGGCCAGGTACCTTTCAGTTTAGCACTCCATTCCCTGCCGACCTTAAATGTTCACCGCCTTTTCCACAACATCCCGGTGACAGCCGGCTGGTACGAAACAGCGGTGTTGCAGGCTGTCAGCAGATGGCTTGTTCCATCCAGCCGTCAGGTTGCTGCCCGAGCGCGGCCCGACCTGTCGAGCCGCACCCCCGCCGGGTGGAGTGGTTAAACTGCACAAGGTCCCCGCTCCCATCCGCAAGCTGCGCTGTCATTTGTCGCATGTGCCACTGGATGGCAATGCTGGCTAAAATATCTCAGCCCGTGGCGGGGAGAAGAGGAGGAAGAGGACGGCTCGCAGCGCCGGCAGACGCACAGCAAGGGGATGGACAACCCAAGGCAGGAGCGGGCACTGCCGTGGCGAGCCCGTGGGAAAAGCGTCCCGCTGGGACATTGCACCCTTTGCTGTAATTTTCAACCTGAAAGGAGATGCCCAAACCAAGGGGCGTGATTTCTCAGGACTCCCGCATTTGGAGTGCTCGAATCACGGAAACCTAATATTTGGTGTCGAGGTTTTCAGCGTAGGAAGGGGTTGTCGGCAGGAGTGACTGGAGTCATGCGTTGGCGCGGCTTGCTAGAAACTGCCCAATTTTTATACTTAAAAACTGTACTTACACTTTGTAAAAAAAAAATGACTTTGTAAGCACGGCATGGCTGGGCTCAATGACTATTCAGAGAACTCATTTGAATGTGCATGGACAGGGCTTGCTTGAACTGCTGCATCAAAGAGAAATGCTGAAATGAGCCATTTGTGAATCACGGCTTATTTTCTGTTGTTAGCTCATCTGGAATCCCATGGTGATCAAACAGCCTTTTACAATGTGTTAATACATCGCTACTCCATGTGTTTAGCAACAGCTCTGTTCCAATAAACTGTAGGTAGTCACCCATTATAACGAGGTAGTTTTTTTCTGCCGCGTGTAAACCGGCTGGGACGAACTCGGGGATGAAAATATTAACAAATTTTCATGCTGTTCCAAACACTCTTGTCCACGCTGCTTCCATTCCAATATCATACGGGCTTTCTGTCTCCTTGCTTGCAGGGCACAGTCCAGCCAGAAGAGATTGCCTGCAAGAAGTAGCGCTCCCGTCCTCCGAGAGGCTGCAAGCAGCAGCAGGAAAACCACTTTCCGGGCGCAGGAATGAAAGGGAGGCAGGGAAAAAACCGTCATCGGCAGCAGTTTAAGTAAGTAAGGTAAGGCCCTGTTTTTCCAAACTGGTTGCTGTTCCCATCCTATGCTTCCAGCTGACTGGAGAGATTGGACCAGACTGTAAGCAGTTTCAGGCACTGATCTGCTTAAATTTGGAGGGAACAGCAATCCTTCCCTCCCCCCTTTTTTTTTTAAATTTTTTTTTCCGTGTAACGAACTGAATCAGTCCAGCAGGTCTGCAAAAAGTTGACAGGAGTCTGAGGAAGAGGGTGTGAATCCCTTTAGGCTGCTATTGTCGTTGAACTCTCCGTGGTGTGAAACCACAGCCTGAGGTGCTGAGCTTCTACCAAGAGCAACCGAGGCTGAGGAACCAATTCCCTTCTGCCAGCTCTTTTATTGGAGTGAGTGGCTGGAGATGGAAACATCTTCAACCAGTACAGCAAGCTTCACCACAACCCGTCTGTCAGAGCCCCAAGCCCTGTCTGCTTGTGAGTTACTTAGCCATGAAGGCCCGAATACTCTCTGCCATCATGTTAGGTTTCTTCTGTCACACATAATTGTAGCTCAAAGGTCCTGAATAATTGCATTCCTATTGGGACTGATCCAGCCCCAAATAATAATCTTAATAATGTTGCTCTTAACCAGCCACATGAATCCTCTTCAATCCCCAATGCAGGCTCAGTCATACTGCAATACAGTAGAGGAGGCCATTCACTGTGGGGCTAATTTAGTTTAAAATGCAGCCAGCCTATTTATGGGACAATTTTTTTTCGTGCTCTAAATTCTTATGTGCAATCAACAGCCTGTAAACCTGGTCAAACCAACACATGACCCATTAGTGCAGGCAGTTGGGGCTTACAGCCCTTAGGAGCAGGGTTTGTGCTGAGCTCCCTCACAAGTGGGATATATCCCCTATTTAGTTAATGGGCCCTGTCATAGGGGAAAAACCTAGAAACTCTTTTCCTGCACTGGAAATCAATTTCACACGATCCCACGGTGAGTTTGACCTCACACTCAACCAACAGCTTTTGCAACCAATGCCAGCTTTCCAAAATACAGAAGCACCACTTTTCTCTGTGAGGGGAGAGTAGAAAATTGAGGCAAGCAAAAGAGTATCACCCCACTGGTTGTGTTGCCAGGAGCAGGATTCCCAGGAGCATGGAGAAAGGCTTTTACTCTTGGGAAGGTTCCACATAAGATCTAGACACTTAGCAAAGCTCGGGTTCCTTAATGGGTCTAAAAGAAGATTAAGTATCAGCATGTTCTTAGGTTTGGAAATGCAGCCCACAGTGTGCAAGACCAGACAGGGGTTAAGACATGCCAATATCCAGCAGGGGAACAGGCATCAAGGTAGATGTCCTAAGTCCTAACACAGGACAAGTCCCCTGAATTAAGTGACTCCTTAACTTTTTCTTTGGGGTTATTTTCAGGCTGGCTACCTGAATTCAGCAGTGTGCCTTACCAAAAGCTTTAGTGGGGCAACTTGATACTGCATGAAGGACAGGTAGAAACAAAAAAAGAAATAGTAGTGGGAGAAGTGTTTTTGGGATCGCTTCCCCTGGTGTGGTTGCCTTAGGGGCCAGATTTACCTTTAACAAGGAAGGCTGCCCTGGAAGAGCTGGTGAAAGGAGTAATAAGCACTCCAGGTGGGAAACAAAGGCAGGGTAACCACCTGCCCATAAATATAGGCAGGGCAGGCCTACATCTACATTGCCTACAGCTGGGGCCATCTGTCTAAAAGCAGGCAAGGGTGTCAGGAAAGGAGGGCCTTTTCCAGGTTAGAGAGGTTGAGTGTGAAGCAGGTGATGCTAACTCTGGGGCAAGTGATAGCCTGCCTGTGTTTGCGTGTCATATTTTTTCCAGTGACACTTTGCAGAGTGCCTGTTTGTGTGTTTTCTAAATAGCCCCAAATAAACACCACACCCCTCAGACGTGCCCATCTCTTACATGTTTTGAAATAGGGACCGACAGCTGGAAGGCAGGAAATGGGACAAAGACTTATGAGACTCATTTCTGCAGAGCCCATTTGTACCAGGACCTCCAACAGAGTAAATCTTGCCAGAACTCGGGCTCGCTGGATTTCCGTCCTCTATGTCCAGCTGTCTTGCCACATCCCTGTACCCTTAGGGAGCTCACTTCATTCCTCTGTGTCACAGTTATTTTGAAGATATGGAATAAATAATTTCAATTACCTTACAGAAAAAATATTTAAAGTTCATCTTAGGATTTTGCTAAACTTTTGTGTTGAATTTCCTCTGCTTCTGCCTTCACCTTTGAAGAAAAATTGATTGTAGTGAAACACTGATGCAGAGATATAGATAATTATTTCACATGTACTGTCTGTCTAGTTTGTAAATCTGACACTTTGATAGCTCAAGATACATCAAATGCTTTATTTTTTTTAACCTATTGTCTTTAGGGTTCTTTCCAGTCTGGACCTCAGATGTACTAGGAGATACAGGGATGTAGAAAAGCTAATGATAAATGTCCTGACTCCGGGTAGTGGTGTTCCAAGGACATTAATCACTTTGGATAAAGTTGCCAAAGAAGGCAATTCCAGCATCTAAAGAAGGAGAGGTAAGGAGTGGAAATGGCACAGTTCAAATTAGAGTCAGGCCGCTGGGTAGCATTATCCAGGCTGTCCTGGCAGAGCTCTCCTAGTTTCGAGTGCAGTGTTTCTGGTGCTGGGTCAAAGCGAGAAAAGCCTGGGGTTGTTCTTCAACCGAATTTCTCAAAAAGGAGACACACAGGGGCGCCAAAGTCTTAGGAAAAGAAACCCAAGCCTAAGCCTTTTTCCTTTATCACTTCTCTCTGGCAGGCTCCTCGGCCGATGCAGTCGGAGGGCTTCACTCCCGCTCCGGAGAGAGCAGCGTTAAGGGAGCAGCTTATCATCTCAAGACTGATTTCACTTGCAAACGCACTGGGGCTTCGCAATCGCTTGCACTTGCCTGGTGTAAACAGGCTGGGTGGCTGCTGGCTGCTAGTAACTCTGTGCCTCTCCCAAGGGGAGTCCTGAGGAGAGATGGGATGCACCCAGGTGTGTAGGGGGGGTCTGATTCCCGTGAGAGGCTGGTGCATCGCTTTGTCCTTCTTGCACGGCACTTGCAAGCATGGCCTCAAATTTGTTCTGGACAAGCTTCCCAGATGAGTTTGGAAATCAGTGGAAAATAAAAAGTTTGTTTGTCCAGTGTCCAACTGTTTGCGTTCCTGGGTGTGAAGATGATGGTCTAAACACCCATCTGGTCAGTTTGTCCCCGTTAGCTGAACCTGGCGTGGTGGCGCCTGCAGCTGCTGGAACGGACACCAAGGTGAAAATCCCCAGGACAGCTGTAGTGTGGGTGCTCATCTTCCATAACCTCCAACCACACCCTCGTTTCCCTTTGACAGAGGGAGGAGGCTGGCACAAGAGCGATTTCATCAGCCCCTGACTGCAGTTAGATTATGCATGTAGCGGGCTGGTATTCCTTCAGTGGCTATATGGAACGATTGCACCGGATTGTCCAGTGCACAGCCTGCTCTTTCACTCACCTCCAGAAGTTTTACTCCATAGTTGTCAAGGAGGCAGGCAGGACATTTTGGTATGAAACGCCACATAAATGCAACTGACCCAAGCAAATCATACCCATAGCATAAGCTGCCATGGAAAAAAAAAAAAGCCATGTTGTTCACTGTTTTGTTTTGTCTTGCTCTCCACCGAGTGATATATCTTAGTGACAAGTTGCTGTAGCCACACAGCAATTCTTTTAATACCATAAAGTGTCGTGGGGTGTAGACATGTCCTAGGACAATGGCTAGAGTTAATGTTAAAGGCTAAATGTATTGCAGCTGCTTACAAGCTGGGCTACATTAAAGACTAAAGCTTTGGAAGTTTCTTGTTAAAAAAAGTCACTTAAGAGATTTTTTTGTGCAGATTAATTTTGGTTTGAACGTCAGAGCCTCCAACAGCCATTTTCCAGTAATACGTCTTATTGTAATTATTTGACACTTTAAAATATATGCCTTGCAGACAGCAGTTCCAATGTTAGCACAGAAATATCAAAGTAGATTTTATTAAAACTCTGCTGTGGGTAATACCAGGCTTTGTTTTCTGAACATGTCTTATTAGTGTGTTTTATTCAATGCACTGAAAAGGAAATTCCACTTCCATTATATCATGTCATGCCAGGATGGATGCAACACCAAAGTATCATTGGAGAAGCTGAGAGTTTCAAACGTGAGTGCCCAAGTTTAGCCACCAAAGAGGTACAGATACAGTGAGGTATCTGACAGGAAATGGCCTGTTTTGTGGAGATTCCAATTGCCTGCTCCTCCTCTTAAAAATGCTTTCCTGGCTATGGGACATGTTCTGGTGGTTAGTTCCGTCCCTGTTCTTGGTTTCCTTCTCTTCCCTTGATCTCAAGCAAACCAGCTGCAAGACCTTGGGGAAATTCCTTATCTTCCCCTTGCATCAGTTTACTTATCTGTAAAGCAGATAAACTAATAACACTGCACTTCTTGAGGGTTTGTTGGAACTTATTATACAGCAGTGAGTGCTTTAAGAGGGAAGTCATTACAAAAATGACAGTGTTAATATGATATGGAGGAAACATGAAGGAGCCCCATTCTGCTCCATGCAAGTCAGCGGAGCTCTGTTATTTGCTTTAGCAGAAGCAGGGATTTGGCCTATGCTTAAATGACTTGCATTTGTTTTTCTTCTTGAATGCTAATATAGAGTTAAGAGATAGCGTTACAAGGAAAGCTCATTCCTGCCTATGTGTAAATATTTAGCAGCTGAATAGGCATTATTTAGCAGGGCACAGTTTCTGCTTCTCCACAGTTTTCAAGGATGTCGTTCTAAGCTGCTACAGATCAGAAGATACACTGAAATTACCAGATCAAAATCCTTCCCATATAAGTGTACACATACAGAATTTATTTTACTGGGCAATTAAATGTGTAAGATAAATATCCCTGGGGGAGGAGGGTTGTTTGAGGTTTTATGGCATATCTTATTATGGGCTCAGTTTCGAAATCTTAATCCAAGCAAAACTCTCCATATGGAGACTTAATGCTGGAGCGTAACTGTGTTTTGTACTTAGGATATGTGCAGTTGCATCAGTGGATTTTAGGGCAAGGGGGTAGCAAAGGCAGTGAAGCTTTGCCTACAAAAAAGCAGCCCTTCCTAGAGCATTTATAAGTAGCAATAACCCTTTGATCGAACAGGACCTGTTGAAGGACCTTAGGCAGCATACTCTTTTCTGGATTTCATCTGACAATGTAGTTGATGAAAAATTGAAAATAAATGCAAAATAGAACTTATTTGTAATTATTTCAGGGTGGCATGATCAGTAAAACTGCAATCTACTGCAGCTATGAGGTTGTTGGCAAAATAGTTGCCTGTGTTTCAAATGCAAAAGCCTTTTGAAGGACACGTGAGCAGTCAGAATTGCCCAGAAAATACTCCAATTTTATATCCAAGCTGCAAATGCAATTTTTTTTCTTAAAACTGGGTGGGTTTTTGTCTGTTTAGAAAATGAAATGTAAAACAGAAAAAAAGCATCCAGGTTGGAGTGAACAAATAGTCAGATCTTGACATGCATATAGTGGATAGATATGTTTTTCTAAAGACAGAAGTGTTTGGCATCTCTAGCATGAATTTATTGTGCTTTGCAAGGGAAAAAAAAAATCCTTACCACATTTGTACTTGAGACCATGAAACTACTCCCTGAGGAATCAAAAAAAAGATGAAGCCCAGAGTTTTACCCCACTGATGCTTTACTCGTAGGGATAACCTTTTTAGGAGCTCGTTTTCTGGAGATGGCAATGACAGTAGCTAGCCCGTGATGGCCTAGGTTGAGAAAGGTATCTGGTGAAGCAGAATGTACCTGTTACCTTTCCCTACGAGGTCTACAGCATGGGAATTTGCACCATGCGGTTGCTCATGCAAACACCGGCCAGTCGTCGGTAGCTGGATTGCATTGGCACCGCAGTGTGTGCTCAGTTTTAACTCCCGATTACTTGCCGGTTTTGCTTGTTTAGTTGGTTTAGTGCAGTTTAGCAAATAAATATTAAGGGAGCAGGTGAGACCCACGTGCGCCTTGGAAAAAACTTCGCTTTTTCTCCCCCTTCCAAAAAAAAAGTTTCCATCTCGCTTCCAAAAAATTGCACTCAGACACCTCTCCCACACCGTCATTTGGCATTGAAAAAAGTTGCTATTTATATGCATTTATAACTATTTATATGCTGATTTCCAAACTGATCAGCCTCCTGACAACACCCTGGGGATTCAAACACCGGGCCGGGGACAAAGGGGTCTCGGAAAGGGGTGCGGGGTGTGAGGAGGAATGGCAGAGACGCGCGGAAAGGTACCACAGTGTCGTAACTCAGGGACACAGCATCCTCATCCTTCTCCTCCTGCTCCTCCGTAGAGGCTGCGCAGGGGCGACGGCTCCGCGTCTTGTCCAAGCGGGACGTCCCGCATTCCCCTTCAAAGCGTATCCCGGAGCAAAGTCGCGACGGGGAGAGCCGGAGGAGGAAGGACAGGGAAGGGGCATTTGGTTTTCGTGAGGTCCCGGGAGCAGCTGAAGCGACCTGTTGCGCTCTGTGAGCTTCTCTCCTGTGGGAAACCGGCTTGAAAAAAACCAAACTCTGCTAAACTGAATAGCCGGGAGACAGCACAGTGGACAAGGCGGTCACAGGTGGACGGGTACGGATTTCTTCTCTTATCCTTTCTTTTCTCTCCTTTGCAACATCCCAAGTCGCTCATCGGAAGGGCTTCCCGGATCCACTGGCCGCAGGATTGAGACTGCTTTGCTCGGGGACCCGTCTCCCCCGCGGCAGGGCATAAAAACAAGACACAAACCCCCAAATCGACCGAGGAAAAACCTCTCCGCTAACAGCTGAGACAGAGCACCTCCCCTTCTCCGGCACCGGCCTCCCAAAAGTAATTGAATCGTGTTGGACCGCAAAGTGCGAGCGAAAAAGGGCGGGGAGTGTCTGTATTTTTTTTTTCCTTTTGTTTTTGGTCTTTGTTTTGTAGGTTTTGATGTGTTTGGGGTGTTTTTATGTCCTGCCGGTTTTTGCCTCTTTCTTCTCCCCTCTCTGCTCTGTAAGGTGAAACTGGGAAGACGCCCCGTGCCCAGAGTGAAGGCAACCCTCATCCCAGGGACAGCGGCCGTCCCGCTTCCCCCCAGCCTCGTAAAGCCGAGGTAGACAGACCCACACCAACCTTTCTCCCTCCGCAAATACCGACGCCGGGAGTTCAGTCTGGGCAGAGGACGGGGCGGAGGGTGCTTCCTCCCGACCCTGCCAGGGAGGGAGCCCACCCCGCTGCCGGCCGCAGCCCCGCGTCCACGGTGGAGCATCTGTCCCGGACGGCGCGGAGCGGCGCCTCTGCCGGCCCTGGGGCCGCCTCAGCTGCAAGTGGCCCCACGGGAGCAGACCGGCCACTGCCAAAAATACTTTAGAGAAAGGAAAAATAAAAAAAAAAAAAGAAGAAGAAGAGACATTATTTATGTGTCAGTGAGCCCACGGAAATCAGCCGCGTTGAGCCTCTCCCCAGCCAGGCGGCACTGGGGCAGGGAGAACTGGAAAGCAACAGCGAAGAAGAGTAACCAAGCCTAAACTCCCCGCAGAGAATCAGGAGCCGGGTTTATCTAAAGGTTTTTGCGGCTCGCCCCCGGGGCCGGCAGAACAGGCAGGAGGGAGTAGGGAAGACCTGTCCCGCATCTGGGAGCCGGGCTGGTGGGGACACTCAAGGGTGAGATCGGTAACTCAGACCGGCTGGGGAACCTCGACGCTGGGAAGGTGAATGCCTCCCAAGAACATCTCTTCCCTGCTTTCTCGTTGGGAAGAGATCCGTGGCGGGGTTTAGCCACAAGGATGCTGCCGGTGGAAGGAAAGGGAAGCGGGTAGGGCTTTGCCCCGTGTGCTACCCGCGCTGTGACACACGGGGAGGGACAGGCGCGTCCATCGGAAATAACTCAGAGGGCGCAGAGCTCCGCGATGACTTCCTCGGAGCCACCTGCCAAAATCACTACAAGCTGTGAACCAGAGGGGCGAAGAAAAGGAAAAAAGAAAAAAAGCCGCACGTCTTCGCGCTAGAAGAGTTTTGCCTGAGGAGAGAAGGTGCCTGAGCTTCAGCTTCCCTTTGCACAGGGAGGAGGCAAGCGGCAGGGCGAGACAGAGCTGGCACTTCAGGGATGACAGTAGCTCAGGGTGCGGCGATTTCAGTCCCCTACACGGGCCGGGTATGCCCTCAAGGCTGCAAGGGAAAGGCGTCCTCTAAACGCCCGGCCCAGGGAAGTCGAATTCACCCCCGAAGCGCGGTCACCAAATGCCCCAGGGAGGGGATAAGGAGCGCCCCACAACCCCGGGCTCTGCAGCCCGCCCAGCACATGCCCTCCTCCCCTAGGCTAAAAAAAAGGGCACGGATGCACCCGATGACAGCCAGGGCTGCCCACAGCCCCGAAAGCCCGGCTCCCACCCCGCTGGCGGGCTGTGTTCTGGCCGCCTTTCTGCCAAGTGCCGCGGGGCAGAGCTGGGCTGTGGGAGCCGGATCCTGAGCCCGGAGATTTAACCCTGTGTGGGGAGCGCTGGAGTTAGGGAGAAGGAAAAGATCCTACCGGGAGAAATGTGGCACCCGGGTTTACTGGGAACGTTTCGTAGAAGGCCAACTTAAAATCGAATTAATTCCCCACCCCTCTCCGGAAAACAGTAATGAAAACTAGCATTTTAAATAATCGTTACGGGGCCAAAATTGCCGCCCCCTGGAGAGGGCTCGAGGGGGCAGGGAGAGCAGCAAGCGAGGAAAGGAGAGGCGGCAGAGTTCCGGAGCCACGAAATCTCCTTACATCTTCCCCATCCCTTTCCCGTTTTGCACGGGGCCGTCTTTGCTCGGTGTCGTCCCAGAGCAGGAGGCTCCCCAGGACCGAAGGGGGTGGGAAAGGGGCAGGACTGTGTAATTAAATTCCTGTGCCCGGTTAATTGCTGTAATTTGACGCTAACTGTACACCGCGGGCTGGCGCTGGGAGCGGCGGTGCGAAGCGCGCCTCGCACGGCCCATTGACCGCGCCCCGCCCCGCCGACGCGCAGGAGCCGCCGGTGTCCGCCGAGGGGGCCGGGTCTCCGGCGACACCGGCTCGCTGCGGCGATGGATGAGATGCGAAGCCCCGCAGGAGTCGACGATTCAACTGCCCGCGGCCCCGGCGTTCCCCCGCGATCCGATGGCTGCGGGTGCCAGCTCTTGCTTCCCTTTTCCCACCTGCCTGGAGACAGGGCTGAAACTCCCATCTATAAGGTCCTTGTATCCAAGCCCTTATGGTGGGGAAGCGGGGTGCTATCCCCTTCCTTCTACTGGAGTCTGGGGTCAGCCCAGGACCCAAGCCAGCACAGCCTCACTGGTGGGTGACAACGCACCCCGATATCCAGGAAGCCTCAGACTGTCCCATACTTGAGACATAATGCCCCGCTCACCTGTCTCTGAAATGTGAAAGCGCTTGCTGTGCAACTGCGAAGTGGAAATTGTTTGCATCCCTCCCCAAAATCCTGTAGCTGGAGTACTGCTTCTCCCCAAGCCCCAGTGCCCAGCCCCTGGAAATTAGGCAGGACCCAGGCTTCCTCACTTTTTTGGGGGTGTGAAATCAGGGCTGCGCGACACACTGGCGAGCTTCCAGGGCACTTCGGCGCTCGAATCCCCTAGGGAAAAAAAAAACCAACAAAACGTGGGTGGGGCAAGGGGTACGGACATGGAGAGGCCCAAGGGCCACGGGCTGTAGCAGGCCAGCTTCCCCCTGGGGAACGCAGCATCCCTCACCCCACGCTGCTCCCGCGCAGCCCAGCGGGACAGACCCCGGCCAGCCTGGTGCCGCATCACCCCGGCCGCTCCCGCCCCCAGGGGCTGGAAAGACCGTCTGCACTGGAGGGGGTGTCTTTGTTTCTCCCCGGACTCCCGTGGCCATTTGCAGTGCCTCCGTCACCCATTTGGGCTAGTTCGGCCCTCCCGGTGCTTTGCCTTTCTGGGCTACTGATGTTGTTGTCATTATTGTTATTATAACTACTACGTCCATGTACTCCTTGACAACTTTGTCCCCGAGGTAACCTACTGGGCCCCTGGGGGAAGGTGAAGCCTGGGGGCCTCGCTCGCCCCCTCAACCCCCGGCCGCCGGCGGGCACCCGTGCGGACAGAGCTGCCCTCTCTGCTCGGGGCTGGGGGAGCGCCGGGACGCTCACCCGGCTGGGGGAGCGCCGGGACGCGGCACCATGGAGAAGCGGGCAGGGGTCCGGCGGCTGCAGGACGCCCGGGGCACGCTCGGGAGCCTGCCGGGGGGCACCGCCGCCGTCCCCCCAGGAGCGGCAGGGCCGGGCGGGC